>JABAKD010000008.1:2689150-2836650 GCA_012845835.1 Undaria pinnatifida
AAGATGCGTGCCCTACTACGATTGAGGTACAGCTCTTTCTGCTGAAACCGTCTTTCTGATGGACGACGCTCCTCAACAAACGACTACACTACCTAACATCGACATTGTTAGAAGTGTCTTTTTATCGTGTTTTAGTTGTTTGTTTACGAAGGCCGTTGGATTGTGCATCGCGTTTGCGCTGTCATTTTTCTCGAAAGTTTGGTGTTTGGAAGGGGGTGGAAACCTTCTTGAACGAGGAGCGGTTAAAATAAAACAGGGCTTTTCACGGTTCGGGTCACTTTTCGCGGGTCGACTCGGGTCGGGCCAGGGTGACCCGACCCGGCCCATGAGCCTTGAAAACCTCCTGACCCGAGCCGAGCCGAGCCTAGCCGACCCGTGAGATTTGAACACCTCCTGACCCGACCCGACTCGACCCGCGAAGTGCACGCGGGTCGAGTCATGATCCGCAAAAAAAAACTGGAAAAACAAGGGCTACCCCTAACGTAGCATGCGTCCCCCAAAGTTTGTTTCTTTCGACATTTGTTTCGTTTAGGCGATCCGATACTGTATTTTAGAGCTGTGAGTCGGCAGGGATTCACGAGTAATAACTAATCGGTAGGTCCCGTTAACCACCTAAGTCACTTTAGTCCGCAAGTCGGCTGGCGAAACCAGCTGATGGTTAGCCGACTTTGGCGACTAAAGTCAGGCGAGCGAAGCGAGCCAAATCCCCCCCCCTCGGCCGAGGGAACCCCGCCCCAAAAGGAAACATGTATCCCGCATTTAACATTCCTCCCTACAATATGAAACCCAATAAGTCGGATTGTCGGCACCTCCGGGAAACGACTAACTATTTGTCCGGCTAATAACTAGTTGGCGACTTAAGTCGTTACGCCTCACAGCTTTAGTATATGTAGGTGTTGGCTTTCGTGCAACCGATACGATACGTCGTCCGGCGGTACAGGCAGGCGAACGGCATGAAGCAGCTAGCGCTGGAGGTGGTGGCGAGGACGCTAGACCAGGGACAGATACGACTGCTCACGGAAGAGTTCGACCGCGCGGATAACAACAACAATGGAGAGGTGAGGAGGCGTGCACCTTATTTGCCGAGGCTCCTGACCTGATGGAGCTCTACAGACACATGGTAAGATAGAGGTAGCACGTTTTTGGCTGAAGCTCTTTTAGAATGACGGGGCTCCGTAACCGCTTTGGAGCCCCACAAACTCTCCTTATACAAACTCCAAGAAAAATTGTCCCCCAACATGGGTTTCCAGTCGTAAAAGCGTTAACCCAAATTCGTCGGAATTTCGTTTTGTTTTGTTTGCGCTCATTTCTTTGACCACGTAGGCCATGGGATCGTCCATCGGCAAAGATTGCATTCTTAGTTTTCCTCGAAAGGTACGGAGCTCCTCAAGTTGCGAGGAACTTCAGAAATTGATGATTCCCCTTTATCGTAGCGTGCGTCTACCTGGTACCTCATGCAAAAAACGGATTTCAAGAAAAATGAAGTTCGACCCGAGGAACAATCCCATGGGCTATTAACAGGTGTGCAACGAATACTATTGCAGAAGGTATCGACCATTCAACCGGTCGAACTCATGGCTGACGTATTCTAGGCTATCATAGAAAAAATGTTCTAGACCTGTGCAGGTTTGGTCTACCTATTTATCGGGCAGAAAGATTGATACACTGCCAAAATGCACGTGGACAACGTCATCAGTCGATTTTGGCGAAAATGGAGGCTGGTTTGTACGACGCAGGAGGCAAGCAAAAATAGGAGAGAGATCCCCAGAACAAACATCAAAGCCGCTCCCGCATTTCTACGATTACCTCAAAGAAATGAACTACGTATGGTACGAGGTAGATATTTCTCCTTCTGCATCCCCTCTACTGTCGTGTTGGTCTGTGCACGTGGACAACAGCAGCAGCCGCTTCTTACCGCCCTCATCTGGGGTGTGCTGGTGTTGCCAGGTGTCTCTGTCGGAGTTCAAGCGGTGGCTAGAGGCGAACGGCGCCGCGAGAGGAATGACCGAGACGGAAGTCGAGACGCTGTTCAAGGCCGTCGACGTTGATAATTCCGGTGCGTTTCTTTGGGTTGTTTCAAAAGGCTTTGAAGCTTACGGTACATCTCATCAGGATTTTTGATGTCGTTGCGGCTGTTTACTATCTTGTTTTTTGATTGCCTAAACCTTAACCTTTGTAAGCTCAACCCCTTTGCAAATGGAAACCCATTTTTGGGGACAAAATCGCTTGGAATTATTTTGGAGAGGGATTTTGGGGTTTTAAAGAGGTTAAGGGGCATTTCCTCGTCAGAAATACGTTTACCGAAAAGAAGTCGAGACACTGACCGTGGCCGCCGACGTTGATAGCTCTTGTGCGGTCGTAATACCCCGTTTTTCGATCGTCTAACGCGTCTCAAGCGTACGCTTTCGCGGGATTTAACCGCGTGAGGTTGCACACATGGAGGAGTTGATTTGCCCGACACCGCATCAGACGATCTTGGAGGCGCCGGCTGATTCACGCGCTAGCTGCGTGACGTCGATTCGACGGATGAGTGTGGATGAGTTGACCTTTTTTCTGCGGAAAATACAACGAATTCCACACTAATTCCAAGTGTTATGGTCCCCTAGAACATGGTTGCAGTCCTAGAGGGGTTAGTGGTTTACCAACTGGATTATTTTTTTCCCTCTATGTATTTGTCCAAGCGTTATTGTCCCCATGTCGGCAGTGCGGTGCTAAAAGAGTTGGTAGTCAACTATGGCGTCCCACCCTGTGTTTACTGTTTCGCAGGCTTTATCCATTTTAACGAATTCCTGGCGGCGACTATACAGCAGCGGCAGCTCGACGAGGCGCAGCTGTGGCCGGCGTTTGACCGCCTCGACCGCAGCCACACGGGTTTCATAAACCTTGATGACGTTACGCTTACAACGGGGGCGGCGGCGACGAAGCAGGAGGCTGCTGTGCTCGTCGGCTACTTCGACAACAATGGGGACGGTCAAGTGAGAAAAACTCAGCCATCCTTGGCTCACGGACGCCAACCTTGATGTTTTTTTTGTGTTTGCAGGGGCTTCTATACCGACCGCGCCGCCTTTTCATCCTTACATCTTGTCCCCCTCCTCGTTACCCGTCGCGGTTCCTATTCGAATTTACCCGCCGCGCTTCTGGTGTTGGCGTGATGCTCTGGCGTGGACGTGATAGTCACTTTTTTCGGCAGGTTCTTTCTGGCCGCGACGGGGCTCCTCAACTTGAGTAACTGCCCGATGCCGCTGTTTTCATACAATATCATTCGTTGCATGTCTAGATCATAGGATTTTTTGTTCATCGGGTGGCACTTTCAGTTTCGTTTCTGTCATTTCTGTCACTGAGGCATCCCTCTAGTGCGGCAGGGATTGCAGTTTTTGGGGTAATTAACGTTTCTGACTGGTTGAGCTCCTCGTGTCTGGAACTATCGGATAGCATGATTGTTTTACAAGGGTATTTGGTTTAGGGCTAGCTCGTAGATTTGCTGGTAGGGTTGCGCGAACGAAATGTCTTCGAAGTCATGGCTTCGCGTGAGATACTGAGTTCCTCATGTTCGGAGCTCAGAAAATTCTTAGAAACGTCTGCTGCTGCACCCCTAGCGTGGGATGACTCCATTATCAGTGTTTGGGTTCGGTATGGGCCTCCTCCTCGAACCAGGTGGCTCAGAAAATTTAGGCGCAACTCTAGCGTAGAATGCGTCCGACGCGAAATTGTTTGTTACGCTGAGCTAACAAAGTAAGTTTGATGTCCGTTTTTTTGAGCGAGATACAGAGCCACTCGCGCGCGTTGCCTACAGACTCGGTCGTTATAAAATGGGGTACTCCACCCCCTCCCCCCCTCCCCTACCGTTGCCGTGGTCGCACGGTCAATTAATGCTTACAGCTCGTCCCCCCCGTTGTCACCTCGCTCGTCCTGCGACGCTGTTGTGGTTGTTGCGCGTGTCTTGCAGATTAGCTTCGAGGAGTTCGTGAACGGAATGAGGCGAATGGTCGGGACGGAGCGAGACGACAAGGGATTCCTGCCACTCCTTCCGTCCCCCTGTACTACCCCGTCATCCCCGCACCTCTTGTCGAAAAATGCAACCGAAATGTTGGACAAAACCCAGGGGAAAGAGGAAGTACTGGATGAAACCCGGGGGGGAGAGGAAAAGGTGGATAACACCCGGGGGGGAGAGGGGAATATCACCCGGGGGGGAGAGGGAAATATCACCCGGGGGGGAGAGGAAAACGACACCCGGGGAGGAGAGGAAAACGACACCCGGGAGAGAGAGGAACTCTCGCTCCCCACCAAACAGCTCACCGCGGTAGCGACGACCATGGTTAGTGCGTCGGAGCCCCCAGACCATGACGAGGTCAGCGCTAGAGAAAGCGGGGTTATCGACAGCAACAACTCTAGTAAAGAGGATACTCGAGTTTTGAAAGACAGCCAACAATCTGGTGACGGGGACACGCAAGTTTTGAAAAACGAGGCCAGGCAGGGGCTAGCGGTAGAGGTAGCGATAGGATCGATAAGGTCTTGTAGAGGTAAGGGTAAAGAGATCTCGGGGGAACCTCTTGTGAAGGGTGGCGCGATAGGAGTGCCGCCCGTCGTGCCTGGAGAGTCTGCGGTAGATGTGAGCGGCGGGGAGGAGAGTGGCCAGCGACCAGATGTGGGCCAAGGCACGAGCGGAGAGGATACGAGCGGAGATGGCGCGAGTGGGGGTTCTTCGCGACACCGAAATAACCGGAGGGCGTGCGGTGGATGTGTCGTAGGGTAGCACAGGCATGCATCATTTCCACTTTCGCCAGACGTCATGTGAGGGTAACGATTATTGGATTATAGAGTGTCCGGTTCCTACGTATGCAGCCAACACGCACGAGTAGCCTGATTATGTCATAGTCAATTAATAGAAACGCCGACGGTTTTGTGTTCTCAGCCGATCTGCTGCTCGGCGTGATATTTGTTTTCAACTTCTGAGGTTAGCGAGTGAACTCGTAGGCTCTGAGCTTAGCGACTTAATTCGTCGGCTTGCGGAGGCGAAGGCTAAGGTGTACCTTCAGTTTGCTTGCGGTAGCAGCGCTTCCCAAGCGTTCCGGAGGGACGTTCGGGTTTTACTCCGAGCTCCAAAACTTTGCCTGCCAGAGGGTTGGGCAAAAGCTCGGGGAAAATATCCGCGTCGTTGTGTAGTTGCCCCGTAGAACGAGGGGAGGCGCGCACGCGGAAAATTATAGTGTACTGATATGAGGCTGTGCCGAATGGATGGTTGTGAAATTTCTGTAAACCGTTACGTGGACCAGCTCAAGCGACTTATAATTATTATCATGTCTCGATGTACAGTACACACGATTGAATTATTACACACAGTTTGCAAAGATGAGTGAGTTTTCGACTAAATTCTCGATCCACGGCGTGTCTTTTTAGTTTTTTATACAATGAAAATGACGCGAGATAGGTCTTCGTCAGTGTGGTACCCCCTGGTGTAGAAGCGCGTGGCGTCGAACATTGGGCGCGAAGTTGCGTGCTGCGATTTTCCTGTTTCGTCTTGCTCGGAAACGTTGTGCTGTACAGGTATACTAGTTGACATCGTCGGCAGTGTCGTCGCGTGTTGTAGGCGTCTACGCTAGGCCTTTGTTTCTTGTACCAATTCTGCATTCTGGCTTTTGAACACCCCTATTTAGTAGCATGCGGTAGCAGACGGTGACATTGTTGGCATTATCAGGGTTAGCGCTAAGCATACACCCTCCCCTGGCAGCTTACCCCGGTGGTATAAAAGCCGTTTCGGCTGTCTGGTCTACACTTAGCTATGAGGCGCTGGACACGGGAGCTGCGTTACTTTATAAAGTTGTCAGTGGACAGGGATAGCGGTGATAGAGTCGTTGAACGAAATTATAGTTAGTTTGGAAAGCGGGGATGGTGTTGTGGAACGCAAGTTTAATTTGTTTTATAGACGACGCATACTTTGAGGTGTGCGGCCCTCGTTTGGAGGGCTCTACTTCAGCAGCAGAAACTGATGCAGCTTCAATTGCGGAGGGTCTACACCAGCAGCGACAACGTATACAGCGCCCCTCGTTCCATGTTGTGGGGTGAAAGGTTTCCACGCGGTGAAGCCCACTTGTCAGGGGTCGAGATGACGACCCGCGGCGAATATTCAGGTTCATTTTGTACGAGGCTGTTCACAGGATGGGTCAAACCTCGCGGGTCAGGTTGGGTCGGTTCGGGTCAGGGTGATTCAACCCGACCCGAGAATATTTTCACCTGTCGACATCTCGCCTGACCCGACCCGTGAGGTTTGAACAGTGTCCCGACCCGACCGGACCCGACCCGACCCGATCCGTACCGCGGGTCGTGACCCCGTGAACAGCGTTGATATATTTTTTTCATTTGGCCAATACCGCAAACTCATGAACGGAGACGCAGATTTCTTCGTATGATAGGCTGTGCGTGGGGTGATAGAAAAACGCGCAGTATTTCCTAAGAGTTATTTTTTTGTGCATTGTTTCCTGAAGAGTATTTTCGTTCGCAAAATGTATCCTAACTGTTTTTTTCGCGCGCACCGATTCCTCGGACTTTTTTATTGGTTGGTATGGTAAAAGCTCGCACCGACACTCGCGCCGAGTGTCAGCGAGGTCGAGATGCTCTAAACTAGGTCGCGCACTTTTTTATGTTCCGATGCGGTAAAAAGCTCGCACCGATACTGGAGCCTATTAGCGGCCAGGTGGAGATGCTGTATACTAGTAGGCTATACTAGTAGGTTACATAGGCCGCGCCTGCCGGAAAAGTGGAGTGTGCACTATGAGTGGGTGTAATATGTTAGTTTTACTGGGTCCGTGGTCGGCATGGACTCAGACGGGTGTGTGGTATGATAAGTGGGTACTATAGTGCAGCGCCAACAATAGGCGTTGCCGAGATATTCCTTAGGGGTTCAAAATTAAGGTTGAGGTGGAGATGAAGACCTAGACCAGCATCTGGGGAACATTCGTATTTTTTTTAATGCGTGCCCTCCGATAGACTAGCGTAGACTAGCGTAGATGCCGCTGCGAAATTAACCGAGCGTCTTTCTGTAAAGCATTAGTATCTCTCCTATGACTCTCTTGCCAAACCATTCACACCTGGGGAATATTGTTTTTCTTGCAGCGCCAACGACACGCGTAGCTGTGCTGTTCTTTTGGTGTCCTAAGCAAAGGACCCGTTCTACGATAGAGGAATCAACATCGGTTTTGGTCCGAAATGTTTTCTGAATGACGGGGCTCCTTATTCCAAAATCGTCGGAAAAAGGCCTTTTTTTTTTTGCATGATTCTCTTTTGTGTACCTAGGCCATGGGGATTTTTCATCTGGTAGCAGTTTTATTTTTCTCCAACAAACCAGGTTTTGGGAGAGGCCTTAAGCTCCCAAATTGAGGGATAGTATTGAGAAAAACGTGGAGCACCTCTATCGTCGCCCGCGTCACACTTGTAGCGTCGTACACCCTCTCTAGTTAAGGTTGGATGGAGGCAAACACCCTAACTAACACTTTTGGGGAGGATTGTTTTGCTCGATTCGTAGCGTAATTGGGTTGCGGTCTGTACAGAGGAATATTGCTGGACTCGTAGTGGGCTCGGGTTTGCACAGGGGAATATTCGTTTCGCTAGACTCGTACTGCAGTTGGCCTGGGTTTGTGCATAGAGCAACTTTTGTTTTACTGGACTCGTAGTTGGCGTGGGTCCGTAGAGACTATGCCGTCGACGGTTGCGTGAATTCTTCGCTGGCCAAGGCTGTAGTGCATGGTAGAGCGGCCACCCAGCGGCTGCCAATGGGTTTTTCGGTTTATTCGTGATAAGCATCACCACCATGGAATTATTTGTTTCGCTGCGTTAGCAAAGGGATTGTCAGTTCGTTGTTTGAGTGAGGTGCCGAGCCATTCGCGCGAATGGCCTGCACTGGGTAGAGAACATCCTGTTGTATCCTTACTGTATACCAGTTAGTATATAATACAAGTATGTCTGTGAGTCTGTCTGTCTGTCATCATGGTCTCGCCACTCGGAGCGTTTCGACCCCGTCTTGCCGTATGGGTAGGGAGGGTGGGCGGTACAACCGGTAGAACACCAGGTCGCGTGCCGAGCCAAGCCGTGGCCGTGGTGTGCTGGGCATTCTCGGCACTCCCGAGGCAGACCTCACAACCATCAAACTAGCCTTGCTGCTGAAGTAGAATTTTGAAAATTTGATTATGTCAACGGTGTAATAACGCAGCCTTGGTTCACTGCTGAAACGCCTCCAAAGCGTCGTAGCGCGTGTGGGATTCGCTTTTTGCTTACCTGTCGTTGGGTCGTTTGGTCTATAGTGCGCAACGCCTCGGAGCGCGATATTCAATTTTCTGCCTCGCTGCTCGGCTCGCTCCTTCTGCGGCGCGAGATACTCCGCAGTTGGTCACTGTTTAGCTCAGTGGTTGTTTCGGTGCATCTTGAAAAAAACAGAGCTTTTCACGGGTTGGATCGGACCGTAGTGACCATGCCCGACCCGTGATAATAGAAAAAAATATATTGACCCGACCCGATCCGACACGTGAGGTTTCGACCACGTCCTGACCAGACCCGACTCCATCTGCGAGGTTTGGAAAATCTCCCGAACCTACCCGCGGGCCGGGTCATGACCCGTGAAAAGCCATGAAAAAACACAGCAGCCTGGGGACCATCTGGCCGGTAAATCCTGGACCTCAGATGTCCCCCCAGGGGTTGCAACTCCTTCAGGATGCGTGCTAAGACGGGGGTTAGGGGCGACACTTTTTGCATTTTATCTTTGTGAAGAACGGGGCTTCTTCGCCCCTTCGAGACTTGGTTATATAGTATGGGGAATAATTGACGACGAAAATCGACGATTTCGGCATCGGTCACTGCTGGTTATAGTGGCGGTGATCAAATTGGCGTCCGAACGACGACAATAATTAAAAAGAAAAGATGCGTACGCGGGCCGGGCGTGGCATGATCCTACTTATTTGTACTGGTGCGCACTCACGCTGCTGCTGGCAGACACTTGGGAACAGAGCGATCGATCGTCGTGTTTTTGGTCGCTACACACGCGTCCCAAAAGAGTTACCCCAACAATTGCCGGGACGTGAGTCTTGATTTTCCAGTCGTTCTACGGTAGTCCCCTCCAACTTTTCTTTAACGAAATCGCCGGTTTTGAAACCAACTCCCGACCGTATCTTCTGAAACACGGTGCCACTGCCACCCACCCCTACGTAATCGTTCGATAGACCTTTGCAAACAAGAAAATACATGACGATATTTTTTCCCTCGCATCCTTCCTGGTGTCGAACAGCCATGAAACGTTCGTTAAAGAAAATCGCTGCTTTTTCGGGGGGGGGGGCTATCGTAGAACTGGTCTATCGCATTGTGATTTGTGGTATACCTACAGCAAAGGCCATGTTCATCGGATTACGTAGTGTGTTTTTTTTTTCTTCTCGAAATCGTGTTTTGGGGGAGGTGTAGACCTGCTCAATCAAGGTGACGATCCTCAGGAAACAATGGGCGCGTCCCTACCGCCGCGGCATGCGTCTTAGTCAGCGCTCCTCCGTGTGAAGGGGGATGATGGCGCTTCTTCTTTGCTGCCTGGAAGTGTCTACGTGCGACCACAAAGAAGAGTCCGTTGTGGTAGTTAGTGGAGGATAAGCTTTTGTCGAACGTGCAACCACAAAGAAGAACCCGTTCTCAGGACTCTACAACACAATGTTGCCGCGGGGCGGGGCTCGATCACCCCCGCGCGTTTTCAATGCATCAAGGACTTGCTGCGTGTGGTGCAGGCACCGGACTTGCTTGTTTTTTTCAGGGTATGTTTACGAGAGAAATATAGCCTCCTTCCGCACACAGTCGTGTTTTGGACAATCTACATAACGCCGAGCTATTTTTCTTTCTGGGTACACCTTCGACATAATGCGGAGCGAAATCCTTTTTCCGGGTAAAGTTTTGACAACTCGAGTTTATGTCTCAAGCAGACCTTCTTCGCCGGGGAAGAAACGAAATGTTGCCGCTTTCCATCCCCGCCGCGCAGAACTCTGTTTTTTTAAGATTGTGATCAACCCTTCTACCTCTGCCAAAATTATTTCACAATAATTCAACTACTAATAGTGTCTCTGTCCAAACCTTCGTGCAGTTCTATGCTGCTTGCAAAAATATCCCACGCGAATCAATTTCAAGTCGTATTGTCCCCCAAAAGCATGGGTATAGTTCTAAAGCGGGGTTAGGCCAGGCCCACCGCGCACGTGTTTCCAATTTTGTGCTGTTTCGCGAGTCATCCCTCCGTAGTGCGGTAAGGGTTGCACTTTTTGGCTCAAATGTTTTTTTCTGGCCGGTTGAGCTCCTCAAGCGAGTAACTACAGGTTAGTCTGATACTTTCAGGAGTATAGTTTTAGGACTAGCGCATAGAAAGTGTTAGTCGGGCTGCGTGATTGAATGCCTTCGAACTAATGCTTGGGGTGATGCTGATGTCGAGCTAGCTCCTCATGTCAGGAACTCAGAAAACTCTTAGAATCTTCTGCTGCACACCCCTACCGTCGGACGACTCCAAAGGTACGGTGAGGCGTGCTACGATAGAGGTATACCCCTTTTTAGTAAAAAAAAAATCTTCATGACGGGGCTCCTTAACCTCCAGCAGTCGGAATGTCATTCTTTTTTTGCAAATTTTTGAACATTTAGTTGTACCTAGGCCATGGGGTGGTTTGTTTGGTCATCGAAAGGTTGTGCTTTCAGATGTACTCGAAGTAAGTGTGGACGCGCGCTACGATAGAGGTTCGCCACTTTTTTTTCTCAATACTACCCCTCAATTTGGGAGCTTAAGGCATGATCCTCCCAAAACCTGATTTGGAGAAAACCAAAACTGATACATACCGGATGGTAAAAACCCCATGGCCTAGGTACACGACGAGAAAATCATGCAAAAACAAAAATGGCGCATTTCCGACGATTTTGGGGTGAGGTATTTGATAGAGCTCCCCTCAAGTGGTTAGGAGTCTCAGAAAAAAAACGATCCACCTTTACGGTAGCATGTGTCCGGTATTGTACTCTGGTCACTCCGAGGGCGTCTAATTTCAGCGACTTAGGCCCACTGGCGATAAATGGGTACCCTTACTTTTTTGTGCTTGTTCGCTCGGATCCACCGGCGGTAAATGGGTACCCTGGCTTTTTTGTGCTTGTTCGCTCGGATTCACCAGCGATAAATGGGTACCCTCACTTTTCTGTGCTTTTCGGCTTCGGCATATGCACCCCCATGACAATGCTTTCTTACGCTGGGCCAACTGAAACGTTTTAAGATCCAGTTTTGAGTGGAGACACACGAGACTGAAATTCGGCTGGAAAAACGGAGGGTACCCCCCCCCCCACCGCCGCTTTTTATTAGCAGTCCCCTTTCTCCTCGCCAGACGTCGATGTTCGACGGACGCTACCGCGTCGACAACTCGACTGTGGCCTCCGCTCCTCGCCTGCTTTGTCCTCGCGATTTCTTATCGTTGGTCCTCGCTTCGCCTCGGCAGGCCGTTCCCTTGTTTGATGTCCCACCCCCCTGAAACTGCCGCCGCTACTGCTGTTGCTCCCGCTCCCGCTGTTGCTGCTGATGCTGCTGCTGTTGCTGCTGCGGCCGCTATCGCTGCTCGTGGAGGATTTACATCTCCGATTGCGAGGACTGGACTCTTTACTTTCCGACGATCTTCTTCGTAGCCCCCCCCCGCCACCGTCCGCCGCCTTCCTCGCCCCGCTCTTACTTCGCCTTCTTCTGGCCTGACGGGAAGTATCTGACTCTTGGCTGTTGCTGATGCGGTGGTGACGACGGCGGCCGCGGCCGCGATGGCGACGGTGGTGTCGACAGCAATCTTCCGTCGAATCCACCATCATCACGTTTCTTTCACGCGACCATGTGCGTGGACAAGCGGCGACGGGAGGGCCGAGGTAAGGCTCGTTGAGAAAAAACACAGGACGGCGTGTTAGAAGACTCGATAGGGTTCTGCCATGACCATCACTGCCACGATTCCCGCTGTCATCACCGCGACGACGGTCTGATGTCGGCGAAGGGGGTGAACCCTGCTGGGAAACTGGTATCTCCACTTCATCACCAACTTCTTGACGCCGACGGTGCGGATGTCGAAAATTGTTATTTTGGTCAGAGCGCAAAGTCGCGGAACCTGCCGCTTCCCCTTTAGCTTCGCTAAATTGTTGCGGAGCGGGGCTGGGTTCTTCTGCTTTGTTGCTGTAGCGCCTGCTCTCGCCGATTCGCTTTTTTTCCTTGTCGACGTTTCGAGCTGAGCGCGACGGCCGCGGGGACGTAAGACTACCTCTGGGATCCTCTGCGTTTCTGTCACATCTCCGTTCGGCAATGCAAGGTCCATCCGTGCTTGTTTTTCTCTCTCCTCGTGCGGGCATCTGTGCGTCGGACCCTTCTTCGTCTGAAGAGAACAACACATCGTTCGTAGATTCTTCGGCGGCCACATTTCGGTTTCGGCCTTTCCTTTGTCTGTTTCGCCCATCGCTCATGGTGTGTCCCTCCTTCCGCCGTGAGTGGCCCTCTGCTTCACCCTTGCCTGCCTGTCTCTTCTCGGGTAGAGGCTGCCCAAGCCTCGACCCATTTACTGTGATCACGATAGATTTAGTCAAGGAAACGGTTTGCCCCCGCCATGTTACCTGCATGGCGGCCTCATTTTGGTGCCCTGATAAAGACTCCTCGTCCTCGTCACTGCCGCCGTGGGACAAACTAGTGCTGAGCTTCCCGGCCGCATCACCCTCAGGGTTGGCTGGTATGTCCGTCCCTTGTGCTTGGGTACTACGGGTTTCTGTGTCAACGTTGACGAACCCGTCGAATCTAACTTTTCTGTTGGGTGCAACAGCCTCCCTACTGTTATCGACCGATTCTTGCGAGGTCACCCCCGCCCTCCCATTCGACTCCTCCCGCTTTCCCCCCTCCCCCTTCGACCCCTCCTGTTCTCCCCCCCCCCGCCTTCGAGCCCCCCCGCTCTTTGCCTCCGTCGTTCCCCCCTTCCGTCTCTTCTTGCCCTCCATCCACGCTCTTTCTTAAGCATTCATCCTTCTCCTCTTGCGCTTCCCCGCTTGCCATTAACTTTCGCCCCTCCCGTGCGACAGCCGCGTGGCAGTCGGGATCATCAGCTTCTCGTTTGCTTTTATCGGGGTAAAAAACCGCTGCCTTATTATCGTCTTCTTCCCGGAGGCCACTCGTGCTATTTACATCTCGATACGCTTCCTGGAAGCTACTCGCACCATTTACTTCTTTCGACACTCCTTCTCCCTTGCCACCCTCCGCAGCATACTTTCCCCGAGACTCCTCTTCCTCCTCCTTGTTCTGCTCTTGCGGTGACGTCCGTGTCACTTCTTTCTTGGTCCCTTCCCTGGCCACGCCGCCTATGCTCCCTGAGTTTTTTTCATCGACGGACCCCGGCTGTGCTGTGCTGTCACTCCCTATGCCGGACTCCGACTGAAAAACGTTTGAAACCCACGTAGGTGGTTCCCTTTCAGTGTCTCGGTTCGGCATGACCTCGGCCGGCCCGTTCGTCTGCTGAATTTCAAGCGGCAATGCGAGAGGTGGAGTACATTTAGTGCACAATAATGAACTAAAATAGTAAGCAAAAGCCACTCTTGAACGACAGTATTGAACGAACCGCGGGGACGTGAACTCCGCGTCCCCTGGTAAATCCTCAGGAATGTCCCATCCGAACTCCGATGTATCATAGGTTGCACCATCGTATATTTCCGGCGTTTGATGGATGCAAACGGCGCAATATCATGCAAAACGTGTAATTGTAGCTTGTATTTCCGAAAAAGCCAAACGCGGCCGAAATATTATGCAGCTTCCAAAGCTGAGTATCGACCACTCAACTGGTCGAACGCGCTGCTGATGTATTTACTGTGCTTTTATGCAATTAAAGTTGTACTTCCGATCAGAGGGGTAGTAAGGAACTCATAGCGCCACACCGGCGAGACCGGTTGTTTTTTTTATAGACTCCGAAAAGGGGTTGCCACGGTGATGGGAACATGTGCCTCGCGGTGTCAGTGGTGCCAACAAAAGACGCCTCCCTGCAAAGGTATAGAAATAAAAAAACCCACCGAAAGGAGGTTGACCACGCCGCGTCACCATAAAAAGGCAAGTAATTTGCCAATCATTCGACCCCGAGATGGAGGCAGCAAGACGCATGCTACAGCAGAACGGTTGCGTCTCAATTTCCTGAGGTTCCCCAAGCTTGGGGAACTCTGCACCTCGCCCGAACCTTGACTTTGAGGGGCAAGTTAAGGTGCAACGACGAACAACTCTATGGTGTATTGATAAATAGGACACGCGCTACGAGAGAGGTGTATGGTATACCGCTTTTTGGCTATTTATTTTTCTGCTATGACGGAGCTCTCCTCAGCCCCAAGATCGCCGGAATGTCTGTCATTCTCATTTTGAAATATGGTCTATTCTTTATATCTAAGCCATGGGATTGGTCATCGGGTTGCACTTTCGCTGTTCCGAAAATCAGTTTCTGGTTGGGGTGTGGGGTAGTTTATCGTGTGAGGTTATGAGCCTCAAGAAAGAAAAAAGGGTGCACATCCACCTACCGTGGCACGCATCCTAGGTGAAACAATGAGCAGTGAAAACATCTTTTACTTTTTTTTTAACACGGAAAATGGTGCTCCAGCGACCCTCGGTGCTCGCACCTTTTTAGAGGAGCCCCTTCAATAAAAATTACTTGATATTGATAGTTAAAAGCTCTCCCCCTATCGTATAACGCCGTTAGCATTACGGAGTCAACTCACGGTACGGTTGCGTGTTTTGGGCCAAACGTTTCTGGCCGGTTGAGCTCGCCGAGGGGTGTGGCACTATCGGCTATCATGATAATTTTGCGGGTATATCCTTGTTTTTAGGACTGGCGCATAGAAATATTTGGCGGGGTTGCGCGAACGAATGCCTTCGAAGTCATGTTTCGTGTGATATTGGTGTTGACCAAGCTCCTCATGTTAGAAGCTTCAGAAACTTCTTAGGAACTTCTGCTGCACCGCTAAGCGCGGGAGGACTCTACGGGGGAATGTGATGTTCGCAGCAAGCAGAACCAGCTGAAACATGCTGCGGTGAAAGGGTGCACCATTTTTTTTTTCTGAGGCTCTTAAGATGATGAGGAGCTCTATACCCCTCTGAGACAAAACATATCCCGAGTAAACTGATGGTGCAGCCCGATGACCAAACCCATGGACTACGTGTAAAACATGTTCACATTGCAAAAATAAGTATGAAATTCCGACGAGTTTGGGAGCTCCGTCGTTCAAAAAACGTTTTTGCCAAAAAAAAGGTATACCATATGCCTCTATGTTAGCAGGCGTCAAACAACGTTGGTGAAAATAGGGTAATACATAGTTTTTTTGTGTTTCTCGTGGGTTCTGATTGCCATGATGTTGGTCCCGCGTAAACAGTAATATTGTCGAAAAAATCGTTAGTGGTGCAGCGGTCATAGTCTACCCCGTCCAGCCTTACTAATTTCGCCGGCGAGCTCATTTGGAATGCTTGCTGTGGCCCGCCATCAATCTACCTGCACAGTGGCCGTTGTTGTCGTTTCCTCCTTGCCTGGCAGGCCTCTTTGTGCCGGGGTGCATTCGCCAACCCGCCCTCCGTCGCCCGCTGGCTCGTCGGCTGTTCGTGTAGTATCCTCCTCGCGTGGCAGGCCTCCTGGTGCCGGGATGCATTCACCAACAACCCGCCCGACGTCGCCCGCTGTTTGCTGCAAACCACCGTGTACCTTGCTGCTCCCCGTGTCGCCATCGATCCGACGCGTTGTATCTCCTGCAGCTTTGAGCGATGCGTGGCTCTTGGACGACTCTGTGGTTCCTCTTCCTGGGGTATGAGATTGGCCGGAGCAACGTGCTTCGTTGGCTGAAGACGAGCGTTCGGTCGTTCCTCCTCCTGCTGCTCCATGAGAGCCGCCCGAATGTTCTTCGTGTGTTGAGGACGACGAGCATTCTGTCAACATATGATTATTTTCAAGTTGGTTTCCTGGGGGCGATCGTTCGACCGCCCGAGGGCCCTTATGTTGGTCCTCTCGCCGAATCGATGAACCCGCGTTCCTTGTTGTCGTTTCGCTGGCAGTGGTGGTAGTGGTGGTGGTGGTGGGGGGGGGGGGGCACTATTAGATGCCATACTTGATGCTCCTGGTCAAAGTCGGCGTGCAGCTGGCGACTGCACGCTGCTGCTGCGAGAACGCCGCGATTTCCTGGGGTGACTTCCGCCTGTTGTTGCAGAGGTGTGGTTAAGACAGAAGAGGGCAAAATACTGTGATACTGTTGTCTAGGGTACTGGGTAGGTACGAAGTGTAGACGCACAACAGGTTCAAGGAACACGTGCTGTGTTCGATGTAGTTTGGCCGAAGTAACAATACATGAGGTTCTCACGGTGTGGTTGTTCGCGCTGTTATGGTATACCAGGTAACTCTATCTGTACACTGTGAGAACGATCCCTATGCACAACAACGCTGTGTTTAACGAGTACCGTTCCCATCGTATTGAGCACACCTGGATCGTTTGATCGCACGTTCACAAACAACGCATCTTTGATATGCAAACATGATCTTGCACTAAACTCCAAGTCATTTTTCCCCAAATTGTGGGCGCAGTTCTGAAAGGGTCAAGAGACCAACAGAGCGGACATGAAACATATCATAATGTTATAATAGATACCTGGGTATATCTGCAAGCGCTGGAGACTACCTCGCCCCGAAACCTCTTCTTGCAGTCCCTCCGTCGCCGCCTGCGGTCGTCCTCGTCCCCACTGTCCATTTTGAAACGGCGTTCTTGGGATGAACGCGACGACGATATCGACGACTCTCTTCGTGACGAAGAGGAAGAGGACGATGAAATCCCCACCGGTCTTCTCGTCGTTCCACGAGCCATCTCATTACTGTATGACGAGGCTCTCCTCGAGCTGGAGCGCCGTCGCGGCATCCCCTGTAGCTACGATGCGTGGTTCGACTGCAGGGTGGTCTGTGGTCGCTGATCATGGGGGTGGCGCGTGGAGCTACTGCTGTGGCTGCTGTGGGGCTTGGATATGGGGATGTTTCTGGGCCAGTTTTTCCAAGTGCTTTTTTGGATTGGGTGCATATCTTTGGGCTTAAATATAGATACCGTTACCATATTAATATTGAAATATAACGGATTTTTAGATTCCGTCTAAATCGGGGTCACGTCTTCCCCTTTCCCCTTATTAAAATGTTTGCTCATTGGTAGTGTAACTCCCGTGTTTTCGTTGGGCAAAAACTAGCGGAAGAGCTCTTTCTTGGGAGGGGAGAGGACGTAGACGGAGCAAAGGAGCACCGCGGCAGTCATGGTGAGACCTTGCTAACTCCCCAGCAGCGTACTCGAAACAATGATGGAGGTTTGGATTAGAGGTTTGACTGCCAATTGCAATCAATGCACGCGTCGGCAGTCCTCGTATGTCCGTCTTTTCTGTCTCTCATCGGCACCAATGTGGGCATAAATGTAAGGACTATTTGATATTGATTTTAAGATCCAGCGATACTTATGTCAAGTTTCAGATTGGTAGCTCTCGCTCTCGCCCATGCCCCACGCGTGCGAGCTTCGTAGGAGTAAGCGAGGCTAACCGTGGTGCAATCTGACCTGCTTGCTGCCTTCGTTTACGTGTAGCACATGACCCCGGTATCTTTCTCCTGCTGTCTGCTTGTGCAACGAGGATATCGCGCCCAGCAGCGGTATACTTTCTTCTACGACGCAACAGCTTTGAGGGTCGTTCGTGTATCATACCCATCGATCCACCCTTCCACCCTGTACTCAAGATAGGTTATACTAGATCTTCGGAGACATGTTGAGGTTGCCCCATCCCGAGACAAAAACATCTTGATAGATCAGATATTTAGATCAGATGATCTATTATTAGATATTTCGAGTCAAGCCTTATCCCTGCAATGTATGGTCAGCACGATGTAGATCAAGTTTCCTGTGTGGGATATGTACGCTACGGCTCTTGCGCACATGCTGTAGCCGGGAGGGATCTGTATGGTACGGCGCTTGCATAGCATCTCATAGTAACATCATAACGGCAAAACATAGGACCTAGAAGATCTAATAACAGATCGTGATCTGTCTTGGAAGTGTGCAAACACTGCGAGTAGGGGCGGAAACATACGGCGGGCATAACGACCGTCAAAAGGTCAGGTACGGTCTTACCAACTACCGACCGCCTATAGTAACGCACCCAACATGTTCGACCACTGCTGTAGTTTTATGCTGCGCACGGTACGTGTCGGGGACCTCGTCGCAATGCGGTAGTTTTTCGGACACATTTTTTTTTTTGGAGCTCTTCAAGCTAGGAGCCTCAGAAGGCAAAAATGGTGCACCTCCACCCCCTCTGTATGATAGCGTGCGAACCGGTATCATACCAGAGTCGTCTGTATGATATCATGCGTATGGTGTCACAAAGTCGGCAAAGCGAGCATGGGCGGATGTATGTTGTGAACTTGTGAATATCATATCGTATACGGCGGCGGCAGAAGCCATTGCGCGGAAGCGTCTATCTTCACGGTTTGAACGTGCTCGCCTGTGCTGCTGCTGTCGTTGCTTTTCGGCGTTGAGGCCTACGGGAAAGGCTTCAGTTTGTTTACTCCACGTGGTTGGCTGATGTCACGCGTCTGTAACTTTTTTCATGTTTGTAGCACCATTTTCGACACTTCCCAGCTGACCCGCTTGACCTGAACGACCCCCCCTCACGCACAACAGTAGTGTGAACGGCACGCAGTTTGCTCGCGACCACCCGCCGCACCCGCCGGCACCATATATGTCCCACGGCACTTCTTTTGACACGCCACGCCCTGCCCAACTCCCCCTCCACCCACCATTGCTATGATACGTACCGGAGTACTCCTTGTCGCCACCCCCTCCCTGCTCAACTGCCTGGCCCGCCCACCAGTACTAACTACCAAGGCACTCCTTACCACCCCGCCCCCTTCCCCCTGCTCCTACGTACCGGTATATACCAGGATGCTCGTTACCCCCCCCCCCGTCCCTGTCCTTACATAGCAATACCCATTGCTGTCTCTGGAGTGGCCACACCAGAAAAGAAAGTATAAATCATTGGCGCTGTCATCCATAAGCAAGAAAGTAGGCACAAGGTGCCGAAGTCCGTCTTACCAGCGGTTCTTGGAATGATGCAGTTCACCCTTGATCCGAATCGCCGAACACCTCACGGCGCGTGCTTGGTGCAAGCAATGTCTGCCTGGTCGGTGAAAAGCCGACGTGCTCCGTCCTGGCATAGTAATAGTAAGGATGCGAGGGTCTATGGTCATACGACTACGGCCATGCACAGACTGAGTACCCTCCCCCCCCTCCCTGCCCAACGCCCACCCCGCCCCTCCCTCGCTTCCTTGACATTTTTTTCGCCATTGGCAGGGGTTCCACACGATTCTGTTGGTCCAACGTGACACCCCCAACTCCAGGACCTACTACGACCTCCCGTCCACAAGCCAAGCAATGGAACGTGAGTATGTAGCTCCGCTGAGTGCCGCTGAGAGCCGGGGTGCTCTTTTACGCCGTCGGATTATCCCGAAAAAATGCCTTGCGAAACTCTTGATGCCGATGGTGTTCCTCTCGCCGACGACAAGAGTTCCTCATGTTTATCCTAGGAAAAATTGACGACGAAAATTGATGATTGCAGCATCGGGCACTGCTGATTGGGGGGGGGGGGGGAGGTGTACTCAGTTTGTGCATGGCCATAGTCGTATGGTTATAGACCCTCGCATCCCTACTATGCCGGAACGGAGCACTTCGGCTTTTCACCAACTAGGCACTGCTGATTGGGGGGTGTACTCAATTTATGCATGGCTGTAGTCGTATGACCATAGCTGATTGGGGGATGATAACTTTTTTTGTCCGATTCACAACAATGCAAGGGGTCGTCACAGAACTGGTGCGGCGTTATCCTATTTGCTCGTTCTGCTGCGCGTTCACGCTACTCGTAGACGCCTGAAAATGTGGCATTCACCGTTTTTCGGTCGCTATTCTATAATGAGGATATAACCATGTCCCTAAAAGGTAACCTGAGAAAACAACTAGTTACTCCCCTCTGTTTTTCCCTTTGTCGGGGGCTTCAGAGGGAAAAAGCGGCGACAGTATTGACGACTACAATAGCATCGGCCCGCCCCCGCTTGGTTGGGAAGTGATAACATGGTATCCGAGCACCAATGCCACGAGCCGTACGACACAGGCCCAACACACGACCCTACTCGTACTGCTGTGCACTCACACTACGCATTTTGACGCGACCGAACGTATTTTTTTGGTGGTCGTTACTTCTGGTTCCCAAACGGATTAACATCACTGTGGCATGTCTGCCTGATGATGTATACCTGGTACCAGTTATACGATACTGCTACCCGTGGGGAATCCTCTTGGTCGCTGCTGTTTTTTTGTTGTCTTCACACTTCTACTTTCCAGCTTCTGGACAAAAGCCGTGGTCACAGGTGTCATCCTTTCCCCCCCCCAGTTCTTGCCTTCAATTTTTATCGCGCATAGGGTTCAGCAATCCCACTGCTCGTCGATGTTTCATCGAGTGTTGCTAACTCACGCTCTCGCGCTGTATGAACTACCAATTGCCATGGAAGTCCCTCGCAGAAGGATGAGTTGCTCCTGACAACAGAAAATCGTATTTTCAAAGCCCGCGCGAGGTACAGCCGCTGAAATAGCGTAGACACGGAGATTCGGAAATTTGATACACTGTTCCCGTTAGCGGAGGCCTTGGGAGCCTATAATTCATTTGCCCCCCCTTTTAATGTTCCCTCTTTCACTTCCACCGTGGCGTTTCCCACTGATGCATTGTATTTATACTGCTACCCATGGTGGGCCCTAACGCGGACAGTGGTGCATGGTGACTGCCCGCTGTCTGTAAACGAACCTCGCAGGCGTGACAAAGATGTACGAGGCTCGGTTGAAAGAGGTCAACCCGCATCAGGTGCACATCACGTACGACATCACCGACTTGTATGGCTTCATCGACGAGCTTGGGGACCTGAGCGCTCTTGTGTGAGTGTACTCCGGACGAAAATTATAGATTGCGTTCAATGCGCTTGCCTTTTCGCCCTTTTTTTATTTCCTGATGCGTGTTTTGCTCTTTTTTTCGTTTTGGCCATGGATTTTTATACGACGACGCTTGGCAACTTTTTATACGAAGATGCTTGGCATAGCTTCACACCCGTTTCAAAGCTTGAACCCCGCCCCCCGCCGCCGGCACGTTTCGATATCTGCATTGACGACTAACCTGTCACAGGCTCGACGACGACACAGGACTGTACACACCACACGGCAAGGCGTGGATAAAAGAATTCCTGTTCAAGTACTTCCAGCAGCAGGCGATGCACTAAACCGCATAGCTGCAGCAGTAATATCGAGGATGGTGTATTGGGGGGCGGGGTGTGTGTGTAATCGTTGTCATGCCATGTAGACCCTCGCATCCCTACAATTCCGAGACGAAGCACGTCGCGTTTTCACCGACTAAGCAGACATTGTTTGCACCAAGCGCGCGGGGGGCGGCGGGGGGGTCTGTCCGCGGCAGCCCATTCCCGCTTGCATGGTACGACTTGTTGTATGTTTCCTGTAGGAGTTGGTTGCTCATGGAAGGGAGAGGGGTTGGGAGGGGGGGGGGGGGGGGGGATGGGGGGCGTAAGAAGCGTCCCCCGATTGAATGTGCAGCATGCTCGGTGGGGTGGATTGGACACGCGAGTTTTCGTTTATTTTGGTGGTTGTTTTTCGCTGCAACAGGCGCGCTAACCGAGGGAGCTGTGTTGCAACAGCCTCGCTGCCCGAGGGTAGATCGCACTATATTACATTCCTGCAACGGAAGACACTAATACCTCCATCGTGGTATTATTTACGGTTGGCAGGCGGTAGGGGGTGGGTTGGGCTGGAGGGGGGGGTGTATCAAATCAACGAACTCGCTGACTGCATTCAGAAGAAGCTTTTGAAGTATGGTGGGAATGGTGCCGCGCTTCTGCCTTTCTTTGAAAATTAAGAGGCACCTCGGCTGCGAGATCGAGAATTTCGTCGTAGCTCATATTTACCGGTGTGTCCGTTGCTTCTTTGAAATAATAATGCGCTCGTATCGGCGGCAGTGAAACAAACGCGCCTTGGCACATGGTGTGCGCGCCAGGGTGTAGCTGGGAGTTCTCGCGCTGTCGGCAAGTAGCGCGGAAGGGGCGTCAACGTTATCAATGCTACCATTGCAACATCGCAAGCGATCCCAATGATAGCCTCCACCACGCATCCTCACTTGCATGGTATCCCTCAAACAGAAACACTCGACTAATGTATAATAGGCGCTCTGTTTCTCCGTGTCTGTAACTATGAGTACGTCGTTTTTGCCGTCCGATGCATGCGGTCATGCGGTGCACTTGTTGTGCTGATACCGCGCGGTCTGGCCGCCCCCCATAACAAACTCGAGACCTGTCAGGACGATCAGTAACGACTTGTACGGCGCGCGCGTAGCAACATACCACTTTAACACTTAAAGCTGTAGTACTTGCCGGCCCTCCACGAGAAACTTCGGAAGCCTGTAAACAGTTCGGGGAATCAAGAAATTCGGCAGCTACTATAAAATGAAGTTGGTGTAGGTAGGGTACACCCTTTTCAAATGTGAAACTTATTTACCTGGTGCAGCAGTAGTAGTATAGCCTAAAAAGACGTCTCGGGTTCTTATCAGAGCTGTAGGGCCCTTGTACAATATACTGTACTCGGACTGCTGCACGCTACTCTTCTACTGCCAGTAGAAGGCTGGTATAACGGCCCTCTTCTTTGTTGTGCCGGTCGCAGTTATTCAGACTGGAGTATCTCAAGCCAAAAATATTTCGTGGAAAAGCAGGGTGCAAATAACCAGATCCAGGTCTGGGGTCTGAATCGCTTGTTATTGTGTTCGCAACCAACCACGTGTGTGTGCTGTGCCTTCCGTTACGTTAGAACGGAAATAAACCACGACAAGAAGAGTGAGTCCTGCTAGGTCAGCATCCGACACCCTGCAGATACGATGGGCTACTCGCACGTACGTATGGTAATGTGAAGTGTGTGCAGCAGTGCCATCCATAGGCTACGACGCCTGCTGCGTCGGCAGTTCGCAGTTGAAATGTTGTGAGAGGTTTTGTGATTTGTGAATAACTGCTGTGTCACGTCGCAAAACGCAAAAATCAAACTGTGGTGAGATTGGTTTTCTCTAGCTTGTAGTATGCGGACAACTTAGTTTCATTCAAAATTAGTAGCCGAATGATTGTCAGTTGTTGAAGGTGGTTTCAGGTTCATGATCTCTAGCGAAACGCTCTGGAGATGGATGGGGTAGCTAGGGTAGGGCCAGGAGAGAGCGTTTCAGTGCTGCAGCTGTAGACCAATCAACAGCAGTCTCTAGGTGAGGTCTATGAAGGTGCACCAACTGGATTTGAATAGGAGGATGTTTTAATTTGTACTGAAAACAGAATGGAGTATGTTCGTAATTGAACATTGTGAATGGGAAAGTACCTGGTCTCTTTTGAAAGCACCTGATCTCTTGTAGTGAGCATGGCCCAGGGTGGAGCTGAGGGATGGCTAGTAGGGGAGAGCCAGTGAATAGAGCGGCACAGGAAGGAGGTTGGGGGCTAAAGAGTAAGAGACGGGTGGTTGAAGCGGGTAGTTTCACAGCAAGCTGTGAGGACGAGACGGGCTCCGGCACTACTTGAATTTTGCGTGGAAGCTCATGAAAGCTTCCGTGGAAGCTTTCACCGCGTTCATGGAAGCTTCCATGGAAGATATGGAAGCTATGGAAGCTTCTATGGAAGCTTCAATGGAAGCGGTTGAAGCGGTCGAAGCTTCCATGGAAGATATGGAAGATATGAAAGCTTCCACGGAAGTAACTTCCACAGGAGCTTCCACGAAAGCTTCCACGAAAGCTTCCATGGAAGTAACTTCCACAAAAGCTTCCATGGAAGCTTTTATGGAAGTAATGGAAGCTTTCGCGGAAGTTATGGAAGCTTTCATGGAAGTAACTTCCACGGAAGCTTCCGTGGAAGCTTCCATGGAAGATGTGGAAAAACTGAAAGCTTCCACCGACGTAACTTCCACGGGAGCTTCCACGAAAGCTTCTACGAAAGCTTCCATGGAAGTAACTTCCACGAAAGCCTCCATGGAAGTTTTCATGGAAGTAACGAAAGCTTTCGCGGAAGTTATGGAAGATTTCATGGAAGTAACTTCCACGAAGGCCTCCATGGAAGCTTTCATGGAAGTGATGGAAGCTTTCGTGGAGTTATGGAAGCTTTCATGGAAGTAACTTTCACGGATATCTTCGTGGAAGCTTCCATGGAAGATATGAAAGATATGAAAGCTTCCACGGAAGTAACTTCCACGAGAGCTTCCACGAAAGCTTCCACGAAAGCTTCCATGGAAGTAACTTCCACGAAATCTTCCATGAAAGCTTTCATGGAAGTAATGGAAGCTTTCGCGGAAGTTATGGAAGCTTGCATGGAAGTAACTTCCACGGAAGTCTTCATGGAAGCTTCCGTGGAAGCTTCCATGGAAGATACGGAAGATATGAAAGCTTCCACGGAAGTAACCTCCACGGAAGCTTTCATGGGAGCTTCAGTAAGCTTCCGTGGAAGCTTCAATGGAAAACATGGAAGGTATGAAAGCTTCCGTGGAAGCAAATTCCACGGGAACTTCCACGAAAGCTTCCACAAAAGCTTCCATGGAAGTAATGGAAGCTTTCGCGGAAGTAATGGAAGCTTACATGGGAGTGGAAGTTACTTCCATGGAAGCTTAGGGTGAGGGTTAGGGTTAGGGTTAGGGTTAGTGTTAGGGTTAGGGTTAGGGTTAGGTTGCTTCCGTGGAAGCTTCCGTGAAAGCTTTCATGGAAGCTTCCGTGGAAGTTGCTTCCGTGGAAGTTGCTTCCGTGGAAGCTTCCGTGGAAGTTGCTTCCGTGGAAGCTTTCATGGGAGCTTCCGTGGAACTTGCTTACGTGGAAGCTTTCATGGGAGCTTCCGTGGAAGTTGCTTCCGTGGAAGTTGCTTCCGTGGAAGTTGCTTCCGTGGAAGTTGCTTCCGTGGAAGCTTCCGTGGAAGCTTTCATGAAAGCTTCCGTGGCAATCTATTTTGTGGAAGCTTCCGTGAAAGTTGCCTCCGTGGAAGCTTTCGTGGAATCTTCCGTGGAAGTTGCTTCCGTGGAAGCTTCCGTGGAAGATTTTATGGAAGCTTTCGTGGAAGTTGCTTCCGTGGAATCTTCCGTGGAAGTTGCTTCCGTGGAATCTTCCGTGGAAGCTTCCGTGGAAGCTTCCGTGGAAGCTTTCATGGAAGATTCCACGGCATGGAAGCGTGGAAGTTTCCATGGAAGCTTCCATGCTTCCACCAAAAATGCATATAGTGCAGGTGGCCCGGACGAGACGAGCAGGGAGCACGCGCACATGTTGTCAGTCGTGTTTTCTCCCCAGCTTTTCACTGAGACAACAAAAAAACAAAAGAAGACAATAAAATGAACCACTTCTTGAATCAAGCTGTTAATACTGCATCAGCACTGCGAACCAGCACTCTCAGCACACACAGCAGCCTCAGAACAGCATCACCAAGAAGCGTTCTGCATAGCTGACATCCAGTACCCTATCAGTGGTGTCGACGGCAGCAGTGTTCTTCTTGGCTTGTGCGAAGTATGTCTTCCGTCAACGGTGAGCAGGGTGTTGCGGGGAGGGAGGGGAAATGTGGGTTGTGGATTGTCATCTCCGCCTCCGGTCGCGCGTACTAGAGCCCAAGCGCGTGCGACGCGTGCAGAGCAGGGCCCGGTTCCCGTCGCGTCCCGTCCCGCGACGATCACGACTCACGTCGCTAGTTCGGGGCCGCGGGGGATTAGCCCCCGCGGGCCGCCGGTGGCGAAAGGTGGGCCCGCGCATGACGCGAGCAGGGTCGTAGAGAGCGGGAATCTGGTACAAGTAGCGTAGCTAGGTCTCCCGCATCTAGCCCCGTTCGCCGTTCGTGTTCTCCGCCCAGTATCCTCAGCCGATGGCATTCCACAACCGATCCCTACGCCACCCCAAATGCCGTCCGCCCTCATGACTACTAGAGCAAGCCGTACACTGATCGCCGCTCGTTCAGGCGTGAAAGTAGCGTTTCAGTAGTCCATCCTGTTGCCCGTCGCGTGCCTGTTTCCGCGGGTCCCAAAGTGAGTTTTGTGCCTTCGTTGACCACTACCTTGCGCAATAAAGTGTGCGCTTCCCGCCTGTCGTTCCGTGACGTAGTTAAAGTTTCTGCGCCCCCCGAGTCGACGGGTTCACCACCAGCTAAGGGAGCTGACCCTGCCGGCCCCGCGCCGGTGGCGGTGCCCCCCCCCGAGGGGAAGGGACGGGCCCCCAGCCCTGGCTAGGTGGAGGCTATGGGCGCTGAGCCCGCGGCAGCCCCGGGCGACGGGGTGAGTGCGAGTAGTCGCGCAATTAGGGACGATCTGATAGGCACTGTTTGCTCCATGCTAGACGGTTTAACGTTCGATGACCAAGGTGCTGTGGCATAACGGGCAGCTCGAAGTTTGACCGCCGCCACGTCCTCTTCAACCATTGCCTCCCGACGGCCATCCAGGAGGTTCTTCTATTGTTGTAGAGCGGTCTCCTGCTCACGACCACCCCGAAAGTCGGATACGCATTGGTCGTGACTACGAGTTGCCGTGACCTCCGCGGCGTGAGCACTCCGGAACGCTGTGGATGCGTCCGGTTTCAACTTCAACGCACGTGCCGCGTCTCGGGCCTTCCGCCTATTGTCCTGCGGACCAGGCGAGGCCAAAGGTGCGAACATGTTGTGTCCAACGGCGGGGCGCACGGGGGAACCGGAAGGGCCGGGCGGGACGGGATCGCGACGCGGAGACAACGGACTGTCAGGCGGCAAGGCGGGGGAACCCGATCCTTGCGACAGAGACCAAGCTAGTTTTTCATCTCGTTCTAGGGTCTCTGCTACTTCAGTTGTAGCAACCTGTTCCTCCGCCAGAAGGGACCGCGCAAACAGTTCGTTCGCCGATGCGAGCGGGCCCGGCAACTCATGACCTACGCCCACAGCCTTACTGGGCTGCTCCCCGATCGTGACTATCTTGCCGCCGACACCGGCGGCTGTCTCCACACCTCTGCCAGTATTCTGCGGGTGAATACCTACTACCGCACGTTGGTAATCGAAAGTCAACCCGTCTAGCAAGGGGCAAACAGTGCCTATCAGATCGTCCCTAATTGCGCGACTACTCGCACTCACCCTGTCGCCCGGGGCTGCCGCGGGTTCAGCGCCCACAGCCTCCCGCCCTCTTCGCATCGGCTTCAACTATAAGTGCGAGCTTACCCTCGGTGATGGTCAGGGGCACCCGGTATGCCTGGTCTTTTGCAAGCCGGGAAGGGGTCGGCCCCCAGCCCGGGCACCGAGGGTAAGCTCGCACTTATTGTTGAAGCCAATGCGAAGAAGGCGGGGGCGATGCGGGTAGCGGTCGACGCCAAGGAGAGAGCTCGAGCGGAGGGTGCCCGTTGGCGGGGTCTCCAAGAGGACGCTCGCGGTCCTGCCGTCCGCGCGGCCGACACGACTGGTTCTCCGGTGCTTCCGCGGCCGGAGTGGACAGGTGGCTGCCCGTGCATCTTCTGCCAACCCGATCGCAGGGGATGCCTCTCCCGCCCTCCCCTCTGCCTCTCCCGCCCCTCCCGACCGTGCCGCCCCCTCCCTTGCTGCTGCCCCCCCTGCTGCTCCTCCTGCAGCCCCCTCAGCTACTCCGGCTACCACTCCTGCTGCTCCTGCTACGACCCCGGCCGCTCCATTGCATGCCGCCGTGGTGTCGTCGTCCGCCGCGACTGCCACCCGTTCTGCCGCCTCTCGTGCTCCTACATCGACAGTTTCTTGCCCAGAAGAGGATCCTGCCTTGCGGAGGATGAAACTTAGTATGTGCGCCATGGTACAGGAGGCCCGCCCCGAGCTGTCCCACGAGCAAGCGCGTGAGATGGCTGTGGTATACTCTCGGGGGCAACCTCCTGTGGCGGCACCTCCGGTGGACCACTTCCCTGCGCTGGCTCCACCTCCGTTCGTGCCTCCTCCGTTGCCGATGGCCCCTCCCCGGGCTACGACGTTGAGAATCCCCGCATCTCCTGGCCCGTTCGAGATGGAGCCGCCCCGGGATACGATGGGGGCCCTCGCTACCAGCAACACCACGGACGCCGGGGGTCACGTAGACAATAGCATTTCAAGAGGTGTAACGAGAGTGCTGATTTGGTTTTGGGTGTTGGGACACAGGGAGAGGGTACGGGTACATGCAGTATAGTTCCTCCGGTTGCTGTAACTGACCCTCGTGTAGCTCCCGTGGTAGCCGCGCCTGTTGACTCTGCGCCTGTCCCCGCGCAGCCGGTTGACACGCCTGTTGCTGCCCCGTTGGCTCCCACCCCAGTAGCAGGCCCCGCGCAAGTTACAAACCCTCCACCTGTTACTGTAGGGGCGCAGGGTCACAACATACTAAGTCCACGCCGCCGTACCGCGATCCAAAAAGCTTACGCATGCATGGATACAGGGATCCTTATGCTGATCCTCCTTTTGCCTTTTGCCTCCGACCATAACGTCTCAGAATCAGTACGGTTTACGTCAGCCTTGCGTGATGTGGTATCGAGTCTGCGAGTGGCATGTGATTATTCGCATCCGTACTTATGGACCAAGGGGTGAAATGTCGTGAGCGGCATGTGTTACACGCTGTCTGTTGCGCCTCACCTCAGGCGCCGGCGTTCAAATCGATGATCACGGAAGCCTTTTTTGAGCGCCGGTGCCTGAGGTGAGGCGCAACGGACAGCGCACAACACATTCCGCTCACGACATTTCACCCCTTGGTCCATAAGTACGGCCGTAGATCATCACACGCCACTCGCGGGAGGGCGTCTTCAGGACGAGGGTCGACATGGACCCTAAGTCCTGCAGCATATAATTCGTCCTCTTTGTCGTGGTTTGAGCAGAGCCACCCCTGCGGCCGTGATGCAGGCTTTGCACAACTTGATGGTGCCAGTAGGCAACCCGTTTAGTAGTTACTTGCCTGAGATTAGGTTGTTTGTAGGTAACGTTAGATGCATCGGTCATGTTGCTCTCAAGGATGGGACGATGCAGACGGCGATAAAAACGAGGGTGGTTGATCAGCTTGCGGGACTGAGTGCACTTTTTTTTGCGGGAAAGAACATGCGTGCGTTACCCTTCGATAGAGTAGAGGAACTCATGGAATCTTGGGAGGACCTAGCGCTGAACCAGGCCATTGAAACTGCGCCTGTGCGGTTAGCGGGGGGGATGGTCATTTGGCCTAGGACTTATAATCAAGCGTTTAGGAGTAGGCAGTTCGGTGGGGTGATGTCAGTAGAGATTGATCCTTTTGTGGACGAATATGAGGAATTTGGGAAAATGTACGCCATTATGCGCGAGAAGGGTAGTTTCGGTGAAAACAAAAAATGTCCACCGTTCTATGTCTCTTTTAATTCCCGCGAGGAACGCGACGCAGCTCACAGGGCGTTCGGGCCCAATTGTCTGAACTGCGACGAAGGCGGTCTTTTCGCTCGTGAATGCCCCGCCAAATTTATCAACCGTTCCGCTTTAATACACCCTGCTGTTGGGGATGGTACCCCTGACGAGACAGAAAATCGCTGGCGCCGGTGGCGACACAGGTTGTGTCAGTGGGCACAGGCCCGTGCCAACCGTAACAATAGAGATACGTAAAATGCCGGCGGTAAGTTGGCCACCTTACCGGCAGCACTGCGGCCGTTTGTCTCGTCCGTCCCCTCCTCTCGCACGGTAGGTGGAGTCCGTACGAGAGTAGCCGTGGGGGCGAACAGACCCGCGGCTACTAGCCATTTTAGTTCAGTCGGCTCCGCACTGTACGATGCGGCGCCGCATCGTGCGGCGCCGGGCCAAGAGGCAGGATGCAACCTGTCTATGAACGGTAAGAGCGGTAACACAAACAATTGCCTTTCAAGCAACAACGGGAGTAATTATCCAGGATCACCGTAGAGCGTTCTTTCCGTGTCACCTGTTTGCACACGTCCCATCGTAAGTAGTGACACGACACGACCTGGTCGTCCGAGCGGCGCTACTAATCGGAATAGGCTCCCGGTTACGACGCAAGTTCGAAGCGGCAGAGCAGAGCCGAGTGTAGCAGCGAGTAGTCATACCGCATCCGAGTCAATGTCTGCTGCTGTTAGGGACAATAGCGCGCCCCCTTCGGCTGATCAACCGTAGTTTTCGTCAACCTCCTACCAGGATACGAGCGCCCGGAGAGTTGTAGGGAAAAGAACCAGGAACCGTGAGCGAGTTTGGTGTTACCCAGGTCGAGGTACACCTAGTGCCCCTTGCGCGGGACGAGCCCTGCCAACGCCAGTTGGAGGTGCGTTTGTTGGTAGAAATGAAATATTGAGTCTTGCAACACGTAGACGAAGCGAGCGTGTTTCAAATGAACCAAAATTGATCAAGATAACCGAATAACAGAGTAAGGAAAACATTGACCCAGAGGCAGTCGGCACTGCCCATGTATCGAGCAGAAACTCGCCTGTTTTGGACGCTGGGAAACAGTCGGCGAAGAGTATTAGTAGTTTAAAAAGAGGCGTGGATGATGATTTTCCCGACCCCAAGGGCAACGGCACTGTATATGCCCTTGATGCGCTTGTGCGGAAATGGTCTGGTACCCTTACCTCTGTGTTCCCCCCTGCCCGCGCGTTACTCTCGAACGGAGAACGTGCTGACTACCTATCAGAATTGTCCCGATCAGTAGGCGGAGAAATGAGCTTGAATAGGAGACACCACGCAGCTGGCTTGCAGCTGTTTGCGGGTAGCAAGGCCCTGAGGACCCACGCATGTACAGCTCTGTTGGATGCGGGGAGCCCAGCATCCTCATCCAAGAGAAGATATGGCTGCGTATGCTTGCGTGCGGTGCCGCGTCGGAAGATGGGTTAACATATGTAGCTCAGAAAACTTGGGGAGGTTTTCATGGCGTGCCTTTAGTCACCTCCAGTCATGTGCGGTTAAATATTAATCTAGGAAACAGTGGAAAAAATGGGCGCCAGCCTACGCAGCCCCGAACGGTATGTATGGTAGTGCATGCCCACGTTGTGCCCAATACTGCGATGTCGACAGCGATATTACCCGGTCGTGATAGCTGGTCGCATTTTCCCGTACGGAAAACCGAGATATCAGGGACACCGAAACTATTTTAACTGTTTTTGAACCCGACCGAGATCTTTAGAGGTGAATAATCAACGTCATACTCAGTGGGTCAATAATGCAATAGGCATGCTTGGGGGTAAGGGAGCTGACCGCGTGGTGGTCAGGGTAGCAAGCCATAGACGTCGATTGCCAGATGCTATGTCTTGGCTGAAGGAACGCCTTACCAGCATAGACGGCACCGACGCTGCCGAAGGGCATGTCATGTACGATTTGGTCCGGAATGGTTCCCGCAAGAAGCGATAGTAGAAGCTGGAGTTTCAGAAATACCCTTGCAGAGATTAAATGAGGATGGTTCCTTGGTGCAAAGAGGAATGCGTTTGGATGTGGGTGGTGAACGGTTGCAACGATGTAAGTTAGATCACGCAGAAATTTTTCCGACGGAACTATGTGGTACGAACATCGTAACAAGAGAGGGTAGCCCCGAAAAATCGGACGATGAACCACCAGCAGCTGTGTTATCTAATCTTGACCCTGAAAAACGAGAAGCATTCCTGAGAATGCGGAACAATATTTTAGTACGCTTGCGTGCGATACATTTTGATTTTGAAGGGAACCTTTGGACTACTGATGATATTGATTCTCTGGGAAATTTACTCAACAAATACGGATACCGCGTTTCCAAACATGGCTCTGACTTGTGGGACGTGTCACTGTTAATCCTTCTTGCATTATCATAAAGAAAGATGCACAGCCTGACGGGTGCTACGACAGAGGTGCGCCACTTTTTTTCTGAGGTTTCCTCAATCTGGGAGCTTAAGACCTTTCCCAAAGACTGATTTGGAGAAAACAAAACTGCTACCGGATGAAAAATCCCATGGCCTAGAGATATAAAACGAGAATCACGAAAAAAAATGGCCTATTCCCGACGATTTTGGGTGAAGGAGTCCCATCATACAGACACCATTTCAGACGAAAACTGATGTTAATTCCTTTATCGTAGCACGCGTCGTCTGTGAAGCAGCAACCCTACCGTCATCTCCCAGTGTTAGCGGCGAAGGTACAAACCGAAATTGATAAACTCGTTTCGGCGGGATATGGTGTGACGGTCCTGTTCGAACTGGTCCAGCCCATTAGTAGTCATCGCCAAAGCTGATGATCGTATTCGTTTTAACGTACAACTTCAATAAAAGGTTGAACGCGCAATCTACTGCTTCGAAATGTACCTGTTATGCCATTACCAACGGCTGATTATTTGTTGTCGGACCTGAGCGGCGCAAACGTTGTTAGTACTATGGATTTTGGTCAGTGTTTTTTATCTTAGGGTTAGGGTCACCAGGATTCTATCCCCTTGAAAGCTGTGTGCACACAAGCTGGAAACTATGAGTGGACAGTAATGCCGATGGGTTTAGCGTCCAGTCCTGGGTGGTTCCAGTCTATCATGTTTAGAATATGTGGTGGACTGAAAAACGTGTTCGCCTTTTCATCGACGACATTGTGTGTTTTTCGGAAAACGGAGCAGAGCATGTGCGCGACCTAGAGAGCCTTTTCGAACGACTTACGATGTTTGACATGACGTTAGCGCCTAAGAAAGTTCATCTGGGGGTGCATATTATCAAGGTTTTGGGTTATTGTGTAACAGTGAAGGGAGTAGAACCGGATCCTGGCCAGGTGGAAGCTATGACCAAACTACCCATGCCATGCCCGCCAATGTCAGTCAACTACGATTCTGTCAGGAGCGCTGACATACTACCGGAAATATTTGCCACAGAGGGCAACCGTTACGCGACTACTGAACCATAACCTCTTTAAAAAAGGGTGTAAAATCCGTGCTTACCACAGAGCATGTTGGGATTGCACAACAGTTCTTGAACCGATTACCCAGCCCAGACGTTTTAGCCTTTCCGGATTTTAAATCAGCCTTGTCCGCAGAGCGACCGTTCCGTTTGGTTGCCGATGCATCGATTGAAAGGTCAGGTGCAGTAGTTGAGCAGTTGCAGCCAGACACATCAACCCGACCCCTGTGTTTCCTAAGCAGAACGACACTCCCCATTGAACGTAACTGGAGTGCGACGGAAGTAGAATGCGTTGCTGTCGTGTGGGCTGTCAAAAAGAACCGGCAGCTGTTCTACGGGATGCCCTTTGTTGTAGTAACTGATCGCCAACCACTGAAAACCTTAGAGAGTCTAGCAACCAAGGCTAACCGAGCACAGCGGTGGTATGATTTTCTAACTGCCTATACATATACTTTGGAGTATCGACCCGTGAATTATAATGATAACGCGGATGAGTTGTCGAGATTGCCGTCACCAGCTACGAAAGCTGACAGCCACCCTGATGTTCAACTATCTGATCCAACGGATGTTTATGCATACATGATGGTGCGAGTTGAGTACGTCCTGCTCAGTTGACGAACCCACCGAGTTCTAGCTTAGTAGACGGGGAAGAGCTGAACCCCGAGTTTATTTTTGCCGCGGGGGAGAGAGAGCTACGGCCGGCCCCACTCACAACCAAAGAAGAGGCAACTCGAGTCTGGGATACGATCAAGACTGAGCTTTGAAAAAGAAAACCGACCGCAGTCGAAAAACAACGTATATTTGCAGTGCCAGACGATACCCCGCTAATACATCTGACTTTGCAAGTAGTGAGTGGTCAGTGGGAACCGAGTCTGATATTGCATGCGTGTACCATGACGGAAGAAGGAGAGACATTATTGCGTTTGAAAGAGAACCAATTGGTAGCCGTGATTTTACCCTGAAGAAGGCAGTGGCGCTGGATTCGCTAGCAGCCAAGACCAAGGGACTGTTAATGAGGAACTTCCAGAGGAAGATTTAGACAGTATGGACGCACGGAAATTTGGTGAGAAGTTGTGTGAGAAAACCGCCAGTGTTTAGTTGGCGGCACACCTCAATGACGAAACGGCAAGAGGAGCAGTAGAACTTATACTAGCCAATGTCCCCAAAGAGGACATGTCTGAAGAGGCCAAGGAAGCAAAACGGTTAGTTTCTCAGGGCGAACTAATGGAACTGCCCATCACCCAAAAGTTATTAGTGAAACGCCTTTCCAGTGAACCTGACCATCGCGAGGACAGGAATCCCGGAAAGTTCGAGCGGTTGCTAGGGGAGAAGCCCGTGCGGACATACGTGCCATTGTTATTCAGGCCATGGGTGATGGACTGCACACACAAGGGAGCTGTTCATCTGGGTGAGAAGATTACCCTTGCTTTGTTGCAGAGATTTTACTGGTGGATAGGAATGGCTGACAGCGTTAAGTGGTGGATTAGAAGGTGTTACACTTGTCAAGCGAGAAAGAGTGCCCGAAGTACCATCAGGTGGCCGCTAGTTTCCTTACCATTACCTAGTCGCCCGGGGCAGATGGTGTCTTTTGACTTGTTGGTACCACTGCCGGAAACAAAGAATGGCAACGCCCACGTGCTTTTGGTTGTCGAGGTATTAAGTAGGCACGCGGAAGAATATACAATGACGAAGGATGAGAAGACAGCCAAAGGTTGTGCTTCGCAAATTGTAGACGACTACATACCACGATGGGGTTGTCCACACACCTTCCTATCGGATAGAGGTACATAATTCATGCCCGAAGTTAGTAGAGCTGTATATGAAACATTGGGGGCTGTTAAGAAATTTACGAGCTCCTATCATCCCCAAACCAACGGAATGGTTGAAAGATTAAACCATACCTTGTGTCAGATTTTATCGTATCTTGTAGCGGACGACCAGAAGCATTGGGATGGAATGTTAATGCACGCCGTAGCCGCACATAACAACAACGTCAATAGAGGCACAGGGTTAGCGCCAAACGAAGTGCACATTGGCAGATACCCCCGGTTGCCGATGACGATATTGGAAGGACGAGGTGTGGGAGACATCAGAGCCTAAAACAAGACCAGAAAGATTTCCTTCATCTTATGAGAAAAGCATATGAACTGGTAAAAGAGGAGGATAGATTAATTAAAGCGCGAGACGAAGCTGCGAACGAAAAGCTTGACGGGCTAATAACTAAACGGCCGAAGTTCGAAGTAGAAAGTTGGGCATGGATCTATGACGACAAGAGCACCATTTCCGGTGGAGGGAAACACGTGTTAAAACCTAGCGAGACCGATTCACGTAGTGAGAAATTTGCCCTTACTGCAAAATTGGCGCAATGCTGGACAGGACCCTATAAAATACTGTTTGTTGGTCCAGGAACAACAAGTGATGGGAAAAAGGATGGCCCTAGCTTGTTATTAGTAGAGGTTCGTAAGAATGAACCTGGTAGCGAGGTAAACGCAAGAGTGTCGAAATACCGCTGTAAGCAATGTCACAATCCCCATGAAAGAGTGGAATGGCTGAAGTTCTTGCCTTGGGCTATGAGCAGTTACGTTTTGAACAAATATTCTGAACGCTCACCCCCTTTTCACCTTACAGCGAAAGATGTTTGCATGGAGTTAGACCAACGCCGTATAAATCCTACTACTATCACCAAACACAGAATATCAAGAGGCTTAGGAGGAAAGAATGCGGCTCAATACTATACCAGTTGGGATGAAGTGTCCGTGAAAACTTGGGAACATGAGACGGATTTGGAACAATACAGAAGCTTGGTTTCTAAATATTGGGCAGGAGGCCCGGTGGTTGGGGGAGAAAATGCGAGGTATCGGAGGTAAAGTCTTAGACCGAGTGATCATCCCCCCCCGATAATCGTACGAACGCGGTGGCTCTAGTCTGATTCAACGCTAGGTCCTCCAAAGATTCCATCAAATCATCCACACTATCAAAGGGTAACGCACGCAAGTTCCTGCCTGTAAAAAATTGTGCACTTAGCCCCGCACACTGATCGTGCACCCCCGTCTTGATGGCTATCTGCATCGTCCCATCCTCGGGAGCGACATGACCTATGCATCTAACGTTCCCCACTAGTAACTTCATCTCCGATAAATGGCTACTGAACGGGGTGCCTACCGGCACCACCAGGTTTTGCAAAGCTTGCATCACGGCCGCGGGCGTGGCTCTGCTCAACCCACGACAAAGACAACGAATAATGTGCTGTAGGAGATCCGGCCCTAGCCGATTCTCTTTTTGGAGTCGTTCTCCCTGGGAAAAGGCGTCCACAATCATCGACTTGATCGCCGGTGCCTGGGGCGAAGCGGAACGAACAGCGCGCAACACATGCCGCTCAAGACATTTCTCCCACCCTTTTGTCTATATATACGGATGCGGATCATCACACGCTAATCGCAGACTCGATGCCGCATCACGCAACGCGGATGTAAATTGCACTAATTCAGAGACGTTGGCAAGAGGCAAATGGGGAATCGGCATGAGTACCCCTGTATCCAACCGTGCATATGCTCTTTGGGTCGCGTTCCGGCGGTTGGTGCTCATGTGATGGCCCTGCGCCCCTACTCTAGCAGTCGGAGGGTTCGTAACAAGCGGGGGGGCTGGTGCTGGGGCGGGGGCCAACGGGGGAACAACAAGCGTCTCAGCCGGCTGCACAAGGGCAGGCAAAGGGTTAACAGGCGCGGCTACCACTGGAGCTACACGAGGGTCCGTTACAGCAACAGGGGGAACTACGCTGCATGCACCGGTACTCTCCCCTCGAGACCCATCACCCAAACACAAAACACCACCCTCCTCACACCTCTTAAAGTATTGTCCGCGAGGCCCCCGGTGCCCCTGGTGCTGCTGGTAGCGGGAACCTCCGTCGTAGCCCGAAGCAGAAATCGTGCGCGAACAGGCCAGCAGATGCCGGGTGCCTCGACGTCGGAGCCGGGGGAGGGGCCACGGGCAGCGGGGGAGGGATGAACGGGGTTGGAGCCGCGCGGGGAAGTGGTCCGCCAGAGGGGCGGCCACGGGGAGCGGCTCCCGAGAGCAGGTCGCGGCCATCTCCCGGGCCTGCTCGTGGGATAGCTCGGGGCGGGTCTCCCGTACCATCGCGTACATCTGTAGCTCCAGCCGCATCCGCCGCAAGGAGGGATCTTCCTCCTGGAGAGCCGCAGACGGAGCCGGGGTGCGAGCCACGGCGGCATATGAGGGCGCGGCCAGGGTGGTAGCCTGGGCGGTTTGCGGACAGGAAAGGGTGGAAGGGGGGAAGTAGAGACGGGAGGGAGGGCGGGAGAGACGGGAGGGCGGGCGAGGGGGACAGGAGGGCGGGCGGGAGAGACAAGAGGGCAGGCGGGAGAGACAGGAGGGCGGGCGGGGGACACGGGAGGGCGGGCGGAAGAGACAGGAGGGCGGGAAAGAGAGGCGTCCCCTGCCACCGGGATGGATGATGACGCGCGCTCCCCCCCCCTTCCCCATACCGGCCGCGGGAGCACCGGAGAGCCGGCCGCGTCGGCCGCGCGGACTACCGGGCCGGGCCTCCCGGAGTCCCTGGCAACGGATGCTCTCTGCACAAGCTCATTCCTTAACCTCTGCGGCCTCATGCACCGCCGCCGCTCGTTTCCTGTTAGCTTCTATGACTAAAGCTAGCTTCCCTTCAGTTACTTTTTGAATCGCTCGGTAGGCTTGCTCTGGCCGCGCGAAGTTTGGCTACTTCAACTTTCTCTAACCTCATGGCCGCCCTGCGGCCCTCGAGGAGCTCCCTCTTTTCCCGCTCTAGCACGACCTCCTGCTCACGGCCACCCCGCAAATTGGTTACGCATTGGTCGTGACTCCGGGTGGCGGTTAATTCTGCCGCGTGGGCACGCGAAAAAGCCGCGGACGCTTCTGCTTTAGCGCGAAGCGCACGCGCCGCGTCACGTGTCTTCCGCCCCCGTGTCCTGTGGACCAGGCGAGGCCAAGGGCGCAAACATGTTATTGCGTAATACATCGGGGTGTGCAGGGGAGCCGGAAGGGCTGGGCGGGGCGGGTTTGCGACGCGGCGACAGCGGACTGACAGTTTGCAAAGCAGGGGAGCACGAGTCTTCCGACAGGGACCAAGCTAACTTTTCATCCGTTTCGATAGTTTCTGCGATTTGGGCGGCCTCAAACTGCTTCTCCGCCTGGAGGGCTCGCGCGTACAGCTCGTCCGCCGATATAGTCTCGCGCGGCGACTCGTAACTGACGCCTACTGCTTGGCTGGGCTGAGCCCCTATCTCGACTCTTCTGCCGCCTACACCTGCGGCTGTTTCTACCTCTCTGGTAGCTTTCTGCGGGTGGATCCCGATTACGGCACATTGGTCAGCGAAGGTTAACCCGTCTAACTAAGAGCGGACAGTACCTATCAGGTCATCCCTAATTTCGCGACTACTCGCACTCACCCCATCACCCGTGGTTGCCGTGGGTTCGGTGCCCACAGCGTTCACCGGGCCAGGGCTGGGGGCCGGCCCCTTCCTTCGGGAGAGGGGACCGCCACCAACGCGGGGAGGGCCGGGTCTGCTCCCTTAGCCTGGGGCGGACCCTTCGACTCAGAGGGCGCGGAAGCGTTAACCACGCCACGGGACAATACGCGAGGAGCAGACAATTTGTTGCGCAAGGCAGTGGTCAAAGAGGGCGCCGAGGTTACTCCGGGCCCCCGAGAAACAGGCACGCGACGGGCAACAGGTTTGAGTATGGACATGCTACGCCTGAACGAACGACGATCACTACAAGGCATGCTCGATACAGTCGTGAGGGCGGGCGGCATGAGGGGCGGCGTAGGGATCGGTTTCGGGATGTCGTCTGCAGAGGATACGATAATCGGCGGAGACCTGCAAATGGAGCTAGATGCGGGAGAGCCGGCTAAACTACTCGTACCCGACTTCCGCTCTTTACGACTCCCTGGCGGTGAACTCGCAACATGCGCGGGCCCATCTTTCACCACCGGCGGTCCGCGGGGGCTGATCCCCCGCGGCCCCGAACTTGCTATATGAATCTTGTTCATCGCGCGACGGGACGCGACGGGGGACGAGGCCTGATCTACGCGCGCCGCACGCTTTTGGGCTCTAGTGTGCGCAGCCAGAGGCGGAGACGACAACCGACTCCTCCCCTCCTCCCCCACAACGCCCTTCTAACCGTTAACCGAAGACATCTTCCACGAGCAGAGAAGAACACTGAAGCCGACGACGCCACTGATAGGATACTGGTTGTTAGCTGAGCAGAGCGGTGCTGTGCGCTGCAGTGCTGATGATGCCTGATGAGCTGAGAGTGCTGGTTCGCAGTGTTGATGTTGATGCAGGAGCTCGATTCAAGAAGTGGTTTATTGTCTTTTATTACTGTCTCAGTGTGAGAGGCTGGGGAAGAAACACGACTGACAACATGTGCGCGTGCTCCCTGCTCGTCCCGTCCTCACAGCTTGCTGTGAATCTACTTGCTTCAACTACCCATCTCGTACTCTTTCACAGCTAACCTCCATCCTGTGCCGCTCTATCCACTGGCTCCCTGCCCTACTAGCCATCCCTCAGCTCTACCCTGGGCCATGTCCGCTACAAGAGACCAGTGCTACCACAAGAGTCCGGGTGATTTTCCCGTTCAATTTTGAACATACTCTACTCACTCCGTTTTCGGTACATATTCAAACATCCTCCTATTGAAATCCAGCTGGTGTATCTTCCGAGATCTCACCTAGAGACTGGTTCATACTTGAAGCTAGAGAAAACCAATCTCGCCACAAAATTTGAATAGGGTTTAACAAGAATCAGAAGCGTGTTTTGCAAGGGCTTCCCGTTTATGCCAGAATCCGCCACCGCACCACCGCACACCGGTGTCTCTCGTAGTGCATCATACATGCGACGCACTTTCCCACCGGCGAGCGCCGCGGTAGCGACGATGGCGGCCCTTTCTACGGCCTGCCGCGTGGCCGCGTTTGTTCCGAGTTTCGCGTCGAACACGGCGTTGCTCGGCAGTGGAAGAGCGAGGCACTTTGTTGCTCAGAGCAGCGTATTATTTGGTAGTAGCATCAGCAGGCGATTCCTCGTCAGAGCTTCTGGGAAAAGCTCGAAGGTGCTTGCTGGCACAAGGGAGCAGGGGAGGGTACGGAGTGCACGTGTCGGTGCTTTGCAGATGAGCTCATCACCCGCGACGCAGGATGCGGTGGAGGCTTTGACGGCTAGTATCAAGGCCAAGGGAGATGAAATCCGCAGGTATGACAGGTTCAAGAGACACTGCTGCTGTACTGCTGTAGGTCATACTGCAACCAAAACTACTGCCAATAAGGGTATCTGTTTGTCTCTACAGCAGTGCAAGTATGTCAGGAACAATCACATCAACCGTTGCTGTGGTACCTGGTACAGAGTACCTGGGTGCCGGTGTGTATCACTGGGAGCGCACAACACGACTACTCGTAGTACCATGCTGCGTGCGTGTCGAGATTTCCTTGGAGTGTAGCTGGGCGATACTTCCCTTACCTCAGAAACCCGGGTTGCTTCGTGGTGACCGCTTCTTCTGTTATCGTCACCTTTTGCCGACACTCTTTTCTCCCCTGTGAAGCCGAAAGTAGAGCTTGTGCCTCGACAGTACTACCATTACCAGGTACCTTGTAGTTATTGGTCGGACTATTAGTCATTAATAGTCGTGTCCCGAAGGTGCCGGTAATCCAACGTATTAGGTTTCCATACATGTACGAAGTTTTTTTTTTTTCGTGGGATGCATGTTTCCTTTTTGGGCACGCCGCCCCTCCCCCAGGCCAGCGGGAACCCTCCGCAACTTTCAATTTTCAGGCACGGGCATCGTAGCTGCGCTGCAACCTCAGATAACCCGGGAAGACGGGGCGATCTTGATATTTGTATGGTGTACAAGGGCTCTGCTCCGCGGGCGGCAGACGCCGCCCGCTACGCTCGCGCCAGGAATACAACACAACAAATGTGAAAGAGACAGGAATAGAAGGTGCATGGTTTCATGAAGCCCGCGACTTGATAATGCCAAGAGCTCTATGGGCAGAGCTGTTTACTCTGTGCTGTGTTGCGAACTTGCTGGCGATGTCACGTTCAGATTGGCAGTGCGGGCGAATACAACGAAAAAAGACATTTATTATTCAGAACGGGTGTATGATAGCGCATCATCACCACCAGCTGCTTGTGGTAGAGCACCAAATACGAACGCAAGATGGCATTGTGGTTGTACACCACTACTTGCAGTATATGGAAAACGAACCCGACTACCCAGTGTACATTGGACAAACACGTGACTCTACAACTTGCCATGAAGATTGTACTTGGGGCGCCTAAAAATAACCAGCTGCTCGTAGCTTACTGGCGTTTATTTATGGGCGTGGGACGTATAAATAGAATTCGTCGAACAAAATATACACCTGGTACGCGGGGCGCAGTTAGTTGGTTGGTTCTTATGAAACAGGAAACAGAAAAAAAGACTCCCACGTACAGAACGGCCCACCCACCCACCACGGACGACGCAGTGCACCCTCCACCCACCCACCGACCAAACTTTTACTACATACAGGAGAATAGCAGTGCAGCAGTACCACCGCCACCGGCAGAGCCTCCGCCACCTCCCCCTCCTTGGCTTTGGTTGGTGGGCTTCGGCTTTCCCACGTACAGAACGGCCCACCCACCCACCACGGACGACGCAGTGCACCCTCCACCCACCCACCGACCAAACTTTTACTACATACAGGAGGAGAACAGCAGTGCAGCAGTACCACCGCCACCGGCAGAGCCTCCACCACCTCCCCCTCCTTGGCTTTGGTTGGTGGGCTTCGGCTTTTCAGCAGGAGAGCTACGATAGATGCTTGAAGACGACATGCTTCTCGCTCTCCGAGTTGTAAAGTGGTGGGGAAGCGCCACGGCGACAGGTGGCCAGCGTAGGGAGCTGAAAGTAGGTGCCTACTTGTAGAACACTAAAAAACCGGCAGTCAACTTCAACATCTCACGACTTTGCGCCGTAGATGCGTCGTAGAGTCGTAGATCATGCGTTGGTAAAAACGAAAATAAACACCCTAAAGTCGTAGATCATACGTTGGATAAAGTTACGGAATGAAAAAAATAAAGAGAGAAACGGGAAAAAAGGAAACGAAGAAACGGGTGTATGATAGCGCATCATCACCACCAGCTGCTTGTGGTAGAGCACCAAATACGAACGCAAGATGGCAATGTGGTTGTACACCACTACTTGCAGTATATGGAAAACGAACCCGACTACCCAGTGTACATTGGACAAACACGTGACTCTACAACTTGCCATGAAGATTGTACTTGGGGCGCCTAAAAATAACCAGCTGCTCGTAGCTTACTGGCGTTTATTTATGGGCGTGGGACGTATAAATAGAATTCGTCGAACAAAATATACACCTGGTACGCGGGGCGCAGTTAGTTGGTTGGTTCTTATGAAACAGGAAACAGAAAAAAAGACTCCCACGTACAGAACGGCCCACCCACCCACCACGGACGACGCAGTGCACCCACCACCCACCCACCGACCAAACTTTTACTACATACAGGAGAATAGCAGTGCAGCAGTACCACCGCCACCGGCAGAGCCTCCACCACCTCCCCCTCCTTGGCTCTGGTTGGTGGGCTTCGGCTTTCCCACGTACAGAACGGCCCACCCACCCACCACGGACGACGCAGTGCACCCTCCACCCACCCACCGACCAAACTTTTACTACATACGGGAGAACAGCAGTGCAGCAGTACCACCGCCACCGGCAGAGCCTCCACCACCTCCCCCTCCTTGGCTTTGGTTGGTGGGCTTTGGCTTTTCAGCAGGAGAGCTACGATAGATGCTTGAAGACGACATGCTTCTCGCTCTCCGAGTTGTAAAGTGGTGGGGAAGCGCCACGGCGACAGGTGGCCAGCGTAGGGAGCTGAAAGTAGGTGCCTACTCGTAGAACACTAAAAAACCGGCAGTCAACTTCAACATCTCACGACTTTGCGCCGTAGATGCGTCGTAGAGTCGTAGATCATACGTTGGATAAAGTTACGGAATGAAGAAAATAAAGAGAGAAACGGGAAAAAAGGAAACGAAGAAAGCGAAGAAAGTAAGGAACGCGAAGAATGCCGGGAAGGTTCTCCGAGAGGGGGGTTTAGGCAGGCGTGTTCCAAGTGGGAGCGCTGAGAGCGGAGCAGGTCCCATTAACCAAGTGAATAAGGTTTAAAAAAATTTCGAGGACAAATGTCATTATATCTATTTTGGTTCGATTGCTCTGTTTTCACTGCATGCCCGGGGGTTGTCATTCTGACAGCACTCCAGACAGCAGGCGCGTTCGTCTGTGCTAACGATTACCATGCGGTTCGTACGGTGCAGGCAGCCCAACCTCTGTAGTTTGTAGCCGCGAGTTGGTTAGTTGTGGCAACGGGGGAACTCTATGCCGTAGTTGAGTGGATACCCGCGACCATGTGAGTTCAGTTTGCACATTGGATAATTTCACTTGTGCGCCTCCTTCTTCGTATCGTGCGTTTTTAGGCGGGAAAGCGTAGTATTTCCCGGACGAAGTTTGATTTCATTTTATAAAAATATTTCAAGGACGTCAGCCGTGAGTTCGACGAATTTCGGGTCAATACTCATCTTTGCAAGCTGCGTTGTTGGTACTTGTAATATACCATGTGGGTGAGTTTTTTCATAATGGGAGGCATTTGGTTTACGGATCTTCCTAGGGCTCCAGCACCTTTGTGTGACCACGGACTCTGGATGTTTGACAAGAGTTAATGTGAGGCAACAACAACGACAACAATTTGGCTCGCTTCCGACTTGAGTCGGCAAGTCCGCTGACCATGAGCTGGCTTCGCCAGCCGACTCGCCGACTATCTGACACGTACCGATTAGTTAATACTCGTGAAATCCTGCCGACTCACAGCTCTACCCAAAAGGGCTAGACTTCGTACAGTGGGGTAACCGATGTACGAACCCCTCAGAAAAGGCCATTATTTGCCGCCCTTATTCAACGTGTCGCTTCTATCTGAGAATGGGTGTTTAAGGCTGGTTTTAGTACAAACGTGACAAGACATGACAAGCCGATGTAACCCCTCCCAAGTCTGTTTTATCTCATTATGGACTCTTACGTCGGGCACCCCACTTGTAAGAGTGTACCGGCCAACCTTGGCACACATCGGACAGATCATGATCTAGATAGTCTAGATCCCTATTTGTTATGACATGTTGTGAAGGATCTGTGTAGTACGGATCCAACCCGAAAAAAGTGCGGTATATCTTCAGATCGTCCGGCTCTCACCTGGCAACATGATCTGTAGGCCTTGCAGATCGTTTGGATCTAGGATCTGTCTGCCCTGGAAGGCATTGGTCATCTACAGATTAATAGGACCTGGTCTATCCGATGTGTTAACCTTTGCCGGAAGCTCTCCCAAACCGGGCAACACTGGGCCCGCTCGGCGTGGAAAGCCTAAACCTTTCGGAAACTGGTTTTTGTCACGACGGCGTCAGCCTTAAGTGCAGTGCTCGATGCCAGCCCCATCTCTCATCTCGCTGTGGAGGCGCGTCGCCGATCGTGCTCTTTCGGTTGGCAAGTAGATCATGTTCGGGAATGGTGGCTTGTGTCGTCGTGTATATGGGCACCACAGCCGAGCATTCGAGCTTATATTCAGGGTTAGCACGAGTAGTATATACGGTTCGTTAGTCGCCATGCCATCGGGGACGCTCCGAGATCCAAAGACGAGGCATAGCAGTGAGACCTCCGCCGTATGCCAAATTATTAGCCCTATGAATACCAAGTCGGTGGCTAGTTTCTAGGTGGATGGCGAAGCATGCCAACGAACTGGCTTAGTCTTGGTCATAAAAACGCACACGTCGAGCCGCAAATGCGCCAGCCAGATGCAAGGATCCACAACTCCGCAAATTATCGCACGCAACCAACTGCAATGTATTACTTGGTCATAAAAACGCACACGTCGAGCCGCAAATGCGCCAGCCAGATGCAAGGATCCACAACTCCGGAAATTATCACACGCAACAAACGACAATGTATTTCTCCGGTTGACGCCACCCGCTCAATGAAGCGAGTCCAATACTTAGTTATAGGGTTGCGTGCGTGCGTGGATAACACCACAGGACTGACGGACCACGGAAAACAATAAATGACCATGCCCTTAAGGGAGGCAGCTTTAGCTTTCATCCGTCTCGTGTCTACGTAGCCAACGTCATAACTAGTCGTCAAGTTACTGTTAGTATACCATTAGTATCGTCAGCCAACTTCCAGGCCCTTTGAATTTCATTTGGACCCTGCCGTCATTAGGATTGCACGCAGTTGTATACTTCGGGATACATACACGCGCAGCACAATTCCTCTCAGCTGTGACACCCCCACCCTACCGTGCAGGAAACATAATAAGAAACAGGGCAATATGAAAAGGCAGGCTGATATTTACGGGACTACAAGAAACCCGGCAGCCGTTCTACTGAATTTTAGTGTGGATAGGTGTCATTTTTTCTGTATTCTTCGGGATACATACAACACACTAAATGAGACGAGTGCACACTCCTCTCAGCGAGCCGTGACACCTCCCCCCCTACGTACTCCCCACGACCGCCCTACCACTAGCGTCTCCGAGCGCTTCGCGGTTTTCTGTGCCGGCGCAGCTAGTAATTGCAGCTTTTGAAAATATACTCCGCGCGAACTTGACGGCGTACGCTCAAAGCCAATCGGCACAGAAAGAGGTGATCGCGGTCGAGAAAATGCAGTAGCGAAAGGTGTTTTTCCCTTTTTTGCTCATCCCATCTGTTTGTCTTTGTACCTTTTCTTTCTCTTTCTACCTCCACGGCCCTAACTCAGTTCCTTGGGCACTAAGCGGGCTCTTCTCCCTTCTCCCCGCTACGGTACGCGCCTTCGTTTTCTCTCGATAAGACTTGAGCTCTTCATTGTGCTTGTCCCTGCCGTACAAATACAAGACAGGACAACCTACTAAGAAACAGGATGACAAGAAAGGCAGGTTGATATTTACAAAAACATAAGAAAATCAGGAGCCTTTGTACTGAAGTCAGTATACAACGCACCCTTTGCCAAATGTGAAATCCAGTCTGGGGCAGCATTCCTCTTTATTATGAGGCCGTCCTGTGCTACTGCTATGGGACGGGTTTTCCTCGGGGGCGGACACGGGATTAAGGCCCCATGGCGGGCTCGAGGCAACGGGCTTAGTCCTGTGCTCATGGCGCCTACGAGACTAGAGTTACTCGAATGGAAACCGGGCGAGCAGCTTGCGATAGACCACAATGCAAGTCACTGGTGAGTTGAAGATGACGTGCAGATGCGGCGCATGTCAACTGCTGAGAATCCACGATAACCTCCACAGTTGACTTGCACGGCGTCTCTCCGCGTTATCTTGATTTCGCCGTTGTTTGCGTTGTGGCCCTGACGCATGCTGCGCACCCGCTTTTCAGAGTCGTGTTATGATAACGCGGGTTACGCAATGAATAAGAAGGCCCAAATCAACCTATGAATGCTCGCGTATCTATAGTTTTTGTATTCGGTTCGTAGAAGACAACCTTGATATTATAGCGCGGGGGACGTAGGTTAATAGTGGTGGTTACACAGAAAAAAAAGCTGAGTATTAATGGAAGAACTGGTAGTGGGAGAACTGGCGGACCCAATAAAGAGCACCAATGCATGATGGCACAGCACACACTTAATGAGTCACTCTTACACGCTATCTACAGCAGCAGCAAAGCAGTAGTGTCGAAAACGTGAAAACCTAAAACACTCGAAACTTTTTCGTCATTGAAGCGGGAACGAACGTAAATAGATATCATACCATACAGCTACAGCAGCAATAAATCATCAGCTCATCAGCCCGTGGGAAGAGCTAAAACATAGTGGTCAGTCTGTGTGATGAGAGCCAAAACGAAACGAAAAAAGGCCAAAAGCATTTTTTGTAATCATTCTGCCTACTCTGGGTACGGATGGATGGAAACACCGGTTTAATGTGATGACCACGCACAATCTCTCGTACTGCCAAACGTAATACATTTTGACCAATAATGAATTCGTACAGAGTAGTGGCCCCTCTATAGTGCCGGCATGTGCCGGACGGAAACACAGGCAATACAGCGGCAACCGACACTACTCCTTGGCACTTTTAGCACTGGTCGTTTCCATCTGTGCCAAACGATTTCACAGGCATTGTCGCGGGCAACCGGCACTACTCAACCGGCTTTATAGAGGGACCTCTACTGAACTTGTCCACATCATGTCGAGGTGCGAAATATTTTTTTAACTTCTGGCCGACACTCGTACGGCCAAACATTATACGTTGACCAATACGAATACTTTCGTACATCAGTGGTACTCTGCAGTGCCGGTATGTGCCAGCCGGAAATACCGACACTTCATGTTGACACTATTAATACTGGTTGTTCCCACCTGTGTCAAACGATTTCACAGGCACTGTAGCGGGCAACCGGCACTACTCAACCGGCTCTGTAGAGGGACCTATGCTGTACGTGTCCGCATCATGTCGAGTTTCGAAATATTTTTGCCGACACTCGTGTACCAAGGTGTATCATACGGCCAAACATTATACATTGACGAAAACGAATACTTTTGTCCTGCAGTGGTCCCCCTTCTAAAATGTGCCAACCGGAAACACCAACACTACAGCGGCAATCGGCTCTACTCTGCATGCTGATACTGTCGGCTGTTCCCATCTGTGCCGAACGATTTCACAGGCATTATAACGGGCAGCCGGCACAACTCAATCGGCTCTGTAGAGGGACCTCTTCTGTACTTGTCGACACCACATCATGTCGAGTTTCGACATCGTTCTGCCGACTCTTGTACGGCCACAATTTGTACGTTGACAAATAATACCGTATGATTTTGAAGAAATCTTCTAAACACGTCTGCTGTGAGTTCGATGAATTTAGGGCCGATACTCATCTTTGTCAGCTGCGTGATACATCTAATTTTGCGAATACAATGAAGAGTTAAATTGACACACGACATGCATGAAAAATATGTGGAAGCAAGTGTGGTGAGCTTAAGGTTCACTTTTTCGTTCGAAACCATCCCGACTTTCTTTCGCACACTTCTACTGACCAGCTTCTGGACAAGCCGTGGTCACAGGTGTCGTCCCTTCTCCCCCCGGTTCTTGCCTTCAAGGTTTATCGCGCATAGGGTTCAGCAATCCCACTGCTCGTCGAACTACCACTCACTGTCGTTGTGGGCAGCACACGTAATACAATCATTAGAGTACTAATAAAGCCCAAAATAATAAATATCATACCAGGTATCACTAAGTACCTTATCATTACACAATTGTTTATTACACGCTCGTACAGAGTAGTGGTTCTATGGTGCCGGTGCCAGCTGGAAACACCGGCACTGTATTGGCAACCGGCACTGCTCCGCTTGATGACACTACTGTACTGGTTGTTTCCATCTGTGCCAAACGATTTCACAGGCAATCTAGCGGGCAACCGGCACTGCTCAACAGATTCTATAAAAATACCTTTACTGCTGTGCTGGTATCATTCATGTAAATGGAGTACAAGTATATATACCCGTAAACACCAACATAAAAAATACAGACAGCCGCGCTCAGTCAAAGACTCGAAAGGGTTGAGCAGAGCAGAGCTGGTATACAATTGTAAAACAGAAGGTTATCCAAATTCTTCAGACAGCAGCGCTGACAACGTCGCGCGCTGCGAACGAACACTGATAAAAGAGTCCAAGCCAACAACGCCATGTATGGCGGTGCCCCTGTTGGATTATCTGTTTTAATGGTGTGGTGGTGGCTTGGAGGACACACCGAGGCGGGTCGGTGCCTCGGGCCTTCACGGAACGGAGTGAGGTACTTCTGGTGACCTTGAACTTGTATGTAATGAGGCGTTGCATTCTATCCACAGAGTGCCTTTTTTTTCTCAAAAGGGCAATTTTTCAGATCGCTTATTGTAGTGAGTAGTAGCTACTGCATGATGTTTATAGCGTTAGTTCCTGAGGCGTTTTTTTTTTGTTGAAGAATGCGTCGGGGTGATCTAGCAGTGGTACGAAAAGTATTGCCGTGAATGTAAGCTTAAAGATCAACACGGTACTAGGACCAAGTTTTGGTTCAGGGGTTGTGCGCTTTCCGTCAGGCGTGTTTCCTACTGCTAGAATATATTATAAAAATTAAAATACACTCCAGCTGTGAGATCGAAGATTTCGTCGAAACTCATCTTTGCAAGCTGTGTGTGATACTCCGATCGCGCGCATTACGAGTTGTGTGTCCTCATTAATATATATACTGTATTAGAAATGGTATAGGTTTTGCTGGAGAAAAAAGTTTGTTTCACTGGAGTAATCTATTCGACAACCACAAAAAACATGTCCGGAGTGGGCCCTTAACATTTTTTGCGCTGCAGTCACGTTCATGGAGACACACTACTTGGATTAGTGTGGGATGGTTTTCCCAGTGGTTTTTTTCAAGAAGCATTTCGGCGCTGCACCCTCGCTATGGGGACAGGACAGTTCGCTTGGAATTGGACTGCGAAAATTAGGATTATGTTTCAAGCCTTAGGATGGGTAGGCAATTTTGTTAACCTTTTTCAAGTGGTCAAACGGACTATTAATACAACCCTTTAATTCCTTAACAAATGGCGTTGTCGGCAGGATTTGGTTTGGGGTCGTGGGTTCGAATCTCACCTTCCACCAACAAGTAAGCCTTAGTTTGGGCAGGCAGTTGGTTAACTTTTTGCAAGTGGTCAAACGGACTATTAATAATACTCTCTAATATATTAACTAATGGCGTTGTCGGCAGGACTTGGTTTTTGGGTCGTTGGTTCGAATCTCAACTTCTTCCGATAAAGCACTTTTACGAGTTTGGCCATGTGTTGCAAAATTGTCATGTCGTCCTGCGTACTTCCTGCAGGACAAACTGCTCTACTGCAAGGTAAAGCATTTTTTTCGCATACCGTACACTTTCCCAGCCGCGATCACCTTCTGTGCCGATACCGAAGCGCATTGAGGGCTTATGCCGTCAAGTTTGTGCGGAGCTTATTTTCGGAGTTGCTGCTTGTTTTTGTCAAACGATAAGGCGCTAGGCGCTCAGGGACGCTGCTGGTTGGAGAGGTCGTGGGAATCAGGGTAGCTTTTGCTGCCGTGTAACGATTGGGCGAAAATAATTGCGAGCTCATTTGGTCAAAGAATGTTCCTGCCCCCCCCCCCCCCGTATTCGTAACGCTTGATTGGCCTTGCCGCGCAGCCTGAAAGCAGGGGGGGCAGAGAAGTCGGCGCTGGCGCCGGTGATCGCGGAGTTGGTAGCTCTGAAGGCGGATTTCGAGCGGGCCACGGGGGCACCGTTTGACCCGCCCAAGAAGACCAAGGCGAAGACGAAGAGCCCTCAAGATGCCAACAAGGGGGAGCAAAAGGTTCGTTGCTGCTTTAATTACTGTAGCTGTAGATACCGTGTCCCGTCCGTAGATGGTAACGCCTCAGTATCTCGATTTGACCTGCCTAAGAAGGCGAGGAAGAAGAGCCCTCAAGATGGCAACGAGGAGAACCCAAAGTTTCGTTGCTGCTTAATTTACAACTCCCGAAAATATGCCACGGTGATTCGGACTAGTTTGTTCGCAAAAAAACGCGAATTGTGAATTCCTTTATGGGTTTGGTTTCTGTTTCGGCTATTCTTTAGACGGCTATCTTTTCTTGTCCCCAGTGGATTGACATTTTTTATTTTACAGCAGTTTTTACCGCGGCTAATATCGTCCGCCTCAGGGCGCCAGCGTCCATGCGCTCGCGGCGGTGTCTCCGCACATGTCACCCGCCGCCGCCTGGGAAGTATCGCGGTCCTTCTCTCTGAGCTCGGCGAGCAATCCCGGAAAAGGTCCCAAAAAGATGGCATCACTTGCCGAAAGCCTACAGTCCCTGAATTCAAGACAAATACGCCCAGTATACTGATGCAGTAAAGTATATACTGGTGGCTGTTGGCTAGTCTCGAGTCAAAGGTGTCCTGATCAAAACAGTATACTGATCGTTCGACGAAGTATTTATTTTCAAATAGAAGTTAATCAACACATCCGATAGTAGTGCTGGCAACCAACACACCAAGTCAACGTACAACTTTATTTAATTTTGCCGTTGATTGTATGTAATCATACTCTAATCACCGAGGTTATGGTTATTTGAAACTAACCGTGACCAATAATCTACAGAGCTTGCTGATTGTAGCAAAGTAATGCATCACAGAAATGCCGAAAAACGAGTCAAATACCAAATCGCTTTCGCCAGAGCATACTGTACGATATGATACTGTATCGTGTCATAAGAATGTCAATCATCTGTCAATCAACCATAGTGAACCTCTTAACCCAATGAAGAGTTCTACAGTATATCTACGGCAGTATTGGTGGAAAGAGCAGTTTAATGTAAAAAACACGTACTCGCGATCCAGGTACAGTGGGGTACAGTACCCGATTTAAGAACCTCTCTTCGGGTTGTGCCAGGCTGGTTCTGTTCCGCCTCCGTTTTTCATTGCGTTTGGCATTGTATAGGCAAATCACGTTAGTATTTTTGCGGTTGTGCCAGGTTGGTTCTGTTCCGCCTTCGTTTTCGTTTGCGTTTGGCAGTGCATAGGCGAATCACCCTGCTGTATGTGCGATATGTGCGTATCTCTTGTCTTGTAGCTTGTGACCACAGAGCTAGTCGCTCTAAGAGGAGGCGTCAACACGGACACTGGTTGTGCGTAGTTGGGTGACAAAGTCATGCTAACGTAATGCTCCTATCCTTCTGCTGTGGTACTAAATTTTAATAGTTGCATTCGGAACACGGATCGAAGAGTTTGCTGTACAAATTTCTGCCGATTTATTGTGAAAGTTAGATATTCTGTTTTAGAGCATTCGTGGAAAGAAAGATCTCCATCCAGCCAGCCATTCGACGACCTTTTGCTTTTCTGACCTAAGACAAAGGCTTGCAATCAAACAAGATCATACCGTGCGCTGAAGGGGTGAGCCTTGGCACCCCGTCGAGCACACGAGAGCACCAGAACACATCGAGCACCACATTGCCCAGGGAAAAAACAGGGAGGGGATTTAGATCGAGGCTGGGGCTACCCCAGGCAATTATATGCGGTTATCAAATGATTAAGCAATGTGGTTGTGGCTGCCAGGTCCGACGCGTGCGGTGATAATTATGTATGTATAGGGGATTACTTGAGTATTACAGAGATCCGCTGTTAGCAGGATGAATTGTCAAACAAAAAAAGGGGCAAAAGCACCCGCCTTTGCTTGCTAGCGTTTGGTTTAAGTTAATTTTGTTGGCTGGTCTCACCAGGCATGCAGAGCCTCAACCGAACACAGTCTTAGCGTAGGAGAGCTCTCTTGAAGGGTGGCGATGCTTTCCGGTTTAAGTGTGTGATTGCATCCTGTTAACAATGGGTGTCCGTAATAGCAGGAATATCCCTCGGGATGATACTTTTTATTGTCGTTGAGGGTGTCCCGGATTGCTCGCTTGCTCGCCTGGTCACTTTTCTCGCTTGAGGGTTGTGCGTTGTGACTTGGACAATCGCGCACATCGATCAAAGTTTAGCAGGAATGGGATGCCGAAGAATAAAAAAGACGGTTGACATATACTTTAAATACCGCCCCGCAGGAAAAAATCCGGTACTTTCTCGTGTGTGAATACCGTTGTTGAAATATTGCTGTACAGGTATTTCTCGGTATTTCTGGGTTCGATTTTTTCGGTGTCCATCACTGCGTCGAGCGCATTGAGCAGCGACGGGTACGGAAGCCAAATTTCGGTTGTTGATGTCTTTGTTCACGCCGCCCCTCAGAAAAAATGCCGTTTTTTTCTTCGAGTCTCGTTTAAGCAGTAAATGCCGTCGGCCAATACTATACGGGTGGTTATCGGTATTGTTATTTTGAGGCTTGATTGTTTCGCGGTATAATACCCGTCACTGCATCGAGCACATGGCGCACGCACCTCGCGCACACACATCGCGGCGAGCCCATCTCTTCGACGACCAGATGAACTTCTCCGTCCTGACTTTGCCAACACCGACCCCCCCCCCCCCCTTTTTTTCCTCTCACCGACAGGAAGGGAAACCCGCTGACCAGGCATCGCGAAGGATTACGCCGAGGGCGGAAAACTTTAGCCAGTGGTATCTGGACGTCATCGCGGCGTCGGAAATGACGGAGAATAGCCCCGTTAAGGTACATCGCTTCAGTTTTATTTTTTGTTCGCTTCAACTCGTTTTTTTGTTTGTTGTTTTTCGGTGCTCGTTTTGTTTCGTTTTTTTTTTTTTTTTTTTTTTTTTTTTGAACAAGTATAAATGCGTCTACATGAATGTGTCGACGTCATCAGGGCGTCGGAAATGGCGGTGAAGGGCCTCGCGAAAGTTCGTATCTGCAGTTTTTTTTTGTATTTCTTTGCGTTTTTGTTTTTCGTCTGGTTTTGTTTTTTTTTATATAGTATCTGGTACTGAATAAAGACACCCTCAGCTGCGAGATAGGAGAATTTCGTCGAAACCCCCATGTTGTTTTATAAGAGTTTGAGCATTGTCCTTTGAGCATGATCCAAATTACGAGTTTGCTTGAGCAGTGTCGCGAACTGTAATTCTTGGACCGCTCGTTGGTCAGCCGTCGCTTATTCCCTTTACCACTGCAAACCCGTTTCTGGGGACCGATTACTTGGAATTAGTATAGGAAGGGTTTTGGAGGTATTAAAAAAGAGGCTAACAATCCTTGCTTTCTGGACCCCTATGGGACTTGATTATATCTTGATTACAGTATACCGACCCCCGAAAAAAGCGACGAGAGCGATCCAAATCACAACCGTCTAGAAAAAAAAGCTCAAGGCAATCTGAGTATCGTCATGCTAGCGACACGTTTGTCTTACGCACAGCCTCCTGCATTGCACTTCGAGCACATGTGCTATGCCGATACAATGCGGATCTGTGTGAAGCGTTACACAAAAATGCGGTTCAACCTACTCCAAATGTGGTGCAATTTGGACCAATGAGATTCAACACATGTAGAGAATATGTTAGAACGTACTGTCTGACATCCTACAGCAGCAGCTCGGACCGCTTCCTGTGGCTGGTGCTGCAATCAAGTCACTTTTTTCCGTCTATTTTTCCTCCCGGAAGTCCCTAATGGGTTAACGCCTTCACAACTGGAAGCCCTTTTCGGGGACAAAATTACTTGAAATTGGTATAGGGAGATGTTTTGGGGCTGTAAAGGGTTTAAGGTAAATCACGCAGCTTGGAAAAGCTGAGTACCGACTATCCACTCGGCTGAACTCACAGCTGACGTATGATTGTTATGGACCGAAATCGCTCTCGGTAACTTTGTCCTGTTGACGTTGGCAGCATCCATGAGGGGTGTCATTGACCTATGTCTTCAAAGAGGAATACATCTGAAGAAACGCGCGACCAGAAGGAGTATCATGCAGCTTGCAAGGTTCTCATCGGCAATTACATCGATAGATCTCACAGCTGACGTATTTTCAAATAGTTTTGTAAGAAATTTCTTGTATGTACGTAACGATTTTCACAATATTCACGAAAAATATGGAACACGCACAGCCGACGGAAACATGGAACACGCACAGCCGACGGACGTGATATCTCGCTGTTTGCAAAGCTGAGTATCGACCGCTCAGTGGTTCGAAGTCTATGCTCACCGCATTTGAAACATTCTTTGTCAAATATCATTATTTGTTTCTTGTTTTGTTGGCTTTTGACTTGCGGCAGGGATGCATGGTTATCAGACCCTGGGGTATGGCCGTCTGGGACGCGTTCAGGGACGACATGGATAAGGTGAGACGGTGTGTCTCGTCTCTGTTTTTTCTGCACGAACATGCGGTCCAAATGCTTCGTCACTAGATCTTAGGCCTTGACAGGCTCTACGGGGCATAGCCCACCCCACCGCCTTGGCCGTCATTGCCGCCGCCGCCGCCTCTCGACGTTGACATCGCTGTGTGTTGGGTTAGCACTACAAACATGGCCGCGGCTTTTACAGTTGTGGGTGTTGGTGTTGGTTGTATTGGTGGTGAGGGTGGTGTTGGTGTTGATGTTGATGGTGTTGGTGTTGATGTTGGTGGCCGTGTTGGCGGTGGTGGTGGTGGTTGTTACTGTTGTTCTGGTTGCTGTTGTTGTACGTGGTGCTTGTTGTACTTGGTGCTTGTTGTTGTCGTGTTGTTCGTTGTTGTTGTCGTTGTAGTTGTAGTTGTTGTTGTACTTGGTGCTTGTTGTTGTTGTGTTGTTTGTTGTTGTTGTCGTTGTGGTCGTTGTTTTAACTGTTTAACTGACAACCCCCCCCCACGCCTCGTGCCTCCGCCCCCGCCACAACCGCCGTGTCCCTGTCCGACATACGTTTACCACATCATTTTTTTCAGCGGATCAAGGGATACGACGTGGACAACGCGTACTTTCCCCTCCTCATCCCCCAGAGTTTTCTAACGAAGGAGGCGGAGCACGTGGAGGGGTTTGCTAAAGAGTGCGCCGTGGTGACCCACCACCGCCTCTGCAAGGGGGCCGACGGAACGCTCATCCCCGACCCGGAGGTCAGGCATTGGTCGATCGATTGATGGGTAGATTATAGTTAGTGTAGTTGTTGCTAGGTTCTCGCGTAGCAGGATATTTCGTAGAATTTTTCTTACGACGTCAGCTGTGAGTATATTTGTATATCTCGTCAGCTTGTGCGCATGCGTTGGTGGCTGTGCGATGTCAAGCTATCCACGCGCCGTTTTTCAGCGCTGTTTAATATGTTTCGTTGGCGGACAAAATCTACGCCGAGCATCGATCACATCACTGAACATCGATAGCATCAATCACGTCTAATCACGTCCATACTATCAGACACACCAATGGTATGAAGTCGCATATATAATCACACCAATAACACCAATCACACCAATGACAGAAACCACATCGATACCATCAATCACATTATTAATAGTCCACATCTAACCAAATAATATGATAGCGGTCACATCAATCGTATCAATCACACGAACAATTACGAGCTAGTACGACTTTCTAATATTGACGGCCAATTATAGGGTGCTATTCGAAATTGGGCCACGCCGAAGCGTAACTTGGGTGTTTTCAAAGTCGTGATGTGGCCTTTCCCAAAAACACACTCGGCTTCATGTCCCCGGTCTCTCTGGCAAGCAGCCCCCTGTCAAGTAGCCAGTACAGCAGTCGCCCATAGCCACCCATCTACAAGCACTGAGTGTAGGCCGAAGCAGGAAGGGACAGGGTTTGAGTGCCCCACGAACTCCATGTGGTGGTGGTGGGTGGTGGTGGTCGGTGGTGACGATGGTGGTGGCGGGTGGTGATGGTGGTGGTGCATCATGTACACTCAGCAGTACCCTAGGAGCGGCTGCTGCTGATGCTGCTGCTACTACTTCTGCTTTGGCATCTCCTTTCTGAGCCCCCGCCGCCACAATCGCCGCTGCTGCTGTTGCGTTTGTTGCTTCTGGGGCTGCTGCCGTTGACTGCCGTGCTGCTGCTGCTGCGCTTGCCCTCTTATTTTACTCGTAATTTGTTTTTCGTGCTCGTGCCTTTAGTAGCAAAGCTTGTCCAGCAAGTACCTGATGTGCCAGGGGACGGCAATTTTGGCCTATGACGGGCGGTCGCATTAAACGGCAATTAAGCCCTGTGACGGACGACGGTCTAGACGTAGGTTATGACGGACGACCGTCTAGACGTGCTACACAGGTTTAGTATGGGAGGGCCTAAAGGTGTGACTGACCGCCCCGAAAGCTACCGTCTCCTAGCACCTCTCCTGCTTTCTCTTTTTCTTCCCTGTACAGCAGTACAAGCAGTGTGTATGTGCTCGTACTATTCGTACATGGTCGAGTATGTATGGTAGTAGTACCAGTACGCATCTACTGGCACCTGTCTTGTGACCGCGGACTACATCTTGGGCCACGAGACAACAACGAACGCCAGCAACCTGCCCATCATCCACCAACGCAGAAAAGTTGACGACAGTTTCAAATAGCCTGCTGCGCGAACCCTTATTGACAGCTACACTGTCTTATCAATGATATCAATCACGTCAATCACATAAATCACGCCTATCACACCAGTCACATCAATCACGTCAATCACATCAATCACATCGATCACGTCAATCACATCAATCACGTCTATCGCATCAATCACGTCAACCACATCAATCACGTCATTCACATCTATCACACCCATCACATCCATCACATCAATCGTGCGTCGGCAGGCAAAGCTGGAAGAGCCCCTCATCGTTCGCCCGACGAGCGAAACGATCATCTGGACCATGTACAAAAAATGGATAGACAGCTACAGGTGCGAGTTTATGCAAGTATTGCCGGTAACCCTTTGCCTACCCATGCGATAGTGCAAACTGCCGCTAGGAGCTCACGCAGCAGGCTATCGTTAAATTTTGTGTACTTTGGTTGATACTTTGGAGAGTCGTATATATGGATGAATTTCGGTCGGTGGCGGACTAAAAACCTACCACACCAGACCCACGCCAAGGCTTTACCCTTCAGTTACCTCGAAAGGGGTCCCGATTTTCTAGGTACGGTGAAAATTGGACAATTGTCTTGGCTAGAATTTTTACAGGTGCCCCTTGTGGGATGCGTTGCCTTAAATGCAACACCACCTTGCAAAGTTGCTCGGGCAACACCACTACCTGATTTGAGTTTTGGCTGGCCTTCCGGCTGGCCTTTTTTTCTGGAATTCGCGGCTGCCCTTTTGTTCCTGGAATTCGCCACCGTAAAACACGGGGCAAATCCTCTTGTCCGCCCCTGCCGATCTCGAGCCTCCCAAAGGGTTTGGGTTGGGATTTGGTCTGTGGTCGGGTCGGGTCTTGGCCAGCGTGCAATACAGAAAGCGACCAAAAGAAGAGGTGTTGCACGAGTTTATTTACAAGGTGGTGTTGTATGTATGGGGTACCGTTCTGGGACCCAGGTACAATAGCTAGGTAAGAAGCGCGGTCTCGCGAACCCTCTAGGATGAAAGTATGTCCAGTACCGTCGTGGTCTCTCGTTAGTGCGGTACCTTTGCCAGATGACAATAACCGCACTAAATTGGGACCCTGCATTATTCATGGCGATATTGGAGTACTCTCTAGGATGAGAAAGGTCGTGACAAGAGATTTTCATCGCACTAAACTGGGGACCCGCACTAACGCGGGACTACGAAAGTACCTTGCGATGTAGTTCCCGTACTAACGGTATCACCGCCTAAAAAAATCCGGCGGCATTTTTCGGGGCCGATGCTGTAATCGTGCTTTTCCCGTCTGTTTTCATCTTGGCGGTCAATGCTGTATTCGTACTTTTCCCATCTCCGTTAATCTCTGCAGCCCCACAAGGGCCGATGTGTTACGGTATTACAGACAGCGCATGCTTGGCGTATTGTGTAATGACGGCCAGTGCGAGGGTCTTTTGTCGTCGCCCCCCGCCCCCCGCCCCCCGCCGCCGCCGCCGCCGGTGATGGTGGTGGTGGTAGTGGTGGTGGTAGGATAGTAGCGTTCGCTGCTTCTAGCAGGCGTGGCGGCTCGGTTCGACCTACTCCCCTGTCATGTTTCTAAAGCTTGTTGGTTTTACGAACGTGCGAAAACCCTTATCGACAGTGCAACCGTTCTTGGTCCTGCTTATGTTCTTGCTCTTGTTATTGCTTTGTGGTTGTTATTTTTCCTCCCGACACCACGAACACAAGGGACCTTCCTCTGAAGCTTAACCAGTGGGCCAACGTGGTGCGGTGGGAGATGCGCACAAGGCCGCTGCTAAGGTCGGCGGAGTTTCTGTGGCAGGAGGGGCACACGGCGCACGCGACCAAGGAAGAGGCGTTGGTGAGACCACCATAGACCACGTACCACCCCACCCTAACCCCCAACCCAACCCAACCCAACCCAACCCAACCCAACCCAACCCAACCCAACCCAACCCAACCCAACCCAACCCAACCCAACCCAACCCAACCCAAAGCAACCCAAAGCAACTCAAAGCAACCTAACCCCTACCCACCCCACCCCGCCCCACCACGTTGGGGTGGCATCAGCACGCCAAGCGGGATCGTGTGTGTTGACCAATGAAGTATCCCGAAACATCAAATTTGACCAATGTATATCTACGTACGACTGTGTGGTAAACTCTGCTGTGAGTAACGTTTGTTTCGCGCTTCCCTCCTCAAGGCTGTGCCCAGGAGGTGCTGGCCGAGTACCCGAAGGCTTGTGTGTTCACCTATGAAACATCCCGAAACAGCAGTTTGTAACATGTCTTGACCAATGCTATATCCCAAAACATGGGTATTTTACCAATGAACCAGTATCGTCAGATGTAGTGTGAGCTGGGTTCTGCGTGACGCTTGGTTGTTCGCGCTTCGCTCCCCAGGGCTGTGCCCAGGAGATGCTAGCAGAATACGCTCTGGCGTGCCGTGAGACCTTGGCCCTGCCGACGGTTATGGGGGTCAAGTCACCGAAGGAGAGGTGGGTTGTTGTTGTTGTTGTTGTTGTTGTTGTTGTTGTTGTTGTTGTTGATGTTGTTATTGTTGTTGTTGATGATGTTGCTGTTGTTGATGTTGTTGTTGGTGTTGTTGTTGTTGTTGTTGTTGTTGTTGTTGTTGTTGTTGTTGTTGTCGTTGTCGTTGTTGTTGTTGTTGTTGTTGTTGTTGTTGTTGTTGTTTTTGTTGCTGCTGTTGTTGCTGTTGCTGTTGCTGTTGCTGTTGCTGTTGCTGTCGCTGTTGTTGGTCTTGGTCTTGGTCTTGGTCTTGTTTGTGTTCTCGTTGGGGATGGTGTTTATGTTAATGGTGCTGGTGCTGGGTGTTGTTGTCGATGTTGGTGTTGATGATCCAGCTCCTGTAATGGGGGTCAAGTGATCGAAAGCGAGGTGGAAGGCTTTGTTGGTGATGTTGATCGTGATGGTGGTGGCGATTTTAACGTTGATGGTAATGGTGTTGATGCTGGTGTTGGTGTTGATGCTGGTGTTGATGTTGATGTTGGTGATGATGTGTTGATGATCATGTTGATGGCGATGATGATTTATTTGGGGTGTTGTTGGTGTTGGTGTTGGTGATGTTGGTGATGTTGGTGATGGTGGTGGTGGTGATGATAGTGTTGATGTTGGTGACGGTGATGTTGATGATGGTGATGGTGATGTTGATGTTGGTGTTTTGTGTTTTCTGGTGATTTCGATGTCGGTGTCGGTGTTGATGTTGATCCGATGTCGACAGCCCGACGCGCTATTCTCCCATGAGATTGAAAGTGCGCTCTATTGCAATTTTTTGTCGATGGTATACGAAGCACCTATATATACCTTTGTACTCGTGCAACAAACATCCCACACTAAGGCCATGCCGGTTGTCCCCAAAGAAATGGGTACAGTTCTAACAGTGATAAAATTAATACTGGAGTATTTATTAAGAAGTGAAACTACCGAAAATTTGAATACTTGAAAGTAGGAGATGATTACCGTGAACCAGATATGGCTGAACGAAGAGCCGTGCCACGCTACTTTTTTTTTGAACGTTTTTCGTGAATCTGAAGGTTTGCCGGAGCTGAGGAGACTTACACGATCGAGGCTCTGATGCAAAACGGGTGGGCTCTGCAGAGTGGGACCAGCCACTTCCTCGGACAAAACTTCGCCAGAGCGTTCGACGTCTACTTCCAAACCCAAGACGAAAGTGCGTGCTTCACACCAAAACAACTAGTTATACTGACGTGCGGCGAGAAAGGATAAATGGTTTTGATCGCTCGGGCTTTGTCGGTTTCCAATCTTGGAGAATCCCCCCCCCCTCCGTGTTTGCAGAACGACGAGGACTCCCCCCCATGGCCGTAGTCGTATGACCATAGACCCTCGCGTCCCTACTATGCCAAGACGGCTCCCTTGTTGTGCTGCGTAAGGGTCCGATAATCTATAGCACTTGACGCGCGTTAACAGTATTCGGTTCGTTTTTCCCTCCCTCCTTGTCCTGCTGTGGTTGCCTGTTTTACTGTTTTGTACGACCCGGCTCTTTCCCTGTGGATGGATTGATCTTATTTTCCTTTCCTCCTGTTCCTGTTTGGTTTTGTCCTTTTCTTGCTTTGTATCGACCCGGCATGTGCTGACAGTCTCTCTCTCGCACACCCACTCGCTACCTTTCCGTACCCCTTTCTCGGTCCCTTTCTTGTGTGTATGTTTATCCTCTTTTCCCCTTCCTTATCCTCCTATTATGCTTGTCAACGTCTTGCTTTTTATGCTCCGGCTCCCTCCCTTGATCCTCTTCCCCTCCTCCTGCACCTGCTATGCTTGTGTCAGTTTCGTGGCTCTGCATGGTCTGTTATGTGTCGACAGTCTACCCCTCTCCACACCTACGCCCTCTTTCCCTTTCCCTCTCTCTCCGCCCTTATGTGTGTATTTTTATCCTCTTGTTCCCTTCCTCCACCTCAGGGTGTATCTATTCCTTCCTTTGTATGATTCGGCTCCTCCCCTTTGTTTTTATCTAGTTTTCTTCCTCATCCTGTTATTTTGTTTTTGTTCTTTGCTTCGTCTACATTTCTTGCTAATATATACTCACCAGATATGTCTGTTTCTCGTTTCGTCTAATCATGTGTTTTCCTCTCTTTTTTTTTCGCTTTGTATGGTTCGGCACATTAATCGCCAGAGCGAGAACTGGTGTGGGCGACGTCTTGGGGTGTGACTACCCGTCTGATCGGCGCGATGGTCATGACCCATTCGGACGACCTCGGCTTGAGGCTGCCCCCGGCCGTCGCACCGAAGCAGGCAAGTGATTGGCTTGGACCACGTGCGACAATAGCGGTACCACGTTTCGGCCTAAAGATTCAGGGCTTCTCATGTATCATGGCCCGGCCCACGGGTCGTATTAGGATGACTTCATAACCTCGCAGGTCGGGTCGGGTCGGGTCCGGGGGTGTTGGAAATCTCACGGGTCGGCTCGGATCCCGTCGGGTCGGGAGGTTTTCAAATCCCACGTGTCGGGGTGGAGTCACTCTGGTCCGGTCCGAACCGCGAGAAGTGATCTGATCGGTGAAAAACCCTGAAAATGTTGCCCGTTTTTTTTTTTTTCGGGAGCTGTCCAACTGAGGAGCTGCCCATTTATTTATTTATTCATTTTTTACCATCACTTTTACTCTCCAGCTCGACCCGTAAAGAGGTTTCACCCCGAGCGACCCTTCTGGACAAGCCGCGGGGGTCACAGGTGTCTTCCCTTTTTCCCCTCGGGTACGTGCCTCCGTTTCCTATCGCGCATATAGGATTCATTCAGCATTCCCGCTACACAGCTTTTCTTTTGTGGTGCTCGTGTCGATTTTTATTCGAATTTTACTTCACCTGTCGCAGGTCGGACCGGGCCAGGGTATCCCGACCCGACATGACCTGACCTGACCTGACCCGTGGTATTTGAAAACATCCTTGCCCGACCCGACCCGTCCCGTCCCATGATATTTCGAACACCTCCTGACCCGAACCGACTTGATCCGCAAGAGTTTAGAAACCTCCTGACCCGGCCCGCGGGTCGGATGGTGACCCGTGAAAATCCCGGCCAATATCCATCAGGGCGAGGTCATTTTTAGAGTTACAAGGCCGTGGGACTGTTCATCGGGCTTGTACGTTCGTTTGGTCTAGTGTCTGGTTAGGTGGAGGGTTTCTCAACGGATGGGAGACATCCCGCTGTAGGAGGTTGTGCTTTTTGCGCCAAACGCTTCTAAAACGGTTTGACCTCCTCAAAATTTGGAACGGGCGGTTCGTGTGATAATTTTTACGAGTGTGCTGGTTTTGGGAGTATTAGTAGCGCGCAGAATATATTGGTCGGATTGCGCGAACAAACTTGTTGGAAGTCGTGTTTTCGGGTGGCATATTCAGCTCCTACCTCATGTTAAGAGTTCAGAAACTTGTGCGACGAGATGAGTCCTATTAATAAAGCTTCGGATTGTTTCTCGGGTTGTACGTTTGTTTGTGTCAGATCCAAGTTTTTGGTTAGATGGAGAGTTTGTCAAAAGATGAGTGCGCCTCGTCGAGGTTAGGTGCTACGCGTATTTTAGCACGCGTCCATGGTCTGGCTGATGTTCAAAATGAAGATTCATTTTGATGCGATGCTTGTGCGTGTGATGGATGCAAAACTAACTGCAATGTGGACCTCAGTACCCGTGTTCCGACGTAGGCAGCGCGCTTAAAGGGCGTGCTAAAAGCCGATGTGCTTAAAAGTTGTCGTGCTTGAGCGGCGTGCTTAAATGACGTGCTTGAACAACTTGCTTAAACGACGTGCTTGAACGGCGTACTAAAACGACGTGCTTAACTGGCATGCTTCAACGGGGTGCTCAAACGACGTGCTTGAGCGATGTGCTTTAACGACATGCTTCAAGGATGTGTTTAGACGGCGTGCTCAGATTGCGCTCTTAGGCGCTTTAACGACGCGCTTAAACGGCGTGCTTTAGCGGCATGTTTACCCGGCGTGCTTAAACGACGTGCTTAAACGACATGCTTGAGCGACGTGCTTAAACGACGTACTTAAACGACGTGCTTAAACGATATCATAAAGCTCCTCAAGTCAGGAGCCTTGTGTTTGTTTAAGTCCATCCCTGCTGTAGCATGCGTCAAAGGATGTTTCCTATGGTAATATAACCCCACAAATCTCCGTACGTGTCGTACAAGCAGCGTTCCGTGTACTTGGCCGTTTCGTCCTTAAACCACTTATGAGCATTACATTTATATAGGTGGTGATCGTTCCACAATGGTAAGGAATAGAGGGGCTTTGACAGCGTTCCGTGTAGAAACGGTGTTTTTCCTTACCCGAAACATATTCTGGCGTGGGTATAGGTGTTTTGATGTCTCAGGTCTAGAAGCGTTTCGTGTGTTTCGTATTTTTTTGTGCGTCCTTAAACCGTTTTTTGCGATATTACGTTAACAGGTGGTGATTGTGCCCATCATCAAAGGCCCCGGTGAGGAATCGGATCTCGTCAACGCAGCAGTGGATGATGCAGCAAACCGTCTCAAAGCTGCCGGCATAAGGGTCAAGGTGAACACAAGGAGGGGAAAGGGGAACGGGGGGGCGCGGGGGGGGTGTCCTCATTTCATGCATGGCCGTAGCCGTATGACCATATGGTATAGACCCTCGCATTCCTACTATGCCGGGACGGAGCACGTCGAGTTTTCACCGACCAGGCAGATCGATTGCACCCAGCGCGAAGCACCGTAAGGTATTCGGCGCGTTGCATGAAGCGCGAGCTGCATCTTGTTAAAGAGGGGGGAGAGGGAAGGTGGAAAGGGGCAGGGGGGGGGGGCGAGCATGGGTGTGGGGGGGAGTGGGTACTCACATCGTGCATGGTCATGGTTTTGGGAAGGGGACCGGGGGGTGTAGTCGTATCATGCATGGCCGCTGTCTGCAGGATCATAGAGGAGGGTGCTGCATTGATTGTCGATGGGGACGACCTGTTTGGTGTGCTAACGTTGTGTCGTCGTGTCGGACGTTGTTGATTTATTTCCTCCGTTTTTACAATACATCACCTGGCAATAAAATAAAATACTCTCTGCAGGTAGACGACCGGCCCAACATGCGGCCTGGCGCAAAGTACTTCGAGTGGGAAGCGAAGGGTGTACCCTTGAGGCTGGAGCTGGGTCCGAGAGACGCCAAAGCCGGGGTGACCATCGTCGCCAAGAGAACGGGGGGTGAGACTGAGGGGGTGGCTGGGGGGTAATCGTTGACATGCATGGCAAATAGTCTGTAAGGCCGTAGACACTCGCATCCCTACAATGCTACAAGCAGTGCCAGGACGGAGCCCGTCGGCTTTTCACCCACCGGGCAGACGTTGCTTGGGGAAGAGGGGGGCAAGACCGGTTCAGGGGGGGGGGGGGGGGGGGCACACAAGCGGCCTTATTTGCTCATTTTATTGGCATGTGTGGTGTTGGCGATGGTGGTAATTTCAAGGTTGTGTTCTGTAGGTTATGTACAACAGCGTACCCGGGGTAGTTACCCGGGTATTGCGCGCACTCGACACCTCTGTGGGTTCTGCAAGAGGTTCATTCTTGTACCCGAAACTTCTGTGGGTTGATGTGGGTGGTGGTCATTTTTAAGGCGTTTTGGCGGTAGTGCTGGCGTTGGTGTTGGTGGTGTTTTTTGGGTTTCTTGGTGAGCGCGGTATTCGTCATGTTGGTGTTGGCGGTAGCGCCAGTGTTGGCGTTGGTGTTGGTGTCGGTGGTGGTGATGGTGGTGTTTTTGTTGAAGTTGGTGTTGGCGTTGGTGTCGAGCCCCCCCCCCCCAGCCCTACCTCGCTATCCACGGGATTCGCTGCGATGTGATTATTAATAGTACCGGCTCCCGTTTTTGATATACAGATGGTACCCCCCTCATGGCGGCGAGGCGATTTGTGACAGTTTGCGGTATATCAATTGGTCCCCGGCCTTGTTTGCTACAACTTGATTGGTCCACCGGGAACCTAATTGATCCTCGCTCCTGTTTGCTACGATGTTATTGGTCAGGCGAAAAGGTGACCGTAGCCACCGATGACGGTTTCGTTTCTGCCATCGAGCGAGAGCTGGCTACTGTGGGAGAAGTGTTGTGGGAAGAGGCTTCGGAGAATCTCGCTAGAGGGTAAGGGAACCAACCCTAAGGAAAGCAGAGCTATGTAGTACTGCTTGCGGTACCAATATTTTTATGGCAGTCTGATGGTGAATACAGACGTACTTTCAGATGTTCGGCTTGTAAAGATACTTTTGGATATGCGGCATATAAAGGTACGTATGTATGAAACATATTAAGGTACTTTTGGATATGCGGCACATAAAGGTACTTTTGGATAAGCGGCTTATAAAGGTACTTTTGGGTATGCGGGATATAGAGGTGCGTTTCGATATGCGGCATATAGAGGTGCTTTTGAGTATGCGGCATATGGAGGTGCTTCTCGATATGCGGCATATAAAGGTACCTTTCGATATGCGGCATTTAAAGGTACTTTTCGATATACGGCATATAAAGGTACGTTCGGAAATGAGGTGTATAAAGGTATTTTTGGATATGAGATGTCCTAAGGTATTTTTGGATGTGTCGTGGAAGGCGAAGTTTTAACCCTTTTTTACGACAGCACCCACGTTTTTTGGGGAAAACCTACTTGGAATTGGCATGAGATCGTTTTTTCAGCGGTAAAGGGTTGAGCAAAAATAGACTTGTGTCTGGCAGGGGAGCACGTTTTTTTTTGTTCTCGAACGTCACACTTCAATGTGAAGATAACACACACGCCTCTTTTCGAAAGCCCAGACGGGGGGGGTATCCTAAAACCAAGTAAAAAAAAATCAAAATACCAAGGTCTTTCATCGGTTCGTACAGAAATCCCAACGCTCCGATTTGTTTTTCATTTTGGCCTTTCGAACAGTGCGGCGTCTGGGATTCCGACCCGCGTTCTCCCCTGGTACTGGTACGACCAATTTCATGCGAGTTTCTGATTTTGACGACGCCAGAAAATAACAGAGCGTTTCACGAGTCGGATCATTTCTCGCGCGGGTCGGGTCGCAGGGCCAGGGTGACTCTACCCGACCCACGCTATTTCAAGAGCTCCTGATCCGACCCGACCCCGACCCGACCCGACCCGACCCGACCCTACCCGACCCGACCCGACCCGACCCGACCCGACCCGACCCGACCCGACCCGACCCGACCCGACCCGACCCGACCCGACCCGACCCGACCCGACCCGACCCGACCCGACCCGACCCGACCCGACCCGACCCGACCCGACCCGACCCGACCCGACCCGACCCGACTCGACCCGGCTCGGCCCGGCCCGGCCCGTGAGATTTAGATCACCTCCTGACCTGACCCGACCCGACTCGACCCACGAGTGTTCGAAAGCCTCCTGGCCCGATCCGCGGACCGGGTCGTGACCCGTGAAAATCCCTGAAAAATAGGGACCCGTTTCGAGTTGCATGGAGCTTCTGCCGTACATCAATGCATGCTACTTGACCTCAGCTACAAACACCCCATGTCTTGCTGCACGAGCTCCTAGTGACGGCTATGCATCTCCAAAGTATATAGCCCCCTTACCCCCCTCCTTGCCTCGGCTATGCTAACCGCGACGACGACACGTACAGCTATCCGCGGGGGATAGGACGGTTCTGTGTGTATTGAACGCAAGAGATGGAGGCGAATACACGAAAATGCACAGTACATAGTACAGTACAGTAGTAGCCCGTCTATACTTCCGGTTGAGTAGTGCCGATTGTCCGCTTTAGTGCCTGTGAAATCGCTTGGCACGGACGGGAACAACCAGTAGTGGGAGCATGCGGAGTAATAGCGCCGCGTTTGCCGCTTTTGTTCCTGTATTTCCCTCAATAGTGCACATATCGGCGCTATTGGGGGACCACTGCTGTCGTAGCGTATGTCAACGCAGTGGACAGCGCATAAATGCCTACCAGGCATATAGCTTGGGGGGTCAAGCGATGAAGTGTTTTTCGGGGCAAAAATATCAAAGCAGTTGCGGGGCCAACCTATAAGTATACAAATATCTTGCGGGGTCAAATGACAAAAGCATAGCCCCTCGCCCCCCCCCCCCACCCCCCCCCTGAATCATCCCACGGTAGGGGCTTCACTATTTGGGCCAGCAGGCCTAGCTTTCTCACCTCGCTGATATTTGAGGGTAGTTTTACGCTTCCTCATAGGCGGAGGGCTGTGTCGTAGTCCGCAGATCGAAATAGTTGAAGAAATTTTGAAAAGCGGCGCAGCCGCGTTTTTGGCCCGTTTTGGGCCTGTTTCGGGTTCGTTTTGGGTCCGGTTCGGCGTCAAGGCTAGGGGTTGGGTTGGGTCTACGGCCGTACCTCGATCCCACCAGAAGCTCGCAAACGCGAACAGCCCACCGCCCCAAAGATCCGCGCGACCAGATGGCTAGGTAAGCTCATGCGGGCCATATGTTGTTCCTGGCGTTCTGGCGCTCTGATTGGTTGAGGTCCTCAAGTGAGGGGCTACCTATTATTAATAGTCGGATACCTTTACGCCTATGTATGTTCTAGGATGAGGGCGTAGAAGTGAACGTTGGTCGTGTCGTGCGAATGAACGCCTTCCAAGTCATGTTTCGGGTGAGATATTAAGCTAGCTTCTCATGTTAGGAGCTCAGAAAATTCTTAGAATCTTCTGCTGCATCCCAAGCGTGGGGTGGCTCCCCCGCTCCCCCGTCGATGGTGTGAAGACTACGATCATGCACGATAATGCATACCCCCCCCCCCTTGGCCCGGCCACCATCCTACGGGTGTGCAAGACCATTCCGTGTGTGTCGTGCGCTGAGATGAAAGCGAACAAGCAAAAAATACATGAGCAACGCCTAACGCCTACTCGTGTTGCTTCCGGGGCCGACCTATAAAAGCCCCCCCCCTCCTTGAAATATATACCTAATTGTGGGCCTCGGTTGGCACCGACGCCGTAAAACATCATATGCATATTGGGGTTGGCGTTGGTTGGCAACGACGCCGTAAATCATGCCAATCACTGCGTGAGCTAGACAACCAGGGTGCCGTTTTTTTTTGTTTTTGGCGGTCACCCTGATGGTTGTCGCGTTACTGTAGATCATATTGTGCGGGGTGGAGAACTCTAACTTCGCACAGGGGGAATGATCGCTTCACGTAGTGTGAATATGGTAAGGCACCCACGAGGCAGTTACATAGTAATACCCATCGCTGTCTCTGGAGTGGCCACACCAAAAAAACAAAGTAACTCATTGGCGTGTCATCCATAAGCAAGAAAGTAGGCAGAAGGTGCCGAAGTCCGTCTTACGAGCGGTTCTTGGAAGGACGCAGCTCGCCGGTCATGCGATTCGCCGACATCTCACGGCGCTTCGCGCTTGATGCAAGCAATGTCTGCCTGATTGGTGAAAAACCGACGTGCTCCGTCCCGGCATAGTAGGGATGCGAGGGTCTATGGTCATACGACTACGGCGATGCACAAACTGAGTACATACCCCCCCCCCCTCGCGTCCTCTCCCCCCTTGCCCCGGCCATGCTACCGGAGGCGACGTGGCGACCCTATCCAAATATTTTTAGTTTGACCTTCGGACCATGTGTAGTGCTTACTTAATCATCTTGGGGCCCCGATACAACATTGAATAAATGCCTAGTGTGGCCTAACGAACAGTCTTTATATGACGGGGACGCGTGGTACACGTAGTAGTAGCATGCAGCGCGCGCGTGCCGTGCGACTTCTTGCGTTTGCGGTTCGGATAGTCCATTTGTGATACTCTGTCATACGCCAGTAGCCCGGGTTGTTTGTATGGCTGATACCGTAGTGGTCAATTTCGTTATGTTTTCCCCCTTTTCCCCCCCTTTCCCCCCCCCTTCTGAATATCCAAAGGCGGTTAGTTAATTCCAGTACAGAACGAACACTACAGTAACGCCCCTTTTCGGCGGTGCTTGACGCAAAAAGCACGTGCTGTCCATAAGGTAGAGGCGGCCCATTTTTTTTTTTCTGAGTCTCTTTCCTCACTGAAGGAGGTGTTTTTGTTTTTATTTAAACTGAACGGACAACCCGATGAGTAAGCCCGTATCTTATATACGAAGACAAAGTCAGACCCCAAAACAAGAATGACGATTTTTTTACGACGATTTTGGGTTAGGAGCCGCCCCGTCATTCAGAAAAAAACTTTTTAGCCAGAAAGTGGTATACCTTAATACCGACATCGCGGCGCGCGTCAAAAGCTGACACGGCACTCTCCTTCTGTGTGTACAGGACGATCCCGTGTGCGTCGTACGCCGAGATGAAAGCGAACATCGACAGCGGCGATCCTAGCAGGACGGGGATGTACCTTGTGCCGTGGACGTGTGATCGAGAGAACGAGGACTTCATCCAGCAGGATTCTAAGGCTACCCTCAGGCGAGTGCCATCGTCGTTATTGGTTGGCGTGCTGTTGATGATGGGGTGTTGGTGGTGACGGTGGTGATGGATGCGGTGGCGGTGGCGGTGGCGGCGGTGGTGGTGGTGGGGGTCGGGGTGGGGGGGGGGAGGGCTGGGGTTGTGGGGGGGGGGGCAGGGGTGGTGGTGGTGGTCGTGGTGGTCGTGGTCATGGTCGTCCTGATTTAATGGAGTTGGTAGTTGTCGTCGTCGTTATCGTGACATTCAGCGATAGTGATAGTGCAGCGACAGCGTTTTCTAGGAGTTTATAGTGGTGATGGGCATCGTCGTAGTGACAGTGACAGTGGTGGTGTGTTGCTGGTCTTGGTGTTGATCTTGGTGCTGGTGTCGGCGTTGATCGTTGTTGAGGGTATTTTCTTTTTCCAAGTTTTTTTCCTTCGTTCGCTTCTTCGATTGCTCATTTTTTGCTCGCGACAACTTCCCCTCACCCCCCCCACGCCCTGCTTTATATTTTCGTTGTGCGTGTTTTTTCGACTGGTGCGGTACAGGTGCTACCCTTTGAAGCTGAACGAACTGGGCATGTGGGAAGGCAAGGAATGCTTCTACTCCGGGAGGCCCGCAACCCATATGGCTATCTTCGCGAGGGCGTTCTGAGTAAAGATGACAGCGACAGTAACAACGACGACGACAACAACGACAACAACAGCAGCAGCAATAGCAACCAACAGCAACAACAACACCGACAAAGACAACGACAACAGCAGCAGCAACAGCACTAGCCGCCAACCTTAGATAGATAGGCGTTATTGAACTTTTGGTACCGTTGGTACCTCTGCTGCTGTTGCTGCTGCTGCTGTTTGGCGAAGGGAGGCGGTCGGTCAGGGAGTCACAATACGACCCCCTATTATAGTCTTTTGGGGGGACGCGAATCGAAGCCGTATGGTTGACTTACAATAGGTACGTGTAGTTTCGTTACCCTCCTCCCTTGACACATAACAAGCACCCGAGGTACGCAGCAGGGCGTCGGAAATTGGGACATGGAGGCAGGCGTCCAACTGAGTTAGTTACAGACATCTGTTGTTCGCTTGGATTGTTGTGGTTTGCTGATTGTTGTTGATGTTGATGTTGTTGTGGGGAGTGAGGCTACTGGATATACGGAAGTCGTTCATTCAATCATGTGTACCAATTCCGATCTAAAAAAAAAGCTGATGCACGACTTGCTTCAGCTATTATGATATGGTATGTACCGTATTTGATCTGATTTATTTTGGTTTCCTGAGGTATGTTTCCAGAGTGGCCGAAGCCTGCCCTGTGACCACGGACTTGATTCTGCGAGTTAATGTGAGAACAACCTATCAGAGATTTGAGACTTCTGCAGTACTGCTCTGTAGCCTACCCTTGTATGCTACAACCGCCACCACTACTACTACTACTACTACTACTACCACAACCATTATACTAGTACGAGTACTAGTACTAATAATAGTATTATATTCCAGGTTTTCGATTTTACGTAATATATATGTCGGAACGGCATCTACGCGATATTGTCGGGGGACAACAACACATAATGATAAGAAATGGTTGCTACCCGTACTGCTGCTACTACTAACCCACGATCGGCAAAGTCTTACTTCTGATTTCGCTGAGCTTTAGATTCCAGTTTCCATGGCATGCTCGATTATGACCGGCGATTCAGGGTATCCATCAGTGTTAATTTCTTTTTTCATCACATGTATTTTCCAGCTCAACGTTTTTAGGAGGATTTACCCTCAACGACCCTCTGGACAAGACGTGGTCACAGGAGGTGTCGTCCTCCCCCCCCCCCCGGTGTACGTGCCTTCATGTTTGTCGCGGAGAGGACTCACAGTCCCGCTGTTTGTTGATTTTGATCGAATTTTGCAGGGCTTTGCACGGGTCATGAACCGGCCTGCGGGTCAGGACTGATGGGGCGAGTCGTGTCGGGTCAGGAGGTGCACAGGTTGGGTCGGGTCACCGCCAGGAGGTTTTATATCTCATGGGTCGACTGGGTCGGGTCGGGTCACTGTGAAAAACCTTGAAATTTTATCAACTTCCGCTCTCGTGCATCTTCGCCGTGCCACAAAAGTCCCTCAAAAGTCGACCATACCTTTAGCTGTTACCGGAACGAGATTTTATCACTATTATATCGCTGACGACGTCGTCACATTATAAGCACGCGTAACGATATTTTCCCCTCGGAATTCGTCGATTTTTTATCTGTCGTTGGCAGGAAAACGTTCGACTTCGCTGCAGGGGTTTTGCAGATGCGTATCCTTTAAAAGGCGCGGGAGAGCGCGTGCACCAAGGGCTGGTGATGGTTCACCTGCGCGCCCGATCGATGACAAAATCGTGCTTGCCACGTAGTAGCCTCCGCTACACCACGGCAGGGGCGCCTCGCCACCAGGAATTCCTCAACCCCCAGAAACCACCGTCGCGCAGCCAAATCCGGTGACGCGATGTGGATGCTGGATAAACTGCTTGATCTCCCCGGGGTGGCAGAAGAATCGCCCAAGCCAGTGAGGTTGGACTGCAGGAAGAGCTGCGAGAATTCCGGCGGGAAGGCGTTTGGATTGTCGATCGTTTTTCTCCAGAAGGTTTCAACGCCAATCTCAGACATTCCGCGCCCGAATCCAGTCCTGATTATTGACTGCAAGTGCGAAAAGCGCGGGTCGTCGCTTCCTGTGCCTGATGGCGCGTTGGGAGAGTTAGTGACCACGAGGGACACCAGTGGATCGAACTCTTCCTCAGGGCGCCACTCGGGACCTCTGCCTTCCTCCGTATCGGAGGAATTTGCTGCCACCGCCGCTGCTGTTGCTTCGGAAACGGATGTCTGACACTCTTCCGGGAACTTTACTTTCACTCGTTCTTACGTTTCCTCGCTCCCCGGTACGCGCGATTCCACGAGGAGGTTACGTGATGTCGCAGTCACTCCCCCTGGATGGCGACAGGCTGGTGACGCACTCCTAAACATATCAGCGTCCGTCGCTTTGCGGACTTGGCCACTCTTTTTCGATGATCGACGGATATACCCCATTTACTACAGGAGGAGCTAAAGCGTGAGGTCAACGCGCTCGACACTCGGCCACCCTACGAATGAACTGGAAGGACGTGTCACAGTTTGATCGACCTCAAGAGAGAGCTCAGCGTCTCTTCGTCGATGCTCTCCCAGGGTGATTGAGGAGGCCTCCATCGCTGACTGTGCATCCCCTTGCGTCGCAGAGAAGCGGCGCCTGCGCCCCGCCTCGCCTGTTTGCATTCGCCACGCACCGCGCATGCATTGCATGATGGCATCCATAGGGTAGCCCGACTACTCGGTGTCCCCGAGCAATCGTTTCCCTAAAGCCCCCGCAGGTAGTACCGCTTTGGTCGTCTGCAATGAAAGCGCGAAATCGCACTACGCCCCCTGGTGCTGGACCTAATTCCTCGCCACCCCTTCCTTTTCTGCAAAGTTCACTCTCTCCAACGCCGCCCCCTCTCTCGCCAGGGGCCGGGGGCGGCTCGCCGCCTCCGGATCGAGAGATTCGCGCCCCCGGTTCGTGGCGGCCTCTCCCCGAGTTCCAGCCGCTCGTGATCCCCTTCCAGATCCACGCGTCGACCGGTCAACCTCGTCTGCCCCTTGCGATCTCCCTACCCCCCACTGCGCCAGTGGGCATAGACGCGGTCGCTCCAGGTGTTGCTGGGGTGACGCTCGGAGGGGTGGCGTGCCGACACCGTCGCCTCCCTGTCTCCGACGATGTTGGAGTTCCCCGTGGCTGCTGGATCAGAATCTCCTTATTCCGCTGCCCCTTTACCCTCGGGTCGCCTCCTGACGATGGAGCTTCTCCTTCCGGTGGTGTCACTCCCGCTGCTAAAGGGTTGCTCTCCCGCGCCGGGCCTGTTCCCTCCGCCATGATCCCCGGCGCCGCTGGGGTGGCGCTGGGCTGTCTCAGGGGGGGGCAAGCGTCTCGGAACCGTGAAATCCCTGTCTTCAGCTGTGCGGTAGTTCTCCATGGCTACATAAGCAGCGCCTCCTGGCTCCGCCTGCCCCCTTACCCGCGTGCCAACTTCAGACACCGGAGCTGCTCCTTCCGGTGGCGTTACTCCCCCGCGAACGCGTCACTCTGCAGCGCCGGATCTGTTCCCTCTGGTTTTACCCTCGTTGCCATCGGAGAAGGGGGCAGCGCGTTCCCTGCCTCATACACGTGTTTGGACCCGAGGGTCCACGCCGCTGTTGGAAAGGGAGGCAGCACCTCACCTTGTTGTGACGCATTTCAGACCCTGAGGTTCCACCTCGTCAGGTGGTCCTCCATGTGGAGTCGAGGCCCGCCAGAAACTCTTGGACACGGGGTAGGGTAGGCTGTAGATCCTTTGATTCGGGAGTCGGAGCACAATGTCCTGCGGGAGGATAACGTGCGCGGCGAAAATATCGCGGTAGTGGCCAGCTGCCGCTCGCCATTCCCTCGGTCGGGGGAAGTCGAGGCAGACCCCTTCGAGCAGAGCAAGAGCATCGCTGTGAATAGGGGGGGAAACAGGAACGAGGAGGTTAGGCTTCTCCCAATGGTCCTCACCATCTCCTCGATGGTATCGTGGAAACCAGTCGTGACGTCACTGGCCGGCTCCAACCGCGGACCGTCCTCCTCCAAGATTTCGGCGAACTTCAGGGCACCCGCTACGGCCGACCACCTTGCCCCCGGCCGGGGTCTTGGAAGGTCCTCAGCTAGCTCCGCCGGGTGGAGAGACCAGTTTCTCGCCGGCCATTCACAGCGACACGCGACGCATGGGTGTGGGTCTGCATGCCCACTCGCGGGGCGTTCCGCACGGTCTAGCATGCAGCGGGCATGCACTTGCTCTCCGTGGGAGCACGGAATAAGTGCCCATAGTCTACCGCCGAATCCCCAGTAGATCCATTTAGGGTCCGCCCGCAGTAGGTACAGGGAGATGCACCCCTGTTCCCCGTGTTCCGACGCCTCTCTACTGCACTCCTAACACGCCTCCTTGCTCAGTCGGTCCCGTATGAAAATGGTCGCTCTCCAATGTCCGGTGTGTTTTCTGCGGTGTAACTACCACCGCCGTCGAAAAGAGAGGAAGCGCGTCACCCGCCTCCAACGCGCTTTGGACTCCGACGGTCCACCTCGTCAGGCGTTCTTCACATTCGACATCGAGGCGTACCAGATACTCTTTGACGTGAGGTCCGATGTAGACTAGAGTCTTTGGTTCTGAAGCCGGAGCAGGCTATCCTGCGGGTGGATGGCGTATGTACGCACCTGGCAGCGTACGGTAATGTCCGGCCGCCGCTTCCCATTCCCTAGGTCGGGAGAAATAAAGATATGCTCCTTGAGGCAGGTCCAGCCATCCGTAAAACCGGTTGCACAAACAAGATTGTTGTTGTTGTTGTTGTTGTTGTTGTTGCTGCTGCTGGTGTTGTTGTTGTTGCTGTTGTTGTTGTTGTTGTTGTTGTTGTTGTTGTTGTTGTTGTTGTTGCTGTTGTTGTTGTTGTAGTTGTTGTTGTTGTTGTTGTTGTTGTTGTTGTTGTTGTTGTAGTTGTTGTTGTTGCTGCTGCTGTTGTTGTTGTTGTTGTTGTTGCTGCTGCTGTTGTTGTTGCTGTTGTTGTTGTTGTCATTGTTGTTGTTGTTGTTGTTGTTGTTGTTGATGTTGCTATTGTTGTTGTCATTGTTGTTGTTGTTGTCGTTGTTGTTGTCGTTGTTGTTGTTGTTGTTGTTGTTGTTGTTGTTGTTGTTGCTGTTGCTGTTGTGTTTGTTGCTATCATTATCGTTGCCGTCCCACAATGTAATATAGACGCCGTTCCGACGGGAAAATCGAATATTCTTGCGTAAAACAGTTGTAGTATCTCTCCTATGCATGACCCCCTGCCAACCTCTTCCCATTTTCCCTTCCCCGCATCTCTTCTTTCCAGCGCTATTATACCGATGAGCCGAGAAGGTTGGAACATTATAACGTTCATCACTGCACGGTACCGTTGGCTATATAGTCTATAGCTCTACCCACTGAACCACTTAGTCGCGTGACTCTGTAGCTGAGTGGGTATTGCTATGCACCGACCAAGTCTATGTGTTTTGTACAGGAGCATAAACTACAACAACAATATATACTACTGGTACCAGGGTAAATATATAGCTCCAATCCCAAGTGATCGAACGTGCTCGAACGGGGGTGGGTGGTGGGTACGGTCTCCGAAACGGGTTGTTAGTATAGCCCACCCACCGGTACGGCGGGATCTATGTGTGGCCTTCAAATTCTGCCCGCGTCGGAGCGGCAGGAGGATCTATCTATCTATGAGCAAGCTCTATCCAGCAGGTACGTTTGAGTATGACATTGCCGTGTTCATATTTTGCACATCCTCCCGCGCTCGGAACAGCGGATGTATCTATTGACGCATGCATGCATTGGCGGGTCTACATAATATTATATATATATGTATCCGCATATGTTGCAATTATATCATTTTCATGTATGTAGACTAGACAATATCATTTAGACTACGTGCGGTTGGTTATACGGCGGCAATTGCCTACTATCATACGCCTGAACGCCGACCGTATGAACAACACGCAAGACAATACACTACATCACACCACCACTTACTTCCCTACTAATTCGAATCTCATACAAATAAAACGCAGCTTGCAAAGATGAGTATTGACCCGAAATTCGTCGAACTCACGGCTGACGTCCTTGAAATATTTTCATAAAATAAATACAAGAAGAGTCGATCGAGAGACGATTTTCTCCAAACAAACCAAAACGGGTAGAAGGCCTTAGACTAGTCTAATATTAATTATTAACAGAACCTACCAGGTACTTACGATATACCTGGTACCAAGTATATTCCTGGGGTCGAGATATTGATTGCCGCGATTGATTGTCCGCGCTACAGAAGAATCCCTTCCGATGGTGTGAGATCAAGGCACGGGTGGGCATAGACCCAAAATCGAACCCAACCCAACCCCCATGAAACCCAAAAACCCTAACCCTAACCCCGACCTTATCCCTGACCCCAAACCCGCACCCGAAACGGACCAGAAACGGGTGAGAAACGCGGCGGCTGGCAGCAACGCTTGCTTTCGATTAAAGGAGGGCACGCAATGTGTAACATGATGATGTCTTGCCTTTCCATATTATAAAAATTAAAATACACTCCAGCTGTGAGATCGAATATTTTGTCGAAACTCATCTTTGCAAGCTGTGTGTGATACTCCGATCGCGCGTATTACGGGTTGTGTGTCCTCATTAGACTAAGGATATAGATAGGTCGGCGACATATTATAGTATGGATAGAATAGACGCATCGCTCAGCGTTTCTAGCACTTCTCTCCTTTTTTTGTTGTCGGGAAAACCACCTTCTTCTCCGAAATCGTCGGAGACGGCGTGTGTTGTCCTTGGGTATCTTCTTGCTTGTTGCGTGTTGCGGTGTGTGTGTTCTTCACAATAACAACAAACTGATATGCCCACCCATCTACCCATCCACATCGAGCGCAACCAGTGTCCGTGCTGATGATGCCTCGTAGAGAGACGAGCTTTCTCTCTCTGTATGTGGTCACAAACTACAAGACAGATGGCTGATTCTACGATAGCCCCCCCCCCGAAACCAACGATTTCTTTAACGGATGTTTCATGGCTGTTCGACACGACGAGGAGATGCATATGCTATGCGAAAAACATCTTCATGTATTTCCTTGTTGACGAAAGGGTATCGAACGATGACGTCGGGGTGGCGAGGGCCGCCATTTTTCAGGAGATACGGCCGAAAGCTGGTTTCAAAACCGGCGATTTCGTTGAAAAAATGTTGGGGGGGCTACCGTGGGAAGACTAAGATACGCATGACAATGTTTAGTCTAGTCTATAGATTCACATTGTAAATTAAATTCAGCAAATGCCAACCGCAACGTGTTATACGGTACAGTATAGTCTATATATACCTCCTCGCATGCAGTCGAGGACACGGACGGGTGGTGGGTGACGGTTGTGACCCGCCGTTGGATATTAGATAGCGAAAGTCCCACATCAAATACATACTATACTTCTTTCTAGACTAGACTACGTCAAATAATACTAGACTAGTCTAGACTATACTTCTAGACTCTATACGTAGTCTAATATTAATAGTAATATGGTCTCAAAAACGTGTTTTATAGTTTCCGCGCACAGACTGACTAACATCACCCTGTTGACCCTGATAGCTACACTGTAGTTCCAAGGGGAGTCGCCGACCTATATCCTTAATGAGGACACACAACCCGTAATACGCGCGATCGGAGTATCGCACACAGCTTGCAGAGATGAGTTTCGACAAAATATTCGATCTCACAGCTGGAGGAGTGTAATTTTATTTTCATAAAATATGTTTTCGAAGTACTCTTCTTGCGCGGCGTGCGTCTCGAAACATTGTTTTTGTTTGTTGTTGTTGTTCTCACATTAACTCGCATAATCAAGTCCGTGATATAAAACATGCAAGTCTCCGCTAGGTCTCCTGTCTCCCCTCTCTCTCTCTCTCTTCCCAAATATTAAAACGGAGTTTGGATGATACGTACGTCGTGAGGTAGGCATCAGCCGGCAGGCACGCACGGCACACGGTCGTGTGCGGAGTGCGGAAAGACCAGGGCCAACCTATACGTATCTATTCCGTAATCCTCGTGGCATACATGTGACAATGAATGGGAGTGTCTCAAGTCTCAAACATCTGAAAGATCTCGCCATATTCAGATTGGCGAGGGGGAGAGAACGTTGGTGAAGTACCTGGTATCATACGTCTGTAACAACAGCAGTACCTGCGGTGTCGTACTGCTGTAGGTGTATTATTGTGTATCATGCATGCGCTAGATTGTATCGCCCATCACATCCTCAACGTGGTACACATTGTTGTTGTTTTCTCACATTAACTCTTGTCAAAAATCTAGAGTCCGTGGTCACACAAAGGTGCTGGAGCCCTAGGAAGATCCGAAAAACCAAGTGAAATCAAAAGTCGTCAGGGAAATACTACTACTCTTTCCCGCCTAAAAACGCACGATACGGAAAAAGGCGCACAAGTGAAAAGATCAAATGTGCAAACTTAACTCACCACATGGCCACATACATGTGCCTGGTAGCAGATTATACCGTATGGACTATGCACGACGTAAGTTGGGGACCTGGCTATATACTGGTGCATGCGGCACATGCACTATGTATGTCTACTGGTAGTACAAGTATACTGGCAGTGTACCAACGATGACTGAGAGCACCAGCATGGTCTATACCTTCGTTCCCCTTGCCGCCTCGGTAAGGCATGCTGCGAAGCATGCCCTAGCAGGCTTGTCGCAAGTGGGGGGGGTCTTTCTGGCGGGTGTAAGACCGGACTCACCCTCAAGGAGTGATACCTTCTTGCTGCTGCGTGTGGCCGCGAGGCTTAGGCGTGGCGGTAGAGTTGGGTCGTACGTGGTGCGTTAGGCATGGTCACCTACGATTCGCGCGTCTTTTTAGGCAGCAGCGGCGGAGCAGCAACAATGCTTAATCGGGATGTCCGTGCGCGGAGGCAGGCGCCACCACGAGCCACACTACGGCACAGTCTCGGTTTGCGTGGAGGGAACTGCGCCGGCAGGAGGCTGGATTCGACGACGCAGGAGGAGGGCGACTGGCCGTCGACGGGCGGGGAAGAGACGGATTGAACTCTCCCTGAACGAGAATTTTTGCTTTTCAGATCAGCACCGCAAGCTGCGTGGAGCATTTTGTTTTTTTGGGACGGGGGAGTAGAAGGGGAACCGACTGGAATTGAGTGTCAACAAGAGCAAGTGCAAAGGAGCGGGCCGAGTGAGCTAAGGCGATGAGGCGGTCATGGAGAACCACAGCAGGAGGATGGCACACGGAGACCCACGACCCGCATGCACACCATCATCACGAGAGCAGCGATCGTCTTTTTTTCAGGGTTTTTACGAGGCAGTAGTACAACATGTTACTTACGTCACTGATTTTTGTAGGGTTGGTAGAGTTGTATACCCTCCATCGGGAACGACCCCCCGCAATTTTCAATTTTCAGGCACGGGCGTAGTAACTGCGCTGCAACCTGTCGAGTAACTACGGAAGGCGGGTCGATCATTGATATTTGTATCGTGGTTTTTGGTTCGATTGCTTTTGTTTCACTGCATGCCCGCGAGTCGTCACTCTGACAGCACTCCAGACAGCAGGCGCGTTCGTCTGTGCTCATGATTACCGTGCGGTTCGCACGGTGCAGGCAGCCCAACCGCTGTAGTTTGTAGCCGCGAGTTGGTTAGTTTTGGGAACGGGGTAACTCTATGCTGTATTTGAGTGGATACCCGCGGCCATGGAGTTCAGCTTGCACATTGGACCTTTTCACTTGTGCGTCTTCCTATCCTGTGTTTTAGGCGGGAAAGCGTAGTATTTCCCGGATGAATTTTGATTTCATTTGTTTTTTTCGGATCTTCCTACGGCTCCAGCACCTTTGGGTGACCACGGACTCTAGATTTTTGACAAGAGTTAATGTGAGACAAACAACAACAACCACAACAATTAGACAAATAGTTGGAGAACCGCAGCATATTGCAGTTGACCATGATACGGAAAGTCACTTATCATACTTCTACTAATAAACTACTACTAATAATGTTGTTGTACGCCCCACACAACAAAGCCATCCAGAGAATGGAAAATCTCACAAATGAAGAAACGAGTACACGGGATAGAGAGAGGAAAGAGGGAGAGAAGGGAAAAAGAGGGGGAGAGGAGGGACGGAGGGGGTAGATACGGGGGAGAGGAGAGAGAGACGGGGGGGAAGAGGGAGAGACGGAGCAGAGAAGGGAGGGAAGGAGAGGAGGACGTAGGAAGGGGGAAGAGGAGGTAGAGAAGAGGAAGAGGGGGAAGACACGGGGGAGAGGAGGGGAAGAGGAGATAGAGAAGGGGGAGAGAACGAAGAGACGGGGGAGAGAAGGGAAAGCGCGCGGGGGAGGGGGGGGGTACTCAGTTTGTGTATGGCCGTAGTCGTATGGCCATAGACCCTCGCATCCCTACTATGCCGGGACGGAGCACGTCGGGTTTTCACCAACCAGGCAGACATTGCTTGCACCAAGCGCGAAGCGCCTTGATTGAGGTGTTCGGCGAATCGCATGAAAAGCGAACTGCATCCTTCCAAGAACCGCTCGTAAGACGAACTTCGGCACCTTCTGCCTACTTTCTTGCTTATGGATGACAGCGCCAATGAGTTACTTTGTTTTCTGGTGTGGCCACCCCAGAGACAGCAAGGGGTATTACTATGTAACTGCCTCGTGGGTGCCTTACCATATTCACACTACGTGATGCGACCATACCCCTTGTGCGGGGTTAGGGTTCTCCACCCCGCACAATCTGATCTAACTCGATAACCATCAGGGTGACCGCCAAAAAGAAAAAAACGATGCCCTGGTTGTCTAGCTCACGCAGTGATTAGCATGATTTACAGCGTCGTCGCCAACCGACGCCAACCCCAATATGCATATAATATTTTACGGCGTCGGTGCCAACCGAGGCCAACTTTTAAAGGGCTCACAGCTAAAGTGAAGTTTTCATTTTTAAAATATATACTCGTACTGTAAGGGAGAGGGAGGGGGGGGCAGACAAGGGAAATAAGGTAGAGAGAGGGGGGAGAGGCGCGAGAGCGAGGATATATAGGAGGGAGAGAGAGGCGTTAGAGGGGGGGAGGAGACGGGGAGGGGGGGAAGGAGACGGGGAGGGGGGGAAGGAGACGGGGAGGGGGGGGAGGAGTGAGAGAAGGGGAAGAGGGGGGGGGGGGAGTGAGAGAAGGGGAAGAGGGTGGGGAGGTTGCGAGAGAGGAGGGAGAGAGGGGGGGGGGGAAGGGAGAAAGGGGGAAAAGGAGGGGGAGAGAGGGGGTAGAGGAGGAAGAAAGGGCGGAGAGGAGGAAGAGACGAGAACGTCGCATACGATGGACGAGTTTTGTCTCCCGCCACCAACCTTGACCCATATTTTCCCCGGATTGTGATGGGAAATGACGGGAAAATTACCACACAATTCGCCTTGCCCCCCGCCCCCCCCGGCACCAGCTGTGGAGGGGCGACCGCTTGAAGCCTCGCCATTTCGCTGCCACCCTGCGGCTTTGCAGTATGTATTGTACTCGCTGCCAAGCAGTAGCCAGCGCAAAGTATCCCACCTGGTATACTCTGTTGTAGCACCTGGTATAGGATAGCAGGAGTAGTAGTAGTAGTAGTAGTAGTAGTAGTAGTAGTAGTAGTAGTAGTAGTAGCAGTAGTAGTAATAGTAGTGGAAGCTACCATTATAAAATACTCGTAGTATTAGTGGAGTCTATAGCTCTAGCTCATGGTTGCTCATCATCATCGTCGCATCATCACCACCATCACCATGACTATCATCGCCATGATCATCATCATCATCACGTACGTCATGATTATGATCATCATGATCATCACCATCATCACCATCACCATCACCGGCATCATCACCATCATCAGCAGCAGCAGCAGCAGCAGCATCACCATCGCATTCAAAATTCGCAAATTCGGTGTTAAAACACACCGCGCCATTAGCATTAATAGTTTCATGTGCTCTCTCTAACAACGCACCGCCGCCATCACCCCCCCCCCCCCCTCCCCTCCCCATTCACCGCGTCTATCAAAAAATAAAACCGAATCAAATCGAAAATAAATTCAGCTCACCCCGGAGAAGGAACGAAAAAACTTAACCCTGTATCTAGCGATATCTAACTCGGTTACCACTGTCTAAAGCTACATACTTGAGAGCCAACATAAAGTATGACACGAACAAAGACAGGCTTCCCCCCCCCCCCGGCAAAAAAGCCTTCAAAAATCTCCAGAGTCCTGTACCCACCACACATGTATAACTCTGGACGGAAACATAAGGACGGTTTGGCTATTCATACTGACCGCGCTGAACGAAAATGTAAGGGCCATTTGGTATCCAAACCAAAATAACAACGGCCCTTATACTTCCGCTTAGAGTAGTTTACCACACCGGTCCTCGCACTACCACCCCGGGTGATAAGTGTTCCGATTCATGCGCTCGCAAGGTACTACTGCAGTATGCCTGACTGCCCGCAACCCCCCCCCCCTCCCAACCGCTACCACCCCCACTTTACACCACCGATCGCGGTTCCATCACGAGGGGTTTCACAGAAAGAGAGGGGGAAGAATGGGGGGGGCGGGGAGGGGACAGCGGGAGAATGTACACGGCGGTACACAGCGCACGCCCTTTTATGTTCTCCACGCCCCCCCAAGCCTCTATGTATTATATCTACCACTCGCTGCTGAATCTCCAGGGTTGATGCCGATGTGCAGGCACCAACCAACCAACTACAAGAGACGCACACCCTGCGATGCAACGCAAACACACACAAAAAAAAACGCAGCACCTCTTTCTATCATAGATAAGCTGTGAACTTTTTGTATCCTGTTTTTTGCTGTTTTTTGCGCGTTGCTGCCGCTGCGCTATTCGCGATGGTTCATTTTCTGGAACCCCCACGTCATATTTCTATGTTTACTGCCGCTACTGCTGCTGTACTGCAGCACCTCCTCTATAGCGCCGGTTGAGTACCAGGTAGTGCCGGGCTGCCCACCGTACCGTCTTGGCACAGGCGGCAATAGCCAGAAAGTGGCAGTATGCGGAGCACTGCCGACTGCTACTATGCCGGTATATTCGGCTGGTACATACCGACACCTCTATTATACTGTAATGTTGACAGTTCGAAGAACGCCTGATGCAAAGCAAGGAACCACGGAACGGCGAACTATGCACCTCCACGCATCCTCCGAAGTATATTCCCGAAAATAAACCACGCTTCGTTTTCCGCAAAATAAATAGACCCACCCCGGGCGGGTCCATTTCAATCTCCCCCCACGCCAAAAGCCACCAACCTTTCACCCCCCCCCCCCACCAAAAAGCAACTAAAAATAAAGTGAAACCCGGAATCAACGAAGACATCTCGGGGTGATTTTCGTCTATTTTGGGCTACAGTAGAGCTCTCTCTATAGTGCCGGTTGGATAGTGCCGGCTGCCCGCTACAGTGCCCTTCAAATGTTTGGCACAGATGAAAACAACCAGTAATACCTGTATGCGGAGTAGTGCCGTTTGCCACTATAGTGCCTGTGTTTCCCTCTATAGTGCACATACCGACCCTGTAGAAGGACCACTACTATACTACAAACCGGCGCGCTGACACTGGTGCATGGGTTACTGTCAAAGAAACAAACCGTGTGCCCGAAGAACACACAAAAAGATTCCACACCAAATCTCAAGAGCCGCAGCATCAACCCACCCTTCACCCACGTTTCGTGGTGGAATGCGGCAAACGTATCGACCTGGTGTAACAAATAGACTTGAAAGATAAAATAAACAACGTTTCCCGCTCACTCACTCGCTCACCCCCCCCCCCCCCCCTCCACCTCGCACGCCTCCATCCGTTTTCGTACTTTGCTCTACGGGTGGAAGTGATCACGTCACCGCTCTCGAGAAAATATTGTCGAATATTCGATAAAATGAAGAAAAAAAAACACTCTTTTGTTTTTTTAGTTTAGTTTTGTTGTGATGTCGCTTTCGCTTGCACCCTCGCTCGTACCCCTCGCTCGCTCGCGCGCCGCCCAGGGCCGCCAGCCAGCCCGTCACTGTTCCTAGCTATCAGGCGAGGAGCGCCCAAAAAGCTCCTACGCGCGCTGTCTAGCTCGATCGGCCTGCGTGCTGCTCGACCGCCAAACCTGCCCCCTCGATCCTGCACGCGTCTTGCCTTATCCATTCATCAAAAGCGAACACACGCATAAAGGAAGCCCAAGCCTAACTGATAGTACACCCCGGTCCGGTACACCCCGGTCCAACCTGTCCCGGCCCGTCCCGTCGCGCTCTCGGCGGCAATGCCGTCTCTAGACGAGGAAGGACATCGTCCGGGAACAGCAGCGACATGCTTAAAAAACACACGCGCTGCACAACTCCGATCCGCTTACACCTTCCCTCGGTCCGCAGCGACCCCTCCCCTCCCCTCCCCTCCGTCCCCTACATTTCAATGTTTTGGCGCTTCATGAATCTCCCCCCTGGGTTTGACTCTTGCGCCCCACACACAATCTGCCGCTGTTCTAGTATGCCCCAGCCATGCTTGAACGCGCCGGAGAAGATCTAAAAATGAAACACTACCGCCGGCACCGTTGTATGTACGCGCACTGTACATCATCGTGCGCACACACCGCAACTTAACCAACGCACGCACGCACGACTAGCACGCGCAAAAACACACGGCACAACACAGAAACAAAAGAGAAGAAAAAAAAAGAAAAAAGAAAAAGGAGAGGCACTCGTAGGGCGAAAATAGGTATAAGAAGACGAAGACGCTAACTAGGAAAAGCCGCAAAAACTAAAAACACAAGAGGAGGATCGCAACGAAGACGAAGAAAGCAAGCAAAAAGAAATAAGAGAAAAAGAAAAGAAAAGAAGAGAGGAGAAGACGCACAAAAAAAATCCAAGATTACCAAACTAGCATCAAAGTGTGCGTGCACCACTCAAAAGCCCAGGTACGGTACAACAGTAGTAGTACGTAGGCGGTACGTAAAGGCAAACGCACCCACCCCCCTCCCCCGCCCCATCCCCCAATGAGGTCAAAAATGCTACCACCCTCCGGCGGCCCCGCCCCCCCCCCTCGCACCCGCCTCCCCCGCCTCCTCCTCCTCGTCTTCCTCCCCCACCTCTCTCGCTCCCGGAGGCAAAAACGGCCAGAGCTGATCCTTCACTCTGTCTAAAAACGCGCACCAGCCCGCCCAGTGTCCCTTCTTAGCATAGCGCAACGGGGTCGCCCCTCGTACATCTGCAGCCCTCAGCAGCTTCCAGTCCAGCCCAAGCATCATCGAGACCAGATCAAACCTAGGCTCCGCGGTCCAAAAGGCGTCGTGCAGCGGGGTTTTCCCGTAGTCATCGCAGATTCGGAGCGAGCCCCCGTGAGATAGGAGGAACTTCAGGACCGGTGCGCTGCCTCGTCGAGTAGCCAGGTGTACCACCGACTCCCCGAAGCGATTTGAGGCACCCATGTCTACCCCGCTGGCTGCCAGAGATTCCAGCGTTCGCAGATCCCACCGTCGAACCGCTTCTACCAGGGGAACCTGTCGGTAGTGTTAGGGTAGTGTTAGAGTAGTGTTAGGGTAGTGTTAGAGTAGTGTTAGGGTAGTGTTAGAGTAGTGTTAGGGTAGTGTTAGAGTAGTGTTAGAGTAGTGTTAGGGTAGTGTTAGAGTAGTATTAGAGTAGTGTTAGGGTAGTGTTAGGGTAGTGTTAGGGTAGTGTTAGGGTAGTGTTAGGGTAGTGTTAGGGTAGTGTTAGGGTAGTGTTAGGGTAGTGTTAGAGTAGTGTTAGGGTAGTGTTAGGGTAGTGTTAGGGTAGGGTAGGGTAGGGTAGGGTAGGGTAGGGTAGGATAGGGTAGGGTAGGGGTTGGGTTACGGTTGGGGTTTGTGTTGGTTTGGGGTGGGGTTGGTGTACCCCACCTGGCTCGTAGAGATTCGGGTGTTCGCAGATTTCACCGGGGAACCGCTTCCACCATGGGAATATGTCATTGGGGCTAGAGTTAGCGGTAGGGTTGAGGTGGGTTTGATATACCGTTGGGCTTGTTGGGTTAGGGTTGGGGCTGGTTTGGTTTCGATGTGACCTATATTCGGGTGTTGGCATTGTGGGCTGTGTCGGGGTTAGGGTTGGGTTTCGGTTAGGTTGGTCCACCCCGCCGGCCGCCAGAGATCCCAGCATTTGCAGATCCCACCCGCGACCCGCTTCCACAACGTAGTCAAGATTCAGATCACGAATACGGGGACCTTTAGAAGCCATCCCCGGGTTTAGGCCTTGCGCTCCGCGCATTCCTGCCGCATTTGTCCTCTCCAGCATACCAGCCAACTCCCAACGGCCAACGTGCACCGCCAGTGAAGCCCTGCAGGATCGTGTCCATTCCCCAACCCCAAGTATATCATCACAACAAAACTCATCAACTACACAGCAGTTGCTGCAGCTCTCGAAGCCCTCGAGACCGGCACCTCGGCACCTAGATTCAACCCTAACCCTGTCGCCAATCCCAACCCAAAACAACAGACCTGATCCCCGGGGATGACTCCTAAATGTCCCCGTGGTCATTATCTAAATATCCTCTGCGTAGTCATACTCATCAGTTTCCCGCTTCCGCTTTTTTTTTTTTTTTTTCGTCTCGGTTGGATTTCGTTGAAATTGAGTTGGGTGCGGTTGGGCTGGGCTCATGAGAGCGGTCCGCCGATTAGTCTACGTACCGGCACAACAACTACCCTACTCTGGGGTTGCTGTTAATTGGCCCTTCACGTACTCAACTCTGGTACATACTCATACTCGGACCGGTTTTGATTGGCCCGGTACGTACTTGATGCATACCCTCGGGTACCTAGGATACATACTGTACTAAATACCTGAAGCTAGGAGTGGTTTTGATTGGTACGGTACGTACTTTACTGCGTACCCTCTGGCACATGCTTAAATTCTGGCTTAAATTAAGGCTTGGACTGGTTTCGATTGGCCATCATCCGAGGGGACGGACCCCCACCCCCGCCGGAGTTTCATTGAGTACGCCGTACACTTTGGTAGAGCGGATCTTTACGATAGTTTTCGCCTTGGGTACGTACTGTACCTACAGCGTGGACCGCAGTTTGGAGATATTGGTCCATATTTTTGTTGTTGTTTTTCTCACATTAACTTATATATAACAGACCGGAATAATTAGAAAAAAAAAAAAACGAAAGCGGTTCAGCTGCAGCCAGCCGCGTTTCTCGCCCGTTTCTGCCCCGTTTGGGGTCCCGGGTTGGGGGTCAGGGTTAGGGATTTATAGGGGTTTGTCCAGGCACGAGTAATGAGGCGTGTGCACAAGCATGGACCTGGCACATCGTAGGCTGACTCCCGATTTCACTTTTTTATACCTGGTATGTTCCTGGCGGAGGCATGCATTGCGTCAGCTGTGATATAATATATATATATATATATATACGTGTGCCACCTTTGGTTTATGTTGTTTCCCTGGAGTATTCCTCAGCTCCAAGTGACTGGAGCCTGTCTTGTGACAACAAGGGGTTGGATTGGGTTTATACGCCCGCACCTTGATCCCACTTGATCCCACCAGAGAGTGTTTTCTACCCTGCTGACGCAAACAGCCTACCCGTCCCCAAAGTGCCGGCTCTACCACATGGTAAGGAGAGTTCGTTTGGTTTAGTTGTTTGTGATCTTATCATGTTGCTGCTGTCGTTGTTGTTCTAACATTAACTCGCATAGTCAAGTCCGTGGTCACAGGACAGGCTGCAGTCACTCTGGAGTGGAAGAATACCCCACAGAAAAAAATAAAAGCAAAACTACCATTGGTACGTATAATACACGTGTACATCATTACCTGAGAAGCAAGTCATACATCCGCCAAAACAAGTAAAAACAAAAACCGAAGTCAGCGTAAAGTACGTACGTCCCAGGCCCACAGAAGAACAGTGCCAGGCCCATACTGATACATATCATACGTTTCGCTACTGCTGTGCTGCTGGATGCCATCCATGACAAATCCTGTCTTGGGTTTGCACAAGAACAACAGAACGTGTATGTGATAGAATACCAATCCGAAGATACTATACCAGGTGCCCGGTATTATATAATGGAAATATCGTATAACATTACCGGAATAATGTAATAGCAAAAAAAAAAAAACGTAGTTCAGTGGCGCCGCGCCAGGTCTGGTCATCGCGGGACGACTTTTCGTCGGAGAAAAAAACGTAATATTTGTCATCATGTCCCTCTCGCTCTCCCTAAACCAGCTCTACAGCCTGTAGAATGCTCCTCCTGTTCATGCTTATATTTCAGAGCAGTAGTTTACAGTGGCGACCCCGATTTAAGAGCGCCGTTTATTGAGCAAGCCGACACACGCGATCCTAACTACCAAGCGCTCTCATCTGTAGTGGGCAACATATAGTATTTAGTGTGCCGGGACATGCCGAGTTGACCGCTCTTAACTCCCGAATGCTTTTAACTCGGGCACTCTTGAGTCGGGGTAGCCACTGTACAGTCATACAGCAAGTACTTTTTTTTTTTTTCAATCCTTCGGCGGATGAGAAAAATAAAGCTGAAGCTTACCACACTTCCACGTATTTTCATACACGTCGTGTGTCGATTTAACTCAATTGCCTTTGCAATCCAGCGCTACTCGTAGCTGGCGTGTCGTTCGGTTCCCACTATACCGAGTACCGTTAGATAGATTGTAGAGTCATCCGACGACGGTGGCTGGTGAAAACACCACTGCGCGTCAAGAGATACATGGTCGACCATAATCACTGAGCTCCGTAGCACTCAGCGCTGACATATATCAACAGCTCAGTTTTTTCTCTTGTTTTGCTCATCCCTTCAACTGTCTCGGAACTTTTTATTTCTCCTCCGCCCTCCCTATCATACTTGTACCTCAGATCCGAGGTTCATCAAGCAGGCTCTTTTCCCTCCTCCCCACTACGGTACGCGCGTTCATTTTTATCGCCAGAACAATTCAGCGTTTCTTCCCTCATCGGCTCGCATCGAATGGCGCCTACCCACGCTGCTAGGCGCTCTTCGCAGTTGATTCCTGATTTGTATTTTTGCAACAATGAACTCAAAACTCCGACGCACGGGGATTCGACCTGCAGGACGCAGGGCCAACTCTAGTATACCAGGCATGGAATTAACCGCTTGACCACCAGGGCGACCGGCTATGAAACAGCAGCAGTGTCTGTAGTGAATATCTCAAGTGGCGATAGTAATAACGGTATATAGCAGGGTTGCGATGTATCAACAGTATGTAGCATAGCAGGCATAGCATAGCAGGGGTAACATTATGTAGCACGTGCCTCGTATAGTATAATATACCGTGGGGACAGTACTTGAAGGAAGGAATAAAGAGGAACTGCTCACAACAACCTCTTCACAAAATGTTGTTTATTGCCATCACAGCCCATAGTACGTCTGGACCCGTCGCGTGATGACATCATGCTGTGCTGCTGCCGTGACAGGCGGCTGTACGGTGCATGGGGCAGGCTGTATGACACAGCGCAGGAGAGGAGCCCCCTGCTGCTGTTAACGCCTCCACGAGAGAAAGCCAAAAATAAACACGGGGTACCACAGCAGTTTGCATACGAGGTAAAACGTTATACTAACTGTAGTATATATGTACCGTGAGTCGGGGAAGTACACCGTGCCTGACAAACGGCAATACGTGCCCCGGGTGCTGCCGGACCTGGCATGGTATACATGGCAAATAACGTAGAGATAGAAGAAGCCATGTAAAGACATATACGGTATCTCAGGCCAGCTGCCTGTACAACGAGAAAAAAAATACCAGCTACAGAACAGCTAAAACACACGCCAGAGAGCCAACAACGACACTCTGGAAAAACAAAACGAATGAGACACGTCATATACACACGTCATCGTCTTCTACCCTAGTGGGGTACTCGATTTAAGATACCCTCCGAACAGGCCAGTGCTACCGCTCTTATTTCCTTGCCACCCCGACCTCAGGCTTAGTGTATAACTTCCAAGTATATTCTATAATACAATAATAAAATTACACTCCAGCTGTGAGATAGAAGATTTCGTCGAAACTCATCTTTGCAAGGCGTGTGTGATACTCCGATCGCGCGTATTACTGGGTGTGTGTCCTCATTAAGGATATAGGTCGGCGACTCCCCCTGGAACTACAATGTAGCTATCAGGGTCAACAGGGTGATGTTAATTAATCTGCGCGCGGAAACTTTAAAACCCGTTTCTGCGCGGGACAAAATCTGACAGTTGTTGAAGGAAAGGCATCCGTTTATCAAGTATATCCTGTAACTAGTACACCCGGTGAGGGGAGGGCGGATATTTTTTCAAGGCGTCAAGTGAAAGTTATAAGGCGTCAAGTATAAGTTTAGACTGGGCGACACAATCAAAAATATTTTAGTAAACGCGCCACAAGGCGTGACAAGCCGATTTAACCGCTCTAAAGCCTTTGGGGGGGCATGTATAGCGACAACACAAAGTATAAGCCCGTTCTTATCATGGTGCGAGCACGCAAACCACGGCAGTGCAAGCTAAGCGCGTGTCATACAGCGTAGGTACTTGCATTGGATTTCGACTGTAAAATCGTCTTCGGCTAATCTAGCAGCCAGGTGAACGTTGCTGCAATCGTTAGCTTTATTCGTCAATTATTCATGCCTGAAGTCCCGACAGGGCTGAGCCCGTTTTTCAGAGCTGCGAATCCGCTCGACTTAAGTCACCAACTACGTGCTAGTTGGACTAAAACGTTTCCCGTAGGTGCCGACTATCCGACTTACTGGGTTTTCATACTTGCGGGGAGGATTGTCTCACATAGGGATGCTTTGGCGGGAGCTGAGTTGGCTCGCTGGACTCAAGTCGACAAGTTCGGCTGGCTTTACCAGTGGCCTTGCCGACTAAAGTCAGCTAGTTGGCTAACCGCACCTATCGATAAGTTATTAGTCGTCAGATCCTGAGGACTCACAGATCTTACACAATGTTTTTTCTTATTATAGACGCTCTTAAATCGGGCGCCCCATTGTACTACTACTATTAATATATAGGGTTGATCACAAATGACGAAGCATTAGAGCTGTGAGTCGGCAGGATTTCAGGACCATCAATAGTAACAAATCGGTAGGTGCCATTAGCCGACTAACTGACTTTAATCCTCAAGTCGGCGGGCTAAAACTAAACACTACCGGTTACCAAGGTACGAGTACGTATATACAAGCACGTTGGACGCTTACAGTACAGGAACCGTTTTTTTTTTTCGTTTTGACGGCACAACCGCCAAAACAAACCACTTCGTACGTAAATAAAGCAATATCAAGTCTAAACAAAGTAACAAAAATTAAGAATCTTACGCTCCTGCAGCAGCTGCCCTGTTTCTATTTTGAGATCTTCTTCGGACGACGGGGCGGAAGGGTCCCCAGTTTCAACAACCCCAAAACGGTTGCTGTGGGATTCACAGTGCTGGGTGTATGCATATTTTGCAAGACCCGCAAGTTTAACTTACGATAACACTTTCCCTTGCAAGCAAAATGTATGTTTTGCTTCTCCGTTCGTCGCAAGCTGTCTGATGAGCTGCTTTGTGTCTGCTCTGTACTGAAACTTCGTATTCCGTACGTTTCGCATTACATTGCCGAATTCTCTTCAACCATGCTGTATTTGCTGTGATACCAGCTACCCGTACGTATGATACCCAGTAAACCTCGTAGTGGCAGTAGTTTTTTTGTTTTTTTTCATCCTCCGGCGGATGGGGCAAAATGAAGCTTAAGCTCACCACACTTCCACGTATTTTCATACGCGTCGTGTGTCGATTTAACTCAGTTGCTTTCGGAACCCAACGAGTGGCAGCAGTACTGATATATATTTGTTCAGTTTGTGACGACATTTCTACGTGGCAGCGTAGCACTCGTCTCTCTCCAGAGGATGAGGCACCGGCACGGACACTGCGACACTGCTGGATATCGACGGGTGGAAACAGCAGTCATGATGTAAACAGCATAGTCTATGGTATACCCTCAAAAACAGGTTTTATAGTTTCCGCGCACAGATGATCAACACCACCCTGTTGACCCTGGTACAAGCTACACTGCTGTAGTTGTAAGGGGAGTCGCCGACCTATATCCGGAACGAGGAAACACACCCAGTAATACGCGCGATCGGCGTATCACACACAAGCTCGCAAATATGAGTTTCGACGAAATCTTCGATCTCACAGCTGGAAGGTGTTTTGTATTTTTAGTTTTTTGTAATATACACACAAAAAGCCGTGTTCCCACTATTAAACCCTTTGGGGCTTCAGAGGGGAAAATATTGACGAATGAAAATTGATTAGTGCAGCATCGGGAACTGCTGATTGGGGGATGACAAAACATTGGCGTCCGATGTACAACAAAAAGTGCAAGTGGTCTGAGAGGACGGGTGCGGAAATGATCCTACGGAAACGATCCTACCCGTGCTGCTGCGCGCAAACGCTGCCATACTGGTGGACGCTTGAAAATGTCGCAACTACCGTTTTTGGTCGCTGCAAGTGGGTCCCACTAGAGTTAAAACTGCTAATAATGCTTCATTAATACTAGGTACTGCTTGCTATTAATAGCTGTGTATGTACTGTGTGTGTTCTTTACATCAGACTGTTTTTTTTTTTTTTTTTTTTTTTTTGCACACTTTCACTTTCCAGCTTCTGGACAAGCCGTGGTCACAGGTGTCATCCCTTCTCCTCCCCGGTTCTTGCCTTCAATTTTTATCGCGCATAGGGTTCAGCGATCCCACTGCTCGTCGATTGTTCATCGAGTGTTGCTAACTCACGCTCTCGCGCTTGCCGCAAGCCAATATGTCCACGATAAAAAGTCCCAACCAATTTATACGAGTATGCACTCGGCGGGGCTCGAACTCACGAAACTGACCTCTACCAGGCTCGAGGATAACCTGATACGCCACCGGGGCGACCGGTTACATCAGACTGATATTCCCACCCAACAACATCCAGCACAGGCAGAGTGGCCGTGCCTAGAGATTCCTCCTCCTGCCTATCAATAGAGAGTCGAGCTCTGTGGTCACCAACTACAAAACAGAGGTTCGTTGCAGATGCAGGCGATTTGGCCATGCAATGCCGAACGCGATGGATGCGGAGGCGGAAAATGAGCAAGCCAGCACACCAGACTACGTAGGCACCTGATGACGCGCAAGTAAGAAAGAAGAGAACAAGAAACAGGAGAAATAAAACAGTGTTTCTGTCCTTTCTACACATCGACTTTCATCACAGCAGGCAGAGTCTGTGCCGATTCTTATCCTACGAGTAATACATACTTGTACCTGGTGAACGTTTTATTCTTCTTTCTTTGTGTTTGTCCCTTATATTATTTTCGCACTATCTGTTTCTCCGTCTCCCGCTCTACTATCAATAGTGGTAACTCAGATCCGGGGCCAGTAAGCAGGCTTTTCTTCCCCCTCCCCACTAAGGCATTCGCGTGCATTTTTCGCGAGAAGACTTCATTCAGTCCTTTCTTCCCTCGTCGGCTAGCATCGAATTGCGCCTAATCGCACCGAAAACGCTGGTGGGCGCTCTCAGCACTTGATTCCTTTGATTTTTATTTGCAAAAATAAACTCAAAAAGTCCGACCCACACACTAGGACCAACTCCCATAGCATTCGAGGGTAACCACTATAACCCCCGGAGTTTAACTTGAAGTTTTGTCAAATCCATGTATATCACACTTAGTATGTAGGGCATCATGCCCCATCAGGTACGAGTATTACAAAACACGAACAGCTTGTACAGATGAGTTTCGACGAAGTCTTCGATCTCACAGCTAGAGCGTATTTTATTTTTTCGTGGAAGATTATCATCAGGTTCAGAGCACGCGGACTTCCCGACGCGGAAAGATGGCACATTCAACACGCGGGACACGTCGGGTAAGAAATCAACTTTTTTAACATGTCAACATGTAAACTAATACAGGCCCAACGGCGGAGAATATCATCACTGGGAATTTGGCAGAAGAATTAATACTTGTAGTGACTGGTTGCTGTCTAAGGCCACGCTGCCTACCGGAACTTTGTGATCTCGTGGTTCAGCACCACCTTGGTATTCGTCGTGTCGTACGAATACCGTGTGTACCCCGATCCAAGATAGGGCAAGATACACAACACAAAAGGACGGTGTTTTTCGGCAGATGTCGAAACATGTTGCAATATTTCGACATTCCGACATCTGTCTTACTAACATGATATATATGTCCAAATATTTCGGCATTTCGACATATGCATCATTTTTTTCTTCACACTTATACTTTCCAGCTCCTGGACAAGCCGTGGTCGCAGGTGTAGTCCCATCTTCCCCCCGGTTCTTGCCTTGAATATTCATCGCGCATAGGGTTCAGCAATCCCACTGCTCGTCGATTTTTTATCGAGTGTAGCTAACCCACGCTCTTGCGCTTTCCGCAAGTCAATTTGTGCACAAGAAAAAGTCCCAACGAATTTATACGAGTATGCACTCGGCGGGGCTCGAACTCACGAAACTGACCTGTACCAGACTCGAGGATAACCTGATACGCAACCGAGGCGACCGGCAATTTTGCATCACATGATGGGTCGAAATATGTCGAACTGTTGCTTATATTGACATTCTTCAGTAGACGCATCGCTTGGCGTTTCCAAAGATCTCGAATTATAAATTCGAGGTCTTTCAGTTTCAGTAAACGCATCACTCGGCAACGGCACCAGGCACTCCCTGCTTCGAGAATTCAGCTAGAAAGACCCCCCACCGGGGTGTGTTACCTCGTGTGCAATACGGGGGGGTAACTATGGAACAGTAGTATACTGGATACAGTAGGGGTGCCCCAGTAAGAAGGTGCTGTGCCAGAGCAACATGACCGCCTTATAGGGGAAGCCGCCTTATTCATTCCCAGCTACGAGTGCATCTTCCCAGGCGCGCCAAGCGATTTTGACCGCCTTATATCGGGATACCGCTTTACTCAGACCGCCTTATTGGGCCCCTGATGCTTCGAGAGCATTCGGGACTCGACCCTTGCACTACCGCCAAACTGATCCGACACTACTTTAAAGTACGTTGTTCTAAAAAAATGAGGGTGCTGTTCCTAAGAGCGGTCAAATCGGCATCATGTCCCACCCATACCAGGTCCTGGTAGATATCGCCCATTGATGATACGACGTCGCTATGGGCTGAATCCGACTATTAACCCTTTCGAGGTTGGCCCGTGTATAGCGACGAAAAGATCGACGAATGCGATATTTTCATGCGTCCACCAGCAGTAGTAGCGTGAGCTCGCAGCAGTACGAGTAAGATCATACAGCCTGCGTCCGTTCCGTACGGGTCTTTGCATATTTGTCGTTCGGGCACCACTATTTAGTATTTAGCATCGCCAGCAAATACTAATAATATTAGTAGTGGCCGATGCCGTAATCGTCAACTTTCGTCGTCAATTTTTCCCTCTCTGCGAAGTCTCAAAAAGGGATTATCACCGGGCACTCTTACTCCCCGTTGGAAGCCCATGTACATAGCAGTAGAGCGACCTAGAAGACGATAGATGCGATGTTATTGTGAAATTAATAGGTGGGGGACACAGAGTGCCCCCTGCAGGTCTGCCAATTGAGCAGGTCCTCGGGGAGTACTCACTTTCGTTCCTTCGTAGAGATGTAGCTTTATTCGTTTCCACCAGAGCCCGGGATAGCTTCTGAGATCGGAGGCGCGTGCCTCCGATCTAATTCCTAACTTCCCCGAATATAAACCGCCAACCTTATCATACAAAACCCATCCAAATGATCTCAAATTCGGATACCTACAGGCCTTTCGAGGCCGTATCTTAACACTAGCCCACCCTGATGAGTCGCATATGCAGAAATATGGGAGATTCGGGGAAACTCCGGTTCTACGAACTAGACCATGAGTCGAAGATGCGGCTCCTCAAACCCCACTCCCACACCTCTAACCGTCTGGCTATGGAGCCAGGAACATGCGACACCTAACTTCACTGTGGGTGGTTGGGCATGGGTATACAATTCTGCCTCTACCATCCGCCAGGGTGTGAAAGCGAATACCGACGCCAAGGTACTCAAGGCCAAACTCGCGCTTAACTGGACGGGCCCATACAAGGTCCTGGCCGTCGGTCCCTGCTCCGCCGCCGAGACCCCGGACGGCAGCAGCGGCCCTCGCCTGGTCGATGGCGTGATCCTCACGGCGTCGACGTTCGTCATCTAGCCGTTTGCGTTCCTCTCGTCGAAGCAGGGTCGCGTTGGCTTCGTCGAGAGCTCTTCGGGCCCAAAGAGCTCTCGACGAAGCCAACGCGACCCTGCTTCGACGAGAGGAACGCAAACGGTTAGATGACGAACGTCGACGCCGTGAGGATCACGCCATCGACCAGGCGAGGGCCGCTGCATATTTCCACTTGCCCGAGCCCCGCTCTCGAAGACGCCCACAGGGTCTATGGGCCCTGCTCCGTCTTTAAGCACGCTAACCCACGTGCATCAGGCTACGTCTGCCCCAGTGGCACAGGATATAAATCCGACACTGCGCAACGGGCCAGTGGTGACGCCACGGCCTCCAGCCCGATCAGCTGGACGCTATTCCCGTGAAGATACGGAAGAATCAAACGTCATCATCGCCAAGTTGGCCAAGTTCAGGAATTAGACAGCCGCTGGCGTTGATAAAGGGATGCCTACAGTTGCGTAAGGAATGAGTGTCTTCGTGACAGTTGAGGCAATGACCCCTGTTTTCTCGGAAAGAACGCTGCCACAATAGCATATCGTCCTGCCGACGACGCCACATGTGAAATTAATAGGTGGGGGAGACAGAGTGCCCCCTGCAGGTCTGCCAATTGAGCAGGTCCTCGGAGAGTACTCACTTTCGTTCCTTCGTAGAGATGTAGCTTTATTCGTTTCCACCAGAGCCCGGGATAGCTTCTGAGATCGGAGGCGCGTGCCTCCGATCTAATTCCTAACTTCCCCGAATATAAACCGCCAACCTTATCATACGAAACCCATCCAAATGATCTCGAATTCGGATACCTACAGGCCTTTCGAGGCCGTATTTTGACATTATCCATCGTCTCCGTCAGTGCGCAGCAGCACGAACGGGGTCGCGTCGTGCAATTGTCTTGTATTTCGTACTGCAGCTCGGACAAGATGTGCATCACCACTACTAACCAAGCAGTCGCGTTGCTTCGAATGGCCGGTGCTGTCAATAGCGTCACTTACATTGGCCAATCTAGTCCCAGAGGGTTTACACCGGGGTACCCACTGCTGCGTTACGACTGGTCGGTATCTAGTATCTGGTACGAGGTGGTATGATAGATTGATGGATATGCATTTGCCATTTGCTGAATCATGTGGGAGTTGGAAACAGAACAAAGAACGGACAGAAACAAGGACATCTATATATTGTACGAGTCGTACAGGGTTGCAGCAATTGCCCATGCATAGAAAGAAAACGGCCGAAAAGAACTAGGAAAAACACCAACCCTCTACCCGGAAATATAAACAACGCTGTTTTCTGCTGATAGTAGTATCCCTATGTATGATACTGCGTGTATTTCCGGATATAATTAAATATTACTTCGAAGTATAGAAACAAAAAAACACTCCAGCTGTGAGATCTGCTTGTATTTCCAGATATAATTATACATTATAAAAATAAAATTACACTCCAGCTGTGTGATCGAATATTATACAAGTATAAAGAGTGGTATCTGGCATATGTGCAGGCATATGCTACATCATGTATGTGCAGATATTCTATAAGATGGTTGGGAGGGACTGGGAGCCTAAGAGTCAGTCGCACAGTCGACAGCAGACGCCGAAAAGAACAATAAAGAGCACTGGTGGTGGCGGCAAGAGCAAGCCTCCGCCAAAAAAAAAGGAAGCAAAACAAGCATGTATATGTGATAAAATGATCGAGCTCTTCCTTGTTGATTTAGGAATTTAGCTTATGAATTTAGCCATTGCCCCGAAAACTGCTATCACACCGAAACCCGATCAGTTCACGGTATGGTACGGTATTACCATGCTGCTGCTGGTGCTGCTTGCTGTACGCGGATTGCCATATACACAGCTGTAAACACCACCTCGGGACGGCCATTTCAGTGGTCTTATCTCCAGGTTTGGTGCTGAAGAAATGATTCAATACAAATTCCAAGCACTTTTTAAAGGGACGAACCTATTTATCTGACCTTATACCCACCGGAAAATCTTCAGTTGTCTTAAACAGGATGGTCTTGAACCTTCAAGTGGATACCTTCAAGTCGACATACTTAGCTACTACTGCTGTCTTAACCGTTTATCATACCTGGTAGTCGTCCATTTGTTTTTGGGTCGGCGCACACCGACATCCCTCGCTGGCGGAACTCCTCGTACTAGAGTCGTATCCCTGGGGGCAATCGTGGGGCAGCAGCGTGGGTTGGGCAAAGGATATTACGGTCTTCATTAACAGAAAACCTCGAAAAGACATTGTTGTATGACATAAACAGAACATGTGTCAGAAGACATGTCAAGCGAGCAGTGGAAAACGTTTGCTGTCACAGGCGTAAAGCCGCGTGTTCTATACTAACACCTAGTAGTTTGGCGTCAGTCAAGGGCAAACGAACGTGAACGTTGTGTCTGTCATGGGTGAAAGTCCTGTCTCTTGACATCTTCGAATGAGCAGAGCCGCCTATACGGGGCATTGAAATAAACATAAAGCAAGTATAGCAGGATACGGCACGGGAAAAGTGGGATACATTATTTGATCTCTTCTTTTTTCTTTTCTCTTTATTATTTTCTTTTTTCCGTTTTTTTAACGTTTGTTTCCTTGTCTGGCGTGTTTTGTTGTGTTCTGTTCTCGTAACCGGTAAGCGAGCACTTCACTTGCTCTGGGTGTACTGATGTCGTTGGGTACATATGTATGTTGTGCCTGTCGTACCCAGTACTAGGGCATGACATTGCGTTGTCGAATGCATTACGATGCATTATCTCTGTGTCGTAGCTTGTGACCACAGAGCTGATCTTTCTAGGGTGAAGAATCAGTACGGACACTGGGTGTGCTGGATGTCGACGAGTAGAAGAACGGTTTAATGTGAAGAACACACACACATAGAAATAACGGTTTAATGTGAAGACAACACACACTAACCCTGACCCGTGGGTGGATCCGGCAATACTATCAGAGAAGGGTTTTGCACGGATAAATACCCCCGAAAAAAATATCCCAAACCCTAACAGCTCAAACAGCAAGGTCTAATGAAGCGGGCGAGCGTCATGTGTAAGGAAGCGGGCGAGCGTCAAGGAGTCATTCACCTGTCTGCTAGCAGGTATCGGTAGGGTGTTAGACTGCAAGGTATTGCTGTACAGAAGCAATAACTATTATTAATAATACCACAGGACAGGGTATGTATAACAACAGATGAGTAAAACGTCAGCAGCCGAGCCCGGCTTTCCGGTAATTTTTACGGTAGATTTGATCTCCGCGGTAAAATATCAAAATGAATCATGCGTACGTACGTACATACGTGTGTTGTTCACATTACACTGATATTATATTTCCAACCATTTACATCCAGCACAACCAGTATTTGTGCCATATATACGTACTTGTTCTATTGGAGGCAAGATGATATCAATACCTGAACAACACTGCTGCTTCGACAAGACGGACACGGCATACAGTTAGTGATACTGATACGCCGGTCGCCCCGGTGGCGTATCAGGTTATCCTCAAGTCTGGTACAGGTCAGCTTCGTGAGTTCGAGCCCCGCCGAGTGCATACTCGTATAAATTCGTTGGGACTTTTTCTTGTCCATAAATTGACTTGCGGAAAGCACGAGAGCGTGAGTTAGCAACACTCGATGAAAAATCGACGAGCAGTGGGATTGCTGAACCCTATGCGCGATAAAAACTAAAGGCAAGGATCGGGGGGGAAGAAGGGACGACAACTGTGACCACGGCTTGTCCAGAGACTTGAAAGGAAAAGTGTGAGGAAAAAATAAAAAATTAAGAGTAAAAAATACGCAGGTACTTGTCGAAAGAGTAAACAAACCAGAAATAAACCGGCACAAAAATGCAAAATACGTTTGATTGAGTGCATCTGATACGCTTGCGTACACCTGCTCAAACCCGATAGTACAGTAGCAGTAGCAGTAGTACCGCCCCCCTCATTAAGTAACCGAGATAACATGGTAACACTGCTGTCTTTGGCTACAGCAGTAGAATTAGTCCAGAGATGTGCGTGCACTGACTTCGCATTCAGTATCTGGTATTCAGCACAATAACAAGATTTCGAGAGTTCATTCCCCGTAATTTTCAGGCTGAAATTTCTCGTGATGATCTACTTTCTTACGAGAGGGCTGGTCACGCGCTACCGCCGCTATCACCATGTCAACGAAAAGAGCCATGTTGGCTCGCTTCCTATTAATAGCGAAGGATGCTCTTTCTACTTGGGTAGACCTGCAATACGCAATACCAGAGTACGTACCTCGTACTGCCTCTCTACGTAGTCTGCCCGTAACACGAGCACACCATTATTATAAGTACGCGTCATGTATCTGAATGCCTGCGTAGTTGCCCATGCCTTGCGTCTTGCGCATGTCATGAAATAGTTGACCATGTATCGCCGGCTTATGGAACTTTTTCATGAGTAGAAATACTCTCTACCGACCAGTACATAATATCTACGATATGCATACATCTAGGCCCTGGTATTTTAAGGATTGCCTTAAAAATTGCCCGACTAGAAAGAGGCGAGCTGTTTCGAGCCTTATCAGCCTTGCTGGGGTAAATGCTCGTTGCCTGTCGACGTGAGAGATTTTCAGGCATGTGTCAGGCGACTATCGCATAACAATTAGACCGAACTACCAAAAATAGGGGACAGGCTGTACATTTAGTGTTCGCGTTACGCAGACAGAGACGCCGGACGCCAACACGCCAGCTCGCGAGGTGCCAGCTCTTCTGGTAGGCACGGATATAACATCAGCTCGCGGTGGGGCCTCAGCCACCAGGGGCGCTTCAGCAAGCGGTCGTGCCTCAGCGAAAGGGGGTGCTCGTACGCGTCCGGTCGAGGTTGTTGACAGCGGAGATGACTGCTTGGGTAGGGATATGCTGTTGTCGTCGGGGCAGACGCTGAAAAAACAATGGCAACTCCTTGGCAACTCCAACAAAATGTTCACGATCAGCGTCGGTAACTATTACTTTTGGTAGTCTCTACCGCCGCAATATATACTTGTTTTTTTCCTGCATGTGCGCGCATCCACCGCGAGGTCTACCGGGCACCTGCGCGGGGCACAGCACCAGTCTGAGTGGCGACAACGTAATACCTACAGAGTAGACTTCGTGGCTACGTATAATATGTTTTCTATGCATCCACTTATTTCTTGTTCTTGCTACGTGCCCAAATATATTTAATCTGTTGTTCAACGGTACACCCACTGAGTTATGCCGTAAAATACCAAAGAAAATACACATTTGAGATTCTTATGTTCACATCATACGAACTATGTACTGCAGAGTATATACTAACAAATATAATACCATGTAGTATGATGTACCAGTTGCGTCGTAAGCCCAGGACTTCCCTGTCTATTATAGACATGTTAACGCGAGATACGCTTGAGGCTAGTGCCTATCTGGCTAAGCCTCGTTCAGGCTCGTTTAGGCCATATTTTGCGCCTGCGGCGAGCCTTAGCCATTCGCCTTGACGGCCCTAAAAGCCAAGGGGCTACCAGGCTACCAGGTACCGGTACCGAGAATATGAATAGCAAGCTTTATTTTTCCCCATCCGCCGGAGGATAAAAAAAAAAAAATGAATAGCAACGCATATGAATAGCAATGCAGGAACCAAAGGAAATGCAGCAACTGGCCGTCATCTATGGTACGTTCTGTCTGTCGTATATAGCTACGAGTAGTCGTATCGATATACGAGGTACCAGGTATCATACAGCAAATATATACGTTCGCCTCTCCGGAGGGAGAATGAACGAGATGGAGAAAGAGAGGGAGGTCGGCGGGCATTGTACACAGAACGAAGGGTAGATACGGTGGGGTTGGTGGCATAGGCAAGACTAGCTAGACAGCTCCCCAAAAGATCTACATGACCGTATGTATGATCATGATCTACATCATGAAAGAGGCATATCATTCGGATTATTGTTTTGCTGTTTGTCTCGAAAAGCCGAGACGCTGTACGGGTAACCATCAAGTTCACTTGAGACTGAAATATAATGATCATTTACATATTGATATACATACTTAACGGTCTTTATATTTGAGTTACTCGTAGTCAGTTCAGATTGGCAAAAACAATTTTCTTCTTTAGTTGTTGCATACGTACCACAACTATAGACGTAAATATAAGTACCGCTTTCATATTAATATGAATACAAAACGGTCATTACGTTACCGTCTACATTTGCACACAAACCCAAAAAAAGCTTCGAAGCGTTCGTTGCTTCCTTGTCCGGCTTGGTTCGAGGTTCAAGAAAGGTTCAACAGCATGCAATTCTTGCGACGAGCGAGCAATCACCACCACCACCACCACCACCACAACGACCCACGCTCAGACTGATGTCGGCTGCATGGGGATGCAAGCAGCCAGGCGATCACGAGGTGGCAGAGATGCAAACGATCGACTGGTACCAGGTATCTGCTACGATATGATGCACACAAGTACCTGGTAGATGCATACGTACTCTGCTTGGACGTAAATATAATACCGTTTATTATATTAAATAAAAACCAAAATATGATTATATTTAAGTCCATACAGGAACAACACCGATACACTTCGGAGCTTTGCTTCCGTTTCGAGTTTTCTTCGAGGTTCAAGGAAGGTTCAACATCATCCAGCTATTGCGCGCAGCCACCACCATGAACCACGCTCAGACCGACGTGGGAGGGGTGGGGCGATGCACTAGGCTACCACATAGAAGAGGTGCAAATATCGATGATGCTGCAGCTAGAATCGAGGTTTCATGGCGTGGACGAAAGCAACAGCAAGCAGATGGTTTGTTGTGCTATGCGCGGCCACACGCCTATGATACAGCAAACACAACACGGAAAAAATGAGGAGAAAAAAAAACAACCATAAAAAATGAACACCAGGATTTTTTTGATCGGACGTCGCGATGTTAGTATGTCATGCCACAAAGGGAATCGCATCATGCGATCCGTGCATCAGAGCGACGCCAGCACCGCTGCCTCGCGGGGAGGGCATGCCATGGCCAATGGGTTTGATATTCCTCTGCGTCTCGACAGTGGTGGCGACCTGGTCACCCGCCGTCGCAGTAGCGACATCTGTTGCGTCTATCCGTGGCACGTATCGTACAACAGAGTATGAGAGTGTGATCGTACAACAATGAAGTGCTCGAACCAATTTTCATCGCTCACCCGTTCTCTCAAAATCGATTCCAAGTAGGCCTGCGGACAAGTCATCCCGACGCTGGCTGGTGGCGGCGCGCAGGGTCGAACTACTTCTACTTGTCGGTGCCTCGCCATGTCCCCGCCACGCCCTCCTCCTGACTCTGTACATGCTTGGTAGCCCGTAGGGTCTAAAGATGGGGCTGGTCCTGATCCCGGGTGATGTTGATCTCTCCAATCCGAAGCGTCCATGGGAGCTAGAACTTCGCCCGAAGAAAGGCCTAGAATTTCGGAGCCAGCTCTGGAGAACAAACGGGCGGTCACGGGCGAGACGTATCGCACCGCGCCGTCCACCTGTACCCTTCCCATTGGTCCTCCGCAGCGGGAGGGCTTCGGCGAGCTCACGGTTTATCTCGTACGAGGCCGTGGTAGCGTCGTGCTGGCGTCGTCCTATGGTCTGTTGTGTCTCTTCCAGTAGGTCAAAGAGACACCCTTGTTTGCGTTCCCATCAAAAAAAGTTGTTCAAAAAAACTGGCCAACCAGGCCACCACGCCAGCACCGCGCACTGCCCCGGTTTGTTCGCAGGCGTTCGTCGTCTCGGAAGAGAGGTGGTCTTGGTTCCGGAAGGAGGCTAGTGTGTTGCTCGCGTGCAGCGCTGTACTCAACTACCAGATGTAGCTTGTTTGTACTCTGCTTGTCGCGTGTTGCCGAAACGGCGCAAAACGGAAAACGTTTTGGCACGTACTAGTGAGTACTTTGTGGGTAAAACCGTACTGGGTGACGTGTACACATCCCGATCCAAACAGCCCAGCTGTAGGGTGTGGAAGCAAACGTGGCGGCGATTCTTCAACTTCATAAGAGATGGAAGGCTTTTACATCATATAGGGAAATTTGAAAAAATCAACCCTCCTAATCTGATTCCGCCGCACACCTCCAGCACCATCAGTCTGCGGCCAGAGCAGCGATGCAGGCTGTAGATATACTATCTTCGTGCCGGGAGCTGGTGGTGCTGCGTAGGCAGCTTCTCTTCTTTCACCGTCCGCTTTTTCGCCGAGGATCAGCCTGCGGATTCCGTGATTCTGCCCTTCAAAAACACCAAAGTCAACGTATCCAGCACCCATATGCGGCAACGGCTGCTGCGCACAGCAGCAATTCCTCGGAACAAGACGCGTTACCAAGAGCGCTGTTGACCCGAGACTTCATCGCGAAGTCGCTGTACAACCAGGGCACGGGTTACTTCTCTACGAAAGACGTGATCAATGACCTCCCAGGGCCTCTGGAGTTTGGGAGCATGCTCGGCGAGCTGCACTACAGGATGGAGGTCAAGAAGGCGAGTGACTGCATCGTCCTTGGTGCTTGCAACGCAGAGGCTGTCGGCATGAGCTGTTTGTTACAGGGTGGGGTGCGGGGTGGGGTGCTGTTACACGTGCATGCCACCTCGTAATAAGTAATAAGAAAAAGCAAGGTATTTGGAACAATGTTTCAAACAAGAAATGCAATGCGGATTCCGACTCACGCCGGGGTTCTTATTTGAGAGAGGGTGCGTTGCACACTAACTTCGGTATGGGGTTCTTATTTGAGCGAAGGTGCGTCCTTTCACTAACTTCAGTATGAAGGCTCCTGAATTTCTTACATTCCTGTCTACGCCACCCTGCCTTTCTTATTACCTTGTGGTGCTCCCTTTTGGGGCCCTTGCATAGCGATAGGCACCCGTCCTGTACGACCCCTTGCATTCAAATATGTCAGGAGACGGCGCTTTCATCCTTGACCGACGGACGGCATTTTTCCATTAATTTACCTTGACTGACGCCGCCAAAGTACTAGGTTTTTGTGTGGAACGATCGATGTTACACCGTTGACCGCTGGACGTTTTCCGTTGACTGGCCGTCCCCTGGCGTCTTTGCTTGCGTTGTTGTAAATTGGACACCAATTTTATCATCTCCCAGTCAGCAGTGCCCGATGCTGCAATCATCAATTTTCGTTGCCAATATTTTTCCTTTCAAAGCCCGAAAGGGTTTCACACCTCGGCCAGGTGACGATCTAGATCATCTACATCGGACAGATCACGATCTAGATGATCTATTAAGTAGATCCGATAGCTGCCGTTGTGAGATGTTGTGCAGGGTCTGTATATAAGGAGTACAGGTTCAACCATGGAAGCATGTGCAAGATCATGCAGATCGTACAGCTGCCACACGGCAACATGTGCTATTAATATCAGGGATGGGGATAACCCCAGATTTTTATATAACCTACCGGTTATAACCTCAAATCAGCTTTAGATATAACCTACCGGTTATAACCTCTACCGCGAGGGGACGAAAGTGCCCCATCCCCGGGGGTTCCGTGTCTAGATGTTGTACCCCATACCCGGGGGCTCTGTGGCTAGATCGTCGTTACTCTTCGGGCTATTGCCGAAAAATACCTGAAAAATACAAAAATACGGCTTGCAAGCGCTGCCCTTGCCACATTTGTAGTTTGTAGAAGTACTTGTTTTGTAAGCATGCTGCCCTACACCCTACTCCCTGCACTCTGCACAGCTGCAGCGGCCACAGCGCACAGACTTGTGCAGAGAAAAAAAAAAAAAAAAGTCTGCTGTTGTGGTTTGCTGTTGGCTGTGTTGCTGTCTGATGGTGATGGTGTGCGGACTGCTATGTGCTGCTGGCTGCTGTGGGTGTGCTTGGAAATTTTCTAATTTTGAGGGGGCCCCGCTGGTAGTGACGCCAGGGTATGGGGGGGCACCGCAAAAAAAAACGGGAAATAACCCGGGACAAACCATATAACCCACCCTCCCACCATATAACCGGTAATAACCGGTTATAGGGTATCCCCCTCCTAGATTAATATTGTTAAGACCATACGATTTTTCCTGAAATATCTAGATCATCAAGTGGGAATCGGTGATCTGGCCGACGTGTGATTTAGGTTCGTAACCACTGCTGTGAGTGCGATGCACATTACCCGCACTAAAGTTGGATTGCCTCGGGATCGTGCGGTACTCAGCAGTCTGCAGGAAGACGTCGTGACAAGCGGTTGCCATGTTTTCACCGCACTAAATTGGGGGCCCATACGAAAGGGCACCGCACTTACGGGGCGAAAACAACCTGTGTAATAGCGAGAGTCATGGCTACCACCGAAGCGAAATGCCGCGATTTACTGCTGCTTCACCGCCGCGTGGAACAAAAAGGTAAAACGAAAGCCCCGTTCATGTTTCAAGGGCCACACCGTGAAGAGCTTATGCTTCGTATACGTACAAGGGTGTGACATGATGGCAGGGTGCTATCGCGAAGTAAATAACACTGGGCATGGGGCCAGCGAATGCGCAGTTCTTGGTGGAGGTACGCTCTATGCGGCGATGGAAGCCGGCACTTCTTACGTATGGGTATGTGGATGTCTGAGTATTTTCTACGTGGCACCATCGTCTAACGCGCGTCGTGGTGCAGGTTGCCCTTCGTGACTACTTGGTACTAACACAATATTGCTGTTGGCCCTCATGTGGGCTGATGTAGTGAAGTCCTTTTGCTCACGACTCCCAGAGCAAGTAGCCAAGCAGGCAATATTCGGACTCGGGCACTCAATTCTCCAGCCCCTTTGAGCGTCAAACCACGGAAACATCGTCAACGCCGCGCCTCTACTATCGTCCCGTTCCGCAAGGTGCCCCCCGTCGTGGCGGGCTGCAGCAGCAATTTCCTCAATTGTTCTCGTATGTGAATTATAGGCAGCGTGCTTACCCAATTTGTGCCCAGTTATGTTTAAAACGCGATAATGTAGCAGGCGATCCAAGCAGCGCACATCGATCTCAGTCAAGTGCATATCGGACCGCGAATACTTGACATTTGACAGCCACCTCAACGGCAGTCAGTTCGATCGGTAGCCCCAGCCTCCATCCCCACCCTTTTCTTCCTTCCCTCTTGCGCTCCGCAACCGACTCTCGACGAACTCCCGGCAATCCAATTAAACCCAACAGGCGTACGAATCCAAGCTATCGGCGTGGATGACTCCAGTCGAGACCTTCAGCCCTTTCTTCTCCCACGCTTTGGCGAGGTACATTCTGCGAGAGGCCGCAAAAACAGCACCAGCGCGAGCACCAGGGGTTTCCCCGGCGCACGCAGGCGGCGCCCCCCGCAAATCGTACAGCCATAGGAGTAATCCTGGTCCCGACGTTGGGCGTGGAGGACCTGAAAAACTGGTTCTGTACGAAGCTGGAGGCGGTACCGGGACCAACGCCTTGAACGTCTTGAACTGGCTGCGGCGCGAGGAGCCCAAACTGTACGAGCGCACCGAGTACACTATCGTGGAGATAAGCGAGCGACTTGCGGAACGACAAACGGAAAGGGTCTGCGCTGTCCACGACGTAAGAAACGGGCTAAAAGGGTGGCGTATTATCGGGGGTGGGGCGATGGGTTTCGTAAGCATTTTCGCTTTCTTTTGGGCTGCTCTACCAGGCAGCAAGATCCCTTAGCAAGCAGAAGCAGCGCAAACGAGTTTTTGGGGGGTTTTTGCTGTGGGACAGCTGGGTGGGACACTTTCTACTGCTGTATGAACACCGCGGTTGCGTGGGTGAAACCAGTGAGGTATTGTGTATAGTCCCTGGTACCGGGTACCACCTCAGGTACCACTCTGGACAGAAATGTAAAGACCGTTTAGTTATTCCTATTTATACGCCAACGGTCCTTGTTTTTTCGCCCAACGCAATGTAGTATGTAATTTTCGTTGTCGAGTCTTAGTCTTGTATCCTCGGATCAGGCGTTGACGAGCACATGAAACTTCGCCCCAATATTTTCTTGTGCTTGTTCATGGACGTGTTAGCTCTCTGCGGGCCCATTGCGCTTTGTTGTCAGCGCGTACGAGTACGGCGTACTACTGTAGTAGTAGCCTCCCCAGGAGTGGGTACAGGCAGCAGAAAAGGATCGACCCGACGTTGGTTGGCACACTGTGTTCGAACTTAAGCAACACAACACAGCAGCGTGGTGCTGATTATGGCCTTGAGGCCGGCTCCATTAGGCGGGGGGTTCAAACCCTGTGCTGTACTTTGGTCAAGAAATACACCATCAATGACCACTTCTGACCTGCTACTACAGCTGTACCAGTAGCAGTATTAGCCCGATGGCTATGGTTTATCTCTATATCTCTATTAATAAAAGACTCCACGGCAGAACGACCAGGCGACCGACCGGCCGCTGCTCGTGCCCAAGAGATTCTGACGTGTGCGGGAAGGGAAACTATTCGCGTTTTTCTTTTTTTCATGAGTGGCACACAGCCCATGAAATATTGATATACCGGTATTGTGAATTTACAGCACTAGACGACAGCAGCAGTTGCTGTGTATGAACCTGGTATTGAACGTCCTGTACCTGGTGTACTACTGTTTAGGGAGTCAACTAGTCACTAATCGATTGTTTCGCTCGGACGACAGCAGTTGTGTGTGTGTTCTTCGCAAACAATGGCCCATGACAGAATGCACCGGCAATGGATACTCTCGGAGCACCCCCCCCCCAAACGCCCCCCCCCTCCCCAACGCTTTAAGAATCGTGTCGGTCGGGGGACAACCAAAAAGCGAAAAGTGGTGAGGGTATCATATCTGCTGCATGCACTAATTTTCAATGCTCGACAGCACGAACTGTGCGCTATATTGCACGCTTGCCGTCGATGGTATCATATCTGCTGCATGCACTAATTTTCAATGCTCGACAGCACGAACTGTGTGCTGTATTGCACGCTTGCCGTCGATGAAGAACGGGCGTTAATGCTACCCTGGCAGTTTCCTACACTTCGTCATGTAACAAGAGGACGAGGTCCACTTGGTGCCCCCCCCCCCCCCCCACCGCCACATCCCCTGGTAGCCCTTGTCGTGCGTAAAAGGTTAGCTATCCAGGCGATTCAATGTCTTCGTTCGCATTGCTTTTTTTTGTTGCATCCCTTTTTCCGACGCATCTCTGTACGCACAGCCAACCCCAGTTTCTTTGATATTGTTATGTTTGCCTTCAGACAATGTACGGCATGAGCTTCGACAACATTATTTCTGTTATTCATCCCATCTACGTATTGTCTTCGCACTTTTTTCTTTCTCTTTTTCCGTCCCTAGACGTAACTCAGATCAGGGGTCACTATTAAGCAGGCTCTTCTCCCCCCTCCCCGCTAGGGTGCTCGCCATTTTATCGCGAGAAGATTCCAGCCCTTTCTTCCCTCGTCGACTCGCATCGAATTGCATTGATCACTCACAAACATTCCCAGAAAGTAGAAGGAAACCAATAGAAACCAACCAAAACCCAGTTGCGTTGTCAATGAACTCTTGTAGAACTGCACTGGCGTTTATGGGGGGGAATCACGGGGAGGTAGTGTGTGGGATAGTTTTTGCAACGGTAAATGCGTAAAAAACAGCAACATCAACAACAGCCACAACAACACCAACAACAATAACAACAAAAGGGTGTTTGCGATTTCCAAAGGTAAGAATAGTATTGAGACCGACGAATGTAAAGCCAACCAACTCACGATCTTGTTTTGGTTAGAAAATGAGCAAAATGATCGGGAAGCGTATTTCTTGACCTATTTTTTCGTTAATTTTTCGTGGTTTTGGGTTGACCTTGGAGTGTGACGTACGACGATTTCAATATTGCTATTAACAGTTTGTTTTTTCCTACCAATTATTACCCAACCAAAGTTGGTACATCGCAAACGCCCTGAATAGCAACAACAACAACAACAACAACAACCTCGCGCGCATCCTTCGTTCCGACTTTCTGAATCAGAACTGCCGCGTCGTGAACGCCAATATCCTTGAATGGGGAATGTCTGGCGACGTAGACCCTCGGCCCTGCTTCTTCCTGGGCATGGAGCTGCTGGACAACCTCCCCCACGATAAGATAGCGTGGGCGACGCCTTCCGTACTTCGGGGAGACGGGAACCTTCATCCCCAGTCCAGGGAAAATGGTGGAACCGAACAGCTGTGCGAGGCTGTTGTTGTGGAAACCCCTACCGGATTCCAAGAGGCGTTCCGTCCTCTTCGAGACCCCGTCATCCGTGAACTTCTGGCGTTTTTCCCGGACATCGCGACCATGGTGAAAACTCAGAGCGGCTCCTCGAGTTCGGACGCGGGCGCCGTGGAGGCAGTTTCCTCGAGTTTTCTGGGGGGATCGCTCGCGGGGTTGTTTGGAGGCGGTGCCCTCCGGCCGGAACACCGCGCGGCGTTCGTTCCGACAGGGTCTTTGCGGCTTGTCCAGGCTCTGCGAAAGAGATTGCCTCGACATCGCGCTATCCTCGCCGACTTCGACTCCTTTGAAGAGAGCACAGAGGGTTTCGACAGCAGGATTGCGATGGAAGGAGGGGGGGGAGGGGAGAGAGGGGACGATGAGTCCCTGATGGCATTTCAAGCCCCGATTGTCTCTAGTCGAGACCCCGCGACAGGAAACGTGACCGACCACGCCACGTACATGACCCCGCTAGGGGCGGCGGACATTTTTTTCCCTACATGTTTTGACAGGCTTGCTCGGCTGCACGCGGCGGTTTGCAGAGGGGGTGGGAATTGCCGGGGGGGTGAAGCTGGCGAGGTTCGGAGGGGGAAGGGGTTGGTCGTGAAGCAGGCAGAGTTTTTGAAGGAGTTTGCCGACCTTAGGGCTACGCGAACTTTTAGCGGGTTCAACCCGTTAGTGGATGACTTCCGGAATTCGTCTATGTTTCTGAGCGGCGCCGTTTTGCCTTGAAATGAGGGGAGAGCCGCGGCGTTTGCCTTGGCTAGGGCGCGTGAGAGCCGTCCGTTGCTTCTTCCGAGTGTTTGGCAGAATAGCAAGTAGAATGCATTGGTTGCTCGCTTATAAACTATTGCCGCGACCACGGTCTAGAGTTCAGGGAAATGAGCTAATGTGGGAACGCCATCAATATGATCCTCGATAATGGGCTCCGAAACACGCGTCGTTGTGTTAGTTGGTTGGTGATTTCACCGCTAAGCACGAACAGGTGTCGGAACGAAGAACGTTCTATGCTAGAAGGTTTCTCGAGTTGTGCGGGCTTTTTGGCCTGATCCCCCATAAACCTCGGGCCTCAAGATGTATATATATATATATGTTCCATGCGGCCGTTCGGCACCGCCAGTGCGACAGCACAACATTGTGAATAACTCTTTTGACCCTGTTTTCGGTTTGCAGTTTTGGATGGGATAAGGGTCAATGTTCCGTCCGCCTGTTGTCTCCCTTCGGCCACCTCGGCCACAGACGCGTCCTTCGATAGAGGGAGCGATTTTTGGCATTTTTTTTTCCTGGTTTACGGGATTATCTTTGGGAATACCTGTCGTTCTTTTCGCATTTTTTTTTTTCTTCAGTTTTTTATCCAGCGGCGGGGATGGGGAAAAATAAAGCGTAATAATGTAAGCTCACCGCGAATTGCAGGTTTTTTCATACATGCTGTGTGTCGGTATAAGTCAATCGTGTTCGCAATCCAGCGCCAGCTGGCGTTTTCTCAGCTGGCGTTTCCTTCAGTGTCCGCGGTAGCGACAGCGCGAGCTATCCCTACAGGCGGTCACCGTTACCACTCCAGCAGCGCAAGCTGCCGTGTTGTACGATATACGGATGGGATGCGTGAGTACCGTAACTCACTCAAGATATCACCCGTACATAAGAAATCACCCCCCCACACAGGATACGACACCCCGGTGATAATTTTGTGCGTTTCTGACTAACCATCGACTTATCACCCGGGGTACATAAGATAACACACCCCGGTGATATCGTAGTGTACATTTGTGGTTTGTGGCTTCTATTTTTGGTCGTGGTGTCTCTGCGTAACTCTTTTTTGGTCGTACCGATCGATAGCGAGGTAGGTAGCAGCAGCCCACTTTTGTGTGGGGGCAGGACGGATGGCGCAGCCACTGCCTCGTATCATATCGGGCGAGGTACCTTCGATTTAGGTATATTTTATTTTTTTATGCTCCAATCCAAGCCCGTATTTTGTTCAAAACTTTCTTCGGCGTTAAGGGGGTTGAGTCATCGCCGAGATCATGTGCTAAGGAGTTTCGCCACCTAGGTTGGGCCCTTTTATTTTACCACAACCCGGTATCAAAGGTAGGTACCTACAGCAGGAGTGCGGGGCAGCTGCAAGTGTTCGTGCAGGCATACCACACCCCTTCAAGTGTGCGGCAGCAGCGGTTCAACTGTTACCACACCCGCTTTTATCACACCCCCAAACACACCCTGTGGGTGTTCGGACGTCCTATCACACCCCCTTTTTATCATACCCCCCTTGGGCCCCCTGCGAGCTGCACTTTATCACCCGGGGTACACAAGATATCACACCCCCCACAGGATACCACACCCGGTGATAACATTTTTAAATCCCAAAGTGTTATCACCGGGGTGTGTTATCTTGTGTCAGTTACGGTATGTTGGCCCGACTTGATCCCTGGGAGTCCGGTGCGATGGAGATAGATAGCCACCCGGAAAGCCATCCTCCCGGGTAGTGCGGGGCTTGCGCAAGTAAGTGCGATGCGTATGTATGTAGACTATGTACTCGTGACGTAGGCAATGGGATTTTGTTCATCGGGCTGCACTTTCATTTTTTCGCCGCCTTTTATTTCTCGTGTGTTTTGGGGGGGTAAGGTTTAGAGCTGCCTCAATCAAGTGGCCACCCCCAGAAAGCATTGCTGTATGTAGCAGTTCGGACGCGTGCTACGATAGAGGGGCGCAACACGTTTTTTCCTAGGTTTATCTCGGTTTGGGAGCATACGGCTCTCCTAGAAACTGAGTTGGAGGAGACTAAAACAACTGCTACCCCCGGATGAAAGATCCCAGATGGCCTAGGAAAACAACGAGAATCAAGCGAAAAAAAATGTGGCGTTTTTTCGACGATTTGGGGTTAAGGAGCGGGCCCCGTCATTGAGAAACCATTTAAGACGAAAGTATTCGTAGCACGGGTCCATGGCGAGCACCTCTACCGCACCGCAGCATGCGGCCACAGCAGTCATGGCACTGCATCTGGCCGCAGAAATGCGGAGAGATGTCCTGGGAAACCGAGTGGCGTTTTGTTCTCCTTTGCGTGCACGACAGGAGGACAACGCACCGCTTACTCCATGGAACAAATATATACTCTCGGAGTATATATATATGAAATGCACACGACAACCAGGGAGATCCGTTCGTGACCAGATATCGTAAGGGCGCAAGCAGGTACCAGGTCTTGTACTTGCTATTATTATAGAAGTCGTCCTGTTGCTGCTGTCGATGCAGCTAGCTGCTAGTCATGTGCCAGCATTATAGTGTGATCCTTCTACCTGCAGCAGTACGCATATTCAAGATGACTACGTAAAGGTAAGGCTACAATGCAAACTATCCCACACGAAATCCAAGTTGTTAGTCCCCCAAAAACGTTGTCCGTTGTCCTTGTAAAGGGTTTTGGGCGTGTTGTCGACAACCTAAGCCGTAGAAAGTATCTGATCCTCCGACGACCGTCGCGGTGAGCAAAGTCGCATACGGAGTAAACCGACGAGTACGCTGTTATTCCTAACACACATCTAACATTATTTACCGTTTACGCGACGTACACTACTACATGATTATTATTTTTGCCCTCCGACAGCATGGCGTAGATGCCGTTCCGATGTAAATCGAGTATCCTTCCATAAAGCAGCAGTAGTGCTTCATATGAAGTCGAATGATCGCACCATAATGCAGTGGTATCTTCCGCCAACCATTTGCGAATTTCCTTTCCCCACAACTTCTCCTTTTACCTACGATTTTCCTTTCCCTATAGACTATGTGTTTTAGCTGAGAGTCTACCTTAATCCTCATCACATTGCCACCCCAGGTCAGTGGCGTAGTCCTTCCGATTCTTCCTCCCTTCCCCTCGCGGCCTGACGATCCCTCAGAGATAGCCTCTATCGATGAACTCTGCGCGAAATCGCGACCTGAGTGGTCACAGAGATGATTTGGAATAGTCGCTTCTTGCACACGCCTTTCCGCGCTAGGGACGATGCGTCCGTCCCTCCAACGATGCTTACCGCCACCTGATCTATCAGGTCGCTTCCTTCGTCACCGAGGCGCCCAAAGCTTTCCACCGCGAGGGTGGCGAGTTTGTAGCTGCGTTCGTCGAAGGACACCTGTCCCGGACGAGTGCAGTGGTTGCGTTGCGCGCCTCGGAAGTGGAAGCCGCTGATCCGTTTCGATCCGCGCTTCCTGCCCGCATGTAGACCCCTGCTTGTGGGCCCGCATACGTGACGTCGAGGAGTATCGACTTGTCGCGGTAATCCGATGCAGTAGAATCTCTTAGTCCACCTGCCTCAATCACGATGTCCATTCGCACATCGCTGTCTGCGTGGAACGGGGCTCCGCTTTCCACCTGGTGGCGGATGGACATGTTCTTAAGGGTGCGGGAGAGCGCGTGCACAAGGGGTTGGTGCTGGTTCGCTTGCGCGCCCGATCGGTGACATAATCGTGCATGCCGCGTATTAACCTCCGCTTCACCGCAGCATGGGCACCTCGCAGCCAGGAATTCCTCTATCCCCAGAAATCTCTTTCCCGCAGTCACGAACTCTCTTTCCCGCAGTCACGAACTCTGATGCAGGGATGGTTCTAGCTGAATCTATAGGCCTCGCCCTTAGGAAGGCGGTAGCCCCTGATCCCGATTGACTCCGTTGCCGGACCTTGGCCAAGTCTCGTGTCTCTTTCTCGCCTTGAGATTCGCTTGTGTCTCGCTGGGGCCTCGTCTCGGGGAGCTGGTCCAGCGAAGAGACGTACCTCTCACATTGTACTCGGTTTATCAGTTTACCCAGTCTATGCTGCGCTTTGTTTGATCTGATAGTTTCGGCGTCATGTGCAGGCAACACGTCTGCAACTGATTGCCCTGAGGCACCTTGCTCTCTTGCTCTAAAGGCTCTGTTCCGCCAGCTTTCCGGCACGATGTTCGCCATAGCCTCCTCTGAAACCCCATGCACATCACGCAGGTCCCTGACGCTGTTCCAGATGCGCCGCATGAGGTCAGAATCGGGCAGCTCCCTCCGTTCTGTGTTCCCTCTTGCGCCGGACAGATCAGCAAGCACCTCTGGCACCGTCGCCACCAAGCTCTCAACGGATGCTGACATCCTCCGGTCTTCAGCCGACGACAGCCCAAAACCTCCGGCTCCCGTGGACAGGCTCTCCTGCGCCTGTTGAGGGGGTTGCAGGGTCAACATGTTTGTCGGGCACCCGTCCGCGAAGAACGACGATTCTTCTTCTGCCCCCGGGAGATCAAGCAATTTCTCCAACATCCACAAGGCGTTGCCATCTGCGTTTTTGTATGCAGCGAGCGATAGTCCTGGATCCGTCACGCGTTCAAGGATGGAGGTCCGTTGAACCATAGAGCCGGTGGCAATCAAGTTGGCTGATTGCTTGTCCGGCATGCGCGACAACATTCGCGCGAGTTGCCCCGCTCCCCCGTTTCGGACTATCTCCATTCTCCCTCGCGTACTCACCTGTGCCGATGGGCACCCCCACCACGTTAACCCCATCACGTTCGGCGATGCTGACGCCGATACCTTCAAGAAGGGCGATTTTTTCAGGCGTAGGTGCGTGCCCATTTAGGGGCAGGGGAACCGTTTTGCTCGGGTTAATCGCAATTCCGTTGTTGGACAGCTCACGCTGGAGAAAGGGTACCACTTCAACAGTATCGGGTGTGATTTCCATCATTCCAATGCTAGTATCATCTAGGTAGGCGAATGCCTCTACACCTCTTGGCTCGAACTCCGCCCGTATCCGCTTTAGCACCGGCAGGAGCAAGATGCAGAACAACGTCGGGCCCATGGCATCCCCTTGTTACACCCCACTGGAGCAGTCGATCTTCCGCCTTTCTCCCGATTCCACCTGAAAGAACACGGGCGCAGACATCTCGCCGTAACATTTTGCCACGAACGGTGTAAGCGCCGGCACGCACGCAAGTGTCTGCCTCCACTAGCATAGCAATCCGCTTCACTGCGTTGAATGCGTTGGAGCGATCGGTGAGGATCAGCCAATTTTTTTGCCTCGTGATGTACTCTTGCGCGTAGCGCTACCTGTTCCACCCCCCCACGTACTCCGACTCCAAACTGTCTCGCTTCGCGGTTGGCCTCCTCCAGCCGTGGTCGCCACTGCCGCATGGTTCCGGCTGCAGTAAGCCGCCTCTACGTCATCCCCGCGCACACGGGGCGGCATTTTTCACCCAGGGAAGTGAGGTTGGATTGCAGGAAGAGCTGCCAGAACTCAGGCGGGAAGGCGTTTGGATCATCGATAATTCTTCCCCATAAGGCTTCAATGCCAACTCCGAGTTCTTCGCGCCCAACACCAGTCCTGATTATTGATTGCAAGTGCGAGAAGCGCAGACCGTCGCTTCCCGCGCCTGATAAGGCGTTGCAAGAATTGATGACCTCGAGGGCCACCTGTGGGTCGAACTCTTCCTCCGGGCGCCGGTTGGAAATACTCCCTTCCTCCTGGTCGGAGGAACTTGCTGCCACTGCTGCCGCTGCAGCTTCGGAGACGCAGGCCTGGTTCTCCTCCGGGAACTTTGCTTTTACGCGCTCCCATGTTTCCTCGTTCCCCGGCGCGCGCGGTTCCGCGAGGAGGCTGCGTGCTGCCACAGTCACCCCCCCTCGATGGCGGCATGCTGATGATGCCCTCGTAAACATATCAGCGGCCGTCTCTCCGCGGGCTTGGCCAATTTGCCTCGTCGATGTTCGACGGGTATACTCCATTAACCACGGGAGCAAGAGGGTGAGGTCACCGCGTTCGGCAGACGCAAACCTCTCACGCCGTTCCATTCGGCCATCCTGCGAGTGCAGTAAAGCGCGGAGGACGTACCACAACTTGATTGACCTCAGGAGTGATTGCGGCGCCTCCGATTGTGTGGATTGGCGATGCTCTCCCAAGGCGTGATTGAGGAGGCCAAGCACATGGGTGATAAGCTTGGCGTGGGCAATAGCCAGCCTCGGCTGCACTTTGACAACAGTGACGATGCGTTGTTGGAGGTTCTCAAGGGGGACATCATCGAGCGGTCCTGCAATTCCCAATGTGTTTTGGTCCCAGGGATAGCAGAGGCCATCCCGGCGTTCTTCCTCGCCATCGTCAGGTCTTCCCCCGAGTCCCGCTGCCGTCACGCGTAGTCCAGGGTCGGCCTGAACTGCCGCTTCTATTGCTTCTCGTCTTCCATGGCGGACTGTGCATACCCTTGCTCCGCAGAGAAGCGACGCCTGCGCCACGCCTCCCCTGACCGCATTCACCACGCACCGCGCATGCATTGCATGTTGACGTCCACAGGGCAACCCCACCACACGGTGTCCCCGAGCAATCGTTTCTCTACAGCCCCCACAGCTCGTACCGCTGTGGTCGTCTGCAATGAACGCGCCAAGTTGCGTTACGCTCCCTGATGCTGACCCTCCTCCCTCTCCGTGCCCGATTTCCCTCTCTCCACCGCCAGCCCTTCCTTCGGCAGGGGCCGAGGGAACCTCGCCCCTCCCATGTCGAGGGATTCGCCCCCGGTTCGTGGTGGCTCCTCTCCCAGTTCTCGTCGCTCGTGTTCCTCTTCCGGATCCGCGCGGTCGACCTCGTCTGCCTCTTGTGCTTCTCCCACCCTCTACTGCACCAGTGGGCGTAGACGCAGTCGCTCTCGGTGTTGCTGGGGTGACGCTGGGCTGTGTTGGGGGCGCACGCGAGTGTCCCGGTGCCGTCGTCTCTCTGTTTCCGGCAGTTCGGGAGTTTCCCGTGGCAACATATACAGCACCTCCTGGCTCCGTCTGCTCCCTCCCCCTCGGGTCGCCTTTTGACGCTAGAGTTGCACCTTCTGGTGGTGTCACGCCCACTGCTAAAGGGTCGCTCTCCCGTGCCGGGCCCGTTCCTTCCGCCGTGCCCCTCATCGCCGCTAGAGTGGCGCTGGGCTGACTCAGAGGGGGGGGCAAGGGTCCCGCCACCGTGACATCCCCGTGTTCGGCCATGAAGGTGTTCTCCACGGTTACATAAGCGGCGCCTCGTGGCTCCGCCTGCCCCCTTACCCTCGAGTCACCTTCAGACACCGGGGTTGCTCCTTCCGGTTGTGTTGCTCCTGCTGCTAACGAGTCACTCTCCTGCGCCGGGTCTGTTCCTTCCGGTGTTACCCCCGATGCCGTCGGGGAGGGAGGCAGCTCGTTCCCTGCCTCAAACCCGTTTTGGGACCCGAGGGTCCACGCTGTCGTCGGGAACGGAGGAAGCGCCTCCCCCTCTTCTAACGCATTTCGGACCCCGAGGGTCCACCTCGTTAGGCGGTCCTCCCACGTCGGGCCGAGGCCCTCCAAGAACTTTTGAACATGAGGTAGGATGTAGATCCTTCGATTCGGGAGTCGGAGTACAGTATCCTGCGGGCAGAAGCCGTACGCGGCGAAGATCTCACGGTAGTGACCGGCTGCCGCTCTTCACTCCCTCGGTCGGGGGAAGTCAAGGTAGGCGCCTTGGGGCAGGCCAAGAGCATCACCGTACAGGGAACACAACAGGAACGAGGAGGTTGGGCTACTCCCATGGGTTCTCACCACCTCCTCAAAAGTATCGTTGGAACCAGTCGTGACGTAACTAGCTGGGTCCAACCGGGGGCCGTCCTCCTCCAACAGTTCGGCGACAGGGCTCCCGCTACTGCCGGCCACCTTCCCCCCGGGCGTGGCCTTGGAAGGTCCTCAGCCAGCTCAGTCGGATGAAGAGGCCGATTTCTTGCCGACCATTCCGAGCGACACGCGACGCATGGTTTTGGATCTGCATGTCCACTCGCGAGGCGTTCCGCACGGTCTAGCATGCAGCGGGCATGTACTTGCTCTCCGTGGGGACACGGAATAAGTGCCCGTAAAGAATCCACCGCCGAATCCCCAGTAGGCTCCTCTAGTGTCCGCCCGCAGTAGGCGCAGGGAGATGCACCCCTGCTTCCCGCGGCATGACGCCTCTGTGCTGCACTCCTAGCAGCGCCTCCTTGTTCAGTTGGTCCCGTGTGTAAAGGGTCGTTCTCCAGCGCATCACCCGCTTCCAACGCGCTTCGGACCCCGAGGGTCCACTTCGTTAGTCGCGCTTCGCATTCGGCGTCGAGGCCTACTAGATATTGTTGGACGTGAGGTGCGATGTAGATTCTTTGATTTTGGAGTCGGAGTAAGATATCCTGCGGTTGGATGGCGTAAGCAGCGAACAGCGTATGGTATCGGCCTGCCGCCGTTTCCCATTCCCTCGGTCGGGGAAAATCGAGGTATGACCCTATTGGCAGGTCCAGCGCATCGCAAAATAGGGAACATAGCAAGAACGAGAAGGTTGAGCTCCTTCCGTGTGTATGTAACATGAGCTCAAACGTACCGTAAAGGCCAGTCATCACGTAGCTGGCTGACTCCAGTCCGGAGATGTGCCGCTGAACGCGGGTGGCGAACTGCAGGGCACCTCTCACCGCCCCCCACCTTCCCTCATGCCAGTCCATGGATATCCCACTAGCCAGCTCCGCCAGGTGGGGAAGTCGACCTCCTCCCGGCTACGCCGAGCGACACGCGACGCAGGGCCTAGGATCTGCATATCCTCTCGCGAGGTTTTCCGCGCAGTCCAGCATGCAGAGGGTGTGCACAAAGCCTCCATGGGCGCACGGAACGGGTACTCGAGCGTCTTCTTCCCCCGACATCCCCTCTAGAGTTATCGAGAGGCCACCCGCAGCAAGTGCACCAAAATTCCTCGGACTCCTCCAATCCCTTTTCAACGTCTTGACCACCTTCACCTTGACTCGTGGCCTCCTCTACACCCGAGGTCAGCGATCGCCACAATATATCTAACTGTCGTTATTCGTGAGCGCTGTCCGGGGTAGTGCGATCGTATCTCATGTGGATTCTGGGCATTGTTACCGTGAGTCGGAACGTTCTCCGATGCGACACTCCTGTGTCGCCTCGGATAACTACCCCAAATCGGTCGTCCCCCCTGCCGTCTGCTCCTGCTGTGCTTTCTACGGCACACCTCCTGTGGACGAGCCAGCCACCAAAAGCGAACCTCTGGTCACCCTCCAAGTGCCTGCCACAGACCCCACATGGCGCCCGCACTTGTTGCTGGGGGATCGTGCCCCACCGTTCTCCGTGGTAGTCCTCCTCATCTCGCTCTGTAAGATTCCGCGATAAGTCCACCATTTCCGGGGTAATTGGCGCTCTTCCCCGGAGGCGCTGTTCAGCTGCAGTTACCCTGGCTCTGATCTTGTGTTCTTCCGTCTTGTTCACCGACCTGCCAAGAGCCCGACTCTGTTGGAGGAGGGGGTGTAGAACGACCTCTTGATGCTCCTCGTGCAGAGCCGGGTTCGGGCAAGTGACTAGGTGCACCCCTCCGAAAGTCCTAGCTCGGGGGATTGCATCCTTGCAGAAGCCTAAAGCACAACGGCGGTGTACGTCGCACGAGCAGGACACTTGTACGCAACTAGTCTCCTCAACCAGACCATGGCAAACGCTGCATATCGCTCGCCGCCTCCTGCCTCCTCTTGTGGCCCTTGTTGTCAGTCTTGCTTCCCCGTCAGCTGGCACCTCTTGCCGCGCGACCGCCAACACCTCTACCATGACCTCATTGCTGTGCTGACGGAGCGCCATCCCGTCGGCCTCGTCGACTGTTACGGTCGCTCGACATGCCGGACACCGTAAATTGGCCTCCGTTCTGACTCGGAGTGCGGCGTAGCACGGAAGGTGCAGTAGCTCTCTATATATACCAAAGGAGAGACCAATGCCTCATAGCATACACAGCAAGTCTTTCCTCCCGGAGCTGGTTTTCTGTAGGCGTCGGCGATGGTGTCCGTGGCGGAGATGGAGGCAGTTCGGGCGTCGGTACGGGTGCCGGACCCCTTCCCTCCGCCGTCCGCGACGGCCTTGGCGATGCTGCCTCTGCCGTCCTGACTACTGTCTGCGATGGCGTTTCGGGCGCAAGGACCACACTCGGTGTCAAGATAGGTGTCGCTGTCGAGAGATGGCCAGTTGTGGGCAGCTGCGGAGGCGGCGGCAGTGACGGTGCCGGATTTGGCGATGACGTTGTGGGTGGCCTGGCGGAGGGAGAGGTAGCCGACGGCAGTTGCGGTGTCGTCGGAGGGGTCGAGGCGGGCACCGATATCGCTAGGGAGGGCTGTATCGACGATTGAGACCACCCCCTTGATGCAGGCTGTGGTGGGCGTGACTCGAAGATTGGTGCCTGTGCAGACCCTGATGTCTGGGGTGGTGTCTCTCCCATTAGCGGCGCACCTTCTATGACGGGTGTGCTTGAACCCCCAAGTGGAAATGGTGGATCTTCCATTAGCGGCGCACCTTTTACGACGGGTGTGCTCGAATCCCCAAGTGTAAGGGGTGCAGTTAGGGGTGGTACCACTTCCGTTGTCGGCGGCTGTGATGCACCAGGCGTGTCCGGAGGTTGTTCCGGCAACGACTGTGCTGATTGGGAATGTGTTGCCGACGACTCCATCCGCGCCATCGTTGGCTAGTGAGGCGACACTTCGCGAAATAGTCCAGTGAAAATCTGCCTCCCCCTTCCCCGTCCGATGATCGCGCTCTGATGGTAGCAGCTAAACGGGTGCGCGCCCTCGTCCTGGAGGAGATGAGTTTACACTACTCTATACGTAGCTGTCTTGTTCTTGAATTCGCTCCGTTTTGAGACCAACGGCGATGCTCGCACTGCTGCTGCTGTACAGCTACGATACACCAGTAGCGGCAGTGTACAGCGTGCAGCAGCAGGTCAACAGCGTGTCGCATTTACGTACCTGGTATGCAGAGAGCTGCCGACGGCGCAAACCATGCACTTGCGAATACTTCCTTTATTGTGTGACCACAAGAAAAACAAAGATTAAGCAACTCTGCACTCTGTCTGTGGGTGCTGTGGGTGCGGAAAGAGTGACAAGTGGCAAGCCAGCCAAAGATTCTCTATAAACCGACGGAAGCTAGATCGTTGATATTGTGCGGGGATAGACTAAACCAATCAAACTCATTGTAAAAACCGACGGAACACGTATATACAGCAATTCCGCCGCATTTCTCTGCACTACCAGGCAACCCGAGGCCCCTTCTGTGTCCTCTCGGTAGAGACAGAAGCTCCAGCTCGTCGGACGAGCATCAGCATCAATGGACGATCAACATGATGCCATGGACAAGGCGAAAGAAAGCAGTGACGCAGAGGGCGAGACCACGGTGGGAGAAACAAAGGCGTCGAGCAAAGAACCTGAGTCCGTCGTATTCAACCCTAGCGATGCTGTGCCTTTCGACAAGCAGGCTCTCCGCGGTACGTTGGCCTTGGTGGTGAGGGGTGAATAGGAAGAGGGCCTGAGATGGGGGGGGGGTGGGGCTGCTGCTTTAGTACTGCTGTCCTATAGGTGCTCCGAAGTCAAGATGGAATAGCTAGGGGGCGCGGGAAATGCACATGACTCGTGTACAGTAGTACCCGGTCTTGCGCTCCAAAAGGATCGTTTCGCCACACGCACAGCAGGCCCAAGATGGGCGATATTATAGGGATCGTTTTGAAATTAATATCAATATCAAACAGTTATTAAATTTGTGTATAGTGGTTATGCTAGCACCGTGCGCGCGTCCGCTCAGGCTTTGTGTTGTACAGAGAGTGGTTTACTGCTGTTGTACAAGTATCGCCTTCCTTGTACAGCTGACAGCTCAGTGTATGCACGACGCTGCTGCTGTAGATGCAGCTGTTACTGGTAGACTCGTACCAGGTGCAAATTCAAGGCGTATCTGGTGGTTTGGAGGCCCAGGAGGAAGACTATATTAGTGGCAGTCTACCTGGTACCAGGTACCTGGTAGTCTACAGCAAAGTACAACACGGGACTCCTAGACTAATATTATTAATACAAGTACCAGGTATTAGTCTACTAGTGGTACTCTCGAAGTATGCCAGAACCGGCCGGTGTACGTAGCGGAGAAAAAAAAATGAAAATGCATTACGAACCAAGAACAAAACAACAGGATCACCTCCCCCACAGGCACGAAAACACTCACCCGCGTACCGCACGACACACCCACCCATAGACGAAGCCGTCCACCCACCAATAAACCCGAACATTTTGTGCCACGGCAATTAGTACAGCAGTACGTGCAGCAACTACACACCCACCTACCGACTGCATGTGCTACAGTCCACCCACCGACTACATGTGCTACGACAGCAGTACAGCGGCACGTACGTACACCAGCAAAAAAATGTCTTGGTTCCTGCTCGAACTTCGCCAGAGCAGGCACGAAAGCACTCACCCACGTACGAAACGACCCACCCACTCACCCACCCACCCACCCACACACCCACACCCACCCACACATACACCGACCAACCCGTCCACCCACCAAAAACAACCCAACCATGTGCTACAGCAGTACGTACAGCAGCAAACAGATGCGCTTGCTTCGTACTCGTGCTGGGCTGGGATTTCCACTTTTTTTACGGTTCTCCGCAACCCCGGAGAGAGAGCGAGCCGTCTCCGGGAGGGCGCTTTCCCCCGCCCCCCGCTCGCCGAACTCAGCGTCGGCGCCCGTTCTTTCGCCGGGGACACCGAGGGCTGATGCGTGGGGCGGCCGTGGCACGATCGTGGTGGCGCGGGTGGCCCTGCGCTGCACGCTAAAGCCGACGCCGAGCGGGGGATACTGAAGCCGGCGTAGTCGTGAACGTCACTTTGGACACCACCACCATCACTACGCGACTGTATTTTATACCTCAGGTAGTAAGGATATGGCATTACGGGACACCTGTTACTACGAAAGACACAGAAGTGTTGACCCTGGGTGGGGTATTGTCTATTTTAGGAGAGGGTGCGTTCTACACGAACTTGTAGAGCTGTGAGCCGGCTAGATCTCACGACTCATAACTAGTCGGCAGGTGCCGTTAGCCAACTAGCAGGCTTTAGTCGGCAAGTCGGCTGGCGAAGCCGGGTGATGACCGGCCGATTTGCCGACTTTAGTCAGGCGAGCGAAGCGAGCCAAATCAGCCCCTCCCGGCCGGGGAGGGGCGACCCGTCCAGAGAAGAGAAAGTGCATCCCCCATTACGTCGGCTAGTCTGCACTTCCGCGAAACGACTTGCTGTTGGTCCGACTAACAACTAGTTGGTGTTTTCTTTCGTCGTGCCGATTCACAGCTCTTCTAACTTGAGAATAACAGCTCCTAGGTTTCTTGTATTCCTGTACACAAGGGGGAGCTTCGCCGCGACGGGCCGACACCCTCCCGCGGCTTCCTCGCTTGCCCGAAATTGGCTGAGGGCGTACCGGTAGGCATTTCGAGGCCGTTAGTAGTACTGTCAAGAGGTGCATAAAAGAAAGAAGGTTTTGGGGCGAAGGGAGAAAGGAAACACTGCGAACACAATAAAAACAAATATTGTCATTCGGCATCCGCCATCCGGCACAGCAACATGTTATTTCTCGTCCGTACAGCAGCAGCACTACAGCACTACAGCAGTACTGCGAGTACTCTCGTACGCTCGGAGTGCGTACGGTGCAGTCACGGATACCGGTAGGAAACAGCTGAGCATTAGTCGGTCGAGTCAATCGATGGTAGTAAGCGTCGGCAATTACTTTAGTGCGTCAACCACCGCAGCAGTTGCTGTGTAGGTATGTACCTATGCGAATACTACGCTGGCAGGAGACTAGGAGACCCCCGCCGAGACACCAATTGCCAATTGCGAGACGGTAACATTCCGAAGCAGATGGACCCGCGTCTTTCAGTGTTGGGATGCGAAGACACATAATCGGCATGAGTTGGGTTCCACAACCTTAGTCATGGGGGTCAGCAGCGAAAACATATCGCAGACATTAGAAGCAGCAGCAGCAGCAGCAGAGCAGCAGCAGAAGCAGCAGTAGCACAGAGCACAAACGCACGTGGCCGCCCTCGGCACAGCAGTCGGGGCGGGGGAGCACGGTGGGGCACGTAAAGGAAAGGCATGACCACACCCTCGAGGGTCAGCAACGAAATGTATCGCTGGCTGATCTACTCCGTGAGGGGAGCTGCGTGAGGGTGTCAGGTTGGCACGAGTATTACGCGTACAGTGATAATGAAGCGGTACCTTCTAGAGGGTAGAGGGAGACAAAACAGAGCAGTCCGCCCCTCCCAGAAAAATACGAGTACAGCACGCCCCACCGCGACACGACAAGAGAACGGCCGAGGCCGCCGCCGGCACGGTCTGTGCAGTCGGAGTCGGCGAGAAAGATGAGAAAGTTTTGGACCGAGAGGCAAACCTAATCGCGCTACCAAGAAGAAAGAAAAAGAGCTACACGTCTGAGAAAACTGAGGATCGCTCAGGGCACACCACCAATAATATTGCCCTTGGATCTAAATCAGCCTTCGACAATTTTGCCCTGTTTCTTAGTAGGTGTCCTGTGCTGCAGCGCGGTACGAACTGCACGTTTTGTCACCACCGCAGTGTCGGCGTTACGCAGACTTCGGGGGAGATTGCTGCAGTATCCCAGCTGCAAGCCCCACTGACTCGTTGCTGGCCTTGCTTCTTGTTTCACGCAAGAGAAACCGCGAGAAAAAAATCACGAAATGCATGTCTGGGCAACGAACTGTTGGCCAGCTACTCTTAACTAGCACCAGCACCTCTCTGTTCGCGCGTGTTCTGGCAGTCTACCAGCACCGCCCCGTGCTGTGCCTATCCACTTAGTGTTGCAGCTCCTGCGAGAAACCGAACAATGACGTGTTGCTGCCATTGACATCAATTCCCCACACCCACTTCAGGAGCCATCACGCCTACCTGATACCAGGTGCCATTATTACAGTAGGGGTCCTCCAGCAAGGCGGTGGTGTGCCCGAGCAATGCAACGGTCTTATCGAGGGAAGACGCCTTATACGTTCCAGGTTATGAGTGCCATTCCCCAATCGCGCCAAGTTTTTTTGACTGCCTTATATATATCGGGATACCATCTTACTCCGACCGCCTTATATCGGGATACCACCTTACTCCGACCGCCTTATATCGGGATACCACCTTACTCCGACCGCCTTGTTGAGGGACCCCTGCTGTTGCTGATGTACACCCCCTTTATGATATACATGGTGCCCGGTACCTGGTATACTCGGAGCCGGTCGCCCCGGTGGCGTCTCAGGTTATCCTCGAGCCTGATATAGCAACAGTCGATGAAAAACCGACGAGCAGTGGAATTGCTGAACCCTGTGCGCGATAAAAAAATTGAAGGCAAGAACCGGGGGGGAGAAGGGACGACACCTGTGACCACGGCTTGTCCAGAAGCTGGGAAGTAGGAAGTGTGCGAAAAAAAAAAGAAAAAAAGTCAGTTTCGTGAATTCGAATCCCCCCGAGTGCATACTCGTATAAATTCGTGGGGACTTTTTCTTGCGCACAAGTTGACTTGCGGAAAGCGCGAGAGCGTGAGTTAGCAGCACTCGATGAAAAATCGACAAGCAATGGGATTGCTGAACCCCATGCGCGATAAAAATTGAAGGCAAGAACCGGGGGAGAAGAGACGACACCTGTGACCACGACTTGTCCAGAAGCTGGAAAGTAGATGTGTGTGAAAAAAAAACAAAAAAAAAAACTCGGTATACGAATTATGATGTAATACGTACCAGGTGCAGCAGCAATTATCTCTCACAACAGACCACGGAATGTTCTCAGTTCGATAGTCCTCTACGTGGTTGAATCATTGCGAGTGCAAGTGGCACGAGCACAGCAGTGATCGAGCGTCGAAATAAGACATGCTGTTACAACCAGCAACGCTGTACACGGAACCCTCTATGACCCATTCATATGATACACCTGGCACGGAGCAACAGCGGGGCCGTGGAGGAATCTCCTCGTGTCGTGGCTGTTGGTTTCTGTGTTCTCCGTCTGGCCAAGGGGGCGTCACAACAGCTATATACGCAGCAGCAACAATCGCCGAAAAGCATCAGTCACAGTGCACGCTCGTAGCCTATCGTATGTGTAGCACATTGATTTTGCATTTACACGAGCATCAGGCACCTGGTCCTGGGAGTAGGTTACGTGGTAAGCCGTGTGCCCTTTCAGGGAAAAAACAGGGGGAGATCGTCGAAATACCCGCCCCCCCCCAGACGTTTTCCCTTTTGTCCACCCGTGGGCGAGCTTCCTATCGGGATGGCCGAACCGCCATCCCACCCCCCACCCCCCGCCCTCCCCCCTTCCAAAGTCTGGAAAAGCTTGTGTCGGAGATGTAACCCACACCCCACCCACCACGTGCCTCCTCCGAGTATCTCTGACCCTGGATTATCTCCGCCAAGGGTCGATTTCCCCTCGAAATGGCGAATTGACGCCTTCCCGAATGTTTTTCGCTGCATCACCCTGCAGGCGAGCTTCCTGTCCGCAAGGCCTACTACGTGAGACCGAACCGTCACCCCCCCCCTCCCCCGCTTTCCCCCTTTCCAAAGTCTAAAAAACCTTGTGTCGGAGATCACCCCACACCCCACCCACGGCGTGCCTTCTCCGAATATCTCCGACCCTGAAATATTTTCGCTAAGGGTCGATTTCCCGTCGGTTTAACACAGTTGCTAAATAACGCCTTGCGACGGTTTTCCTTTTTTTCACCCTTCAGGCGAGTTTCCTAACGGCATGGCTTACTACGTGAGACCAACACCGCCATCACTCCCCCCCACACACACACCCCTCCCGCTCTCCCCCTCCCAAAGTCTACAAAACCCTGTCTCGCAGATGCACCCACACCCCACCCCACCGCGTGCCTTCTGCTGCGAGTATCTCCGACCCTGGAATATCTCCGCTAAGGGTCGATTTCCCGTCGATTTAACGAAGTGACTAAAACACGCCTTGCGACGGTTTTCCATTTTTACACCCTGCAGGCGAGCTTCCTAACGGCATGGCCTACTACGTGAGGCCGAACAGCCATCCCCGTGACCGCGCGGAGTTGCGCATCGTCATCAAGGTCAGAGGGGACGTCAGTAGACCTTACCGCTTACCGGGGTATCCGATGACGTTTGGTTTTGGTTTCGTTTTCATTTCGGTGACATAGACCTCGAGGGTGGCATTTATACATCGTGCCGGAGCTTTCGCAATGCGAGGCCGAAGTGGGCAGTGCGGAGGACCTTGCATATAGACGCTGCGGGGGGGTCACATGCCGGGACTGAATGCATTGATGGCAAACGGTCACCGTTTCGTCCATCTTGCCACGTTGTTGAATCGCAGAGTGCACCCGTGTAATGGATGGGCCTATTTTCAAAGACGCGCATACATTTTTTTTTCGCTGTCGTCTTACCCTCTAGTTGTGGTGGGTTTAGTGGATTAGCCATGGACTCGGAAGAGGAGAGAGGCGTAGCGTAGCTGATATCTAGAAGCTCTTTTTCAAGCTAAAAAATAATCGAATATATGATAGCCGGTAACTGAACGCCGCACAGCTAAAAAATATTCATGTAACTATTAGTATACAGCACTATAGGGGTCCCTTAGTAAGGCGGTAGTGTGCTGTAGAGAGCAACATGACCGCCTTATAGGGGAAATCCGCACTATTCCTTCCAGGTTATGAGTCAAATTCCTCAGTCGTCGTCGTGCCAAGCGATTTTGATGGCCGCCTTGTATAGGGATACCGCCTAAATCAGGGATCTACCTACAGCACTATAGGGGTCCCTTAGCAAGGTGGTGGCGTGCTACAGAGAGCAATATGACCGCCTTATAGGGGGAAGCCGCACTATTCATTCCGGGTCATGAGTCAAATTCCTCAGTCGTCGTCGTGCCAAGCGATTTCGATGACCGCCTTGTATAGGGATACCGCCTTACTCAGACCGCCTTATTGGGGGACCCCTGCTGTAATTGCAAGCCATACAGCTAAAATGCCTTCGTGATTGTTTATGAACAGTATGGAGCGCATAGGTTAATCAACTCACGTGGTGATTTTGTTGTTGTTGGTTGACATCTCTATTAAGGTGGGATCCGTGATGGAGTCTGAAGAGGAACGGGGCGTGGCGCACATGATCGAGCACCTGGCGTTCCGCGCGAGCAGGACATGCCCGCAAGAGTTCGACCTCGTCAAAGAGGTACGGATGGAGGGGGGGGGGGGGGGATTGTCTCTTGTCTATTGCGCGTGTGGCACAGTGTTCATCGCATCTTTTGTCGAGAATGGTGTTGGTGTTTGAAGCTCCACCCGTTGGAGCCATCCCATGACACCAGGGGTGCAGCAGAAGTTTCTAAGAAGTTTCTTTTCGGAGCTCCTAACATGAGGTAGGAGGTGAATATCTCACCCCGAAATATGACTTCGAAGGCGTTCGTTCACGCAACCCGACCAATGTTTCTGTGCGCTAGTCCTAAAACCAATGTACTCGTAACGTTATCGTACTATTAGTAACCCATTGGTCCACCCTTGAGGAGCTCAACCGCACTATAGAGGGATGCCAACATTAGTTAACCCAAAAAAGTGCAACCCTTACCGCATTATAGAGGGATGACCCGTTGAGCTATCTTTCTGTTGGTTAAAAGCTGCACCCGTTGAGCCGCCTCAGTCACGTGACTGAACTACAGTAACTCAACGGGTAGACTTCGCCCGGCTCACGGAGAGGTGCGGTCGCGGGACCACACGGGCATATCCGCGAACGTTTCCAGCGGACACGAGGGCGTGCAGATTCTGACTCGAACCGTAACATGTAAACGTAGAGGCCAAAAGGAGCTGCACCGATCATCCAAGATTAGTAGTTAACTCTTGTCTCCTTTCTTTTTCTGTCGAGCTTGGGTCCATCTACCAAGCCGGGAGCGAGACGATGTCAGCCCCTGGCTCGGGCTAAGTGCATGGGGGTGCAATCATTGCTACGCATGGCCGTAGCCTGCAAGACCGTAAATCCTTGCACCCCTGCAATACCGCAGGAGCACGGGGGAGGGGGGGGGCGTACTCCCTTGTTTCTTTCTTAAGTCGTTTGACGATTGGCCACCCATCCCTTTTGAGACGGAGCGCGCGCGGGGGGGGGGGGGGGGGGCGAGGTACTCGTATCATGCATAGCCGTGGTCCTTAGGGTCATAGAGCCCTCGCGTCTCTACGGTGCCGGGACGGAGCACGTCGGGTGGTCACCGACCAGGCAGACTTTGCTTGCATCAAGAGACGGAGCAGGAGGAAGGGAGGGGGCGTACTCATTTGTTGCTTTCCTTACTCATTTTTTTTTTTTGTGAAGTACGTTAGCTGTGAGTTCGATACAGTTTAGGTCGATACTCATCTTTGCAAGTTGCGTATTACACCGATCGCTCGTTTTTACAGATGCAGTATTCTTTGCATGTATGTGTTTGACCAATGAATGCGCGTCCCTTTCGAGACGAAACGCCTTTCCTACTCCTAGTAGAACGCCTCCAACAATTGGGTGCTCATTTTTTTTTGTTTCTTTTGTCCATGTAGTACGTAAAACGTGTGCTTGTCTTTATCTCCTTCCCGTTTCGCCTTTTGTGGACACCATATATCTTCTAGGATAGCGATCGCTTTCCCGCTACTGTATTCACGAGTAGTGTACCTTTTTTTTTCATATCACATTTCGTCCGTTTTCCACATCTTCCTCAAGGAGATACGGGGGGTGGGTGGCTTCTTTTTCTGCATATTGCACGAGCGGCACGTGTTTTCATCGCATATCTTGTCGAGGACGGCGGAGAGTCGTTTCCTTTTTTAATGTTATATATATTTCAAACACGTCGGCTGTGAGTTCTTCCGAAGGAGTAGAGGAGAGGGGGGCGCACGGTTTTTAAACGGCTCATCGAGTTTTTTTTAACGAGGCGCTGGCTTCGGAGGGAAAAATTAGGTTGACAGCGGTGTTTCCCCTCCCGGCATCGCGGTATGATTTTTGTTTGTGTCAAAAGTCACGGCGCGATAGAGGAAGGCGTCCTTCTTTTCCTCTCCTGTCAGGGCAAAGGGTTGGGTTGTGCACCTCGGACGGACACATCATCACCGATCCTTACTGGATGATCCAGATCTTTTAGGGAAGATCTGTACGGTCTAGCTCATGTTATCAGGTGGGAGCCGTACGATCTGCATGATCTAGCCAGCACACGTTCCTTGGGTTGGGTTTGTGCTCTTAGGATTCAGATTCAGCACAACACCTCATAGCGGCAGATGCGGGATGTGCTGTAGATTATCTAGATCCTGATTTTCCAGAGGTGTGAAAGGTTTCTGGAGCGGAAGGCGTAGGTTAGGAGGGGTGCAAGAGGAGGGGGGGGGGATAGGGCTGTAGCCCGAGCAAACCTTGTGAGCCTTGGCATTGTGACGGGAGCCGTGTATCACGAGGTAGATATGGTAGATACCAGGTAGACGTTGTCCGAGAAGCGCGCCTCACATGCGAACCCTCCCCGGACCAAACTGTTTCCCCCCCCAACTATTTTGTTGAAAATCAAAACCGCAACCATTCTCCGCAAACCACCGACAATGACCGACCCAACCCCTTTAGAGCCCCTATACCCCTCCCTATACTAATTCCAAGTAATTTATCCCCCGAGACGGGTTTCCAATTGTAAAAAGCGTTAACCAAAACACAACCCGTTTTTGACCAAGCATCGAAACCGACCGATCTGATCCACCCTTACGACCCATCCTTTCATACAATCGACGACCCACCAAAATTAAAATTCTCGGCAGCTGGAGTCCCACGGCATCAAGTTTGGGGCGCACCAGAACGCGTACACGTCCTTCGAGGAAACCGTTTACGAGCTGCACGTTCCGGCGGATCAGCCCGTGCTTCTGGAGAGGAGCCTCAGGGTACTTCGTCAGCTGGCGCTCGAGGTGACCAGGGAGGCTGATTTTGTTTTTTTGCGCGCGGGCACACGTAGCATGGTACGATAAATGCAGCATTATTTTAGGCCGAAACATTTTTTTCAGGACGGGGGTCCTTGACCCAAGATCGTCGGGGTTTTTTCACAAATCGAGAGAGGGCGTCGACCTAACCCTAACCCTAACCCTACCCTAACCCTAACCCTAACCCTACCCTAACCGTAACCCTAACCCTAACCCCAACCCTAACCCTAACTCTAACCCCAACCCTAACCCCAACCCTAACCCCAACCCTAACCCCAACCCTAACCCCAACCCCAACCCTAACCCCAACCCCAACCCTAACCCTAACCCCAACCCTAACCCTAACCCTAACCCCAACCCTAACCCTAACCCCAACCCTAACCCCAACCCCAACCCTAACCCCAACCCCAACCCTAACCCTAACCCTAACCCTAACTCTAACCCAGGCCAAAGCTCGGACCCAAGCGCAGCCTTCGGCGCGCGTGCGTTTCGAAAAAAGAAAAAAATGACGAAAAAATATGCGGACCACCTCCAAAAATTCGAAATGTATTTTATAAAAATATTTTGAGAACGCCAGCCGTGAGTTTGGCATTGGTATTTTTATCTGGTACGAAGGATATGAGTATGTGGGTTGAGGACATCGCTCGCGAAGGCTACCTACCTGGTGCTGACTTTTTCTTGCGATCGTTTTTTTTTATTTTTCTTTCTCCTCCAGGTGCGCCTCTCCGATGACGACGTGGAGCGCGAGAGGTCGATCGTGGTGGACGAGTGGAGGCAGGGCCGAGGGTGCGCACAACGCGCAACGGAAGACTTCTTCAAACTCGTGGTCAAGGGCAGGTGTGTTTGGCGTGCTTGTTTTGGTGTGCTTGTCGGTTTTTTTTGTATTGTGTTTTTAAGGACGCGAGTGGCAACTTTATTGTTTTTAGCCCAGCCAACGACCTCCGCACGATTTTTTGTTGGGAGGAGAGGGAGAGAGGGGGGGGGGGGGGGAGGGGGGGGGGACTAAATCCAGGGCTTGTCACGGGTCAAAATGATTCTTGCGGGTCGGGTCGGGTCAGGGTCACACTCGACCCGACCCGACCGGACCCAACCTGTGATACGCGAAACCCTCCTGATTTTCGACGCTGCCCGACTCTACCTGTGAGATCTCGAACACCTCTTGGCCGACCCGACTAGACCAGCGAGATTTTTGTTGAAGCTCCTGACTCGACCCGCGTCCCGGATCTTGACCCGTGGAAAGCCCTGCTAATTTCGTGCATGGCCGTAGGGGGGGGGGTGGGGGTGTACTCAGTTTGTGCATGGTCGTAGTCGTATGACCATAGACCCTCGCATCCCTACTATGCCGGGACGGAGCACGTCGGGTTTTCACCAACCAGGCAGACATTGCTTGCACCAAGCGCGACGCGCCGTGAGGTGTTCGACGAGTCGCTGCCCCTTCCCCAATGTTTCGACGCAAAATCTTCGTACGATCCCGTCCCCGCCTTTCCCCAAAGTTGCCGCAACTTTGCATCCCCTCCAAAATCGCCAATTTTTCGGCGTATAGTTTTTGGTTCTATAACCCCGCCCGCCTCGTCCCCTACCGCCTACTAACACTACCAAACCCGCAACTTCTTCGAATAATCTTTACCCCCCTATTCCCCAATTTCGACCTATATTTTTTTGTAAGTCAAAGTAACCCCGCCCGCCCGACCGCCCGACCGCCCCTTTATCCCCTCCAACCCCTACAACTTGGTTTAGACCTATATTTGTTTGTTCTGTACAACCCCACTCGCCCCTTGCAAACCTCTCCTAAATTCCCCAATTTTCGACCTATTTTTGTTGTTCAATAAAACCCACCCCCTCGCCTCACCTCTGCCTGAGAGAACATGAGGAAAACAGACGAAAGGGGCATGGAGAAGTTTGGTGCAGTACAATGAGGAAGAACAGTTAGAGGAGATGGGAATGAAAACTTAATTTGCACGGCCCAATGGACTAGGCGAAAAAAAAACGCTGAAACTGCGATTTCGTGTGTAAGGGACCTAGACTTGCCAAAAAGAAGAGATAGGTAGGTATACCAGTAGAAGGGTGGAGAAGGAAGAAGGGCGCACAGAGGTGCCTTTGTGGCATTGCAGCCGAGAGTAGATATCGCATAGTGGGAGAATGCGAACTGTACAAGGAGGAACGGAATGTGTTGGAGGAAGAGATGAGGACCAAAGATGGATGTGTCATGGAGAAGTTTGGTACATTGGACAGTGGCGAGAAAACGACCGCTATCCGAGCAATCCCACGCTGCTGTTGGTAGGGGTGCAGCAGAAGTTTCTAAGATTTCTCTGAGCTGCTCCCAACATGAGGAGCTAGCTGAATGTTAACATCAACATCACCCGAAACATGGCTCACGAAGGCGTTCGTTCGCGCAACCCGACCAATATTTCTGCGCGCTAGTCCTAAAAGCAACCATTGTACTCGTAACGTTATCGTACTATTATTAATCCATAGTTTCACACTTGAGGAGCTCAACCGGTCAGAGGGTATACCGTTTTTTGACTAAAATGGTGGAACCCCTACCGCACTGTAGAGGCATGACTCGATCCTAGGAGATAAAATGGTGGTGCCAGAGGCGGCCGAATAGGGACACAGCTGAACCATTTGAAACAGTCTTATGAAAATAATAAGGAGGTAAGACAAAAGCGAAAAAAGCTTTAGTGTGATGTACGGAAGAAACGTGGTGCACGTCCAATGCTGGAGGTGTCTCCATTAGGAGCACCAACGGGGTATTCCGTCTCGAAACGGATGCGTGGTCAATAACCAAACGATTAAGGCAAGCAACACACGAGTGCTCCCCCGCCCCCTCCCCATGCGAGGGTCTATAGTCTGAAGGATTGCGCCCGTGCATAACAGTGATTACACCTCCCCCCCCCAGCTGCCGCCCCCCGCCCCCCCTCGCCTACAAACACTGGGAAACCCACAGTCTTTTTTAACAGCACTCCCCATCGAAAGTCATCAAGAACGTAACGCCCGAGGCTGTTCGTGTGTTCTACCGCCTATTAACCCCTCCAAAAAATCCAAGCTCTCGACCATGTTTTTTTTTCTAATAACCCCCCCCCCCGCCCCCACTACGGCCATGGACAAACTGAGTACCCCCCCCCCCCCCCCCCCCCCCCCGCCCCCCTCCCCCTTTCGCCTGCGAACACTACCAAACCTGCAGTCTCTTTGAAAAGCGGCTCCCTATTGGGCTGATGGAGGTCATCAAGACCGTAACGCCCGAGACGGTTCGAGCGTTCTACAAGCGGAATTACCATCCGGAAAGGATGGCGGTGATTGCTGTAGGCGATTTTCCCGATGGGGGGAGCGGGGTGGTGAGTGGGGTTATTCAACGACACTTTTTTTCGATTTGAATGCCGGGGAGACAAGGTTTTAGCAAAACGCGCTTTTTCACGAGTCACGTCGCGTGAGTCAGGATCAACCCGTCCCTACCCGGCGAGGTTTTTGAAAACCTCCTGACACGACCCGACCCGACTCGACCCGACCCGACCCGACTCGACCCGACCCGACCCGACCCGACTCGACCCGACCCGACCCGACCCGACCCGACCCGACCCGACCCGACCCGACCCGACCCGACCCGACCCGACCCGACCCGACCCGACCCGACCCGACCCGACCCGACCCGACCCGACCCGACCCGACCCGACCCGACCCGACCCGACCCGACCCGACCCGACCCGACCCGACCCGACCCGACCCGACCCGACCCGACCCGACCCGACCCGACCCGACCCGACCCGACCCGACCCGACCCGACCCGACCCGACCCGACCCGACCCGACCCGACCCGACCCGACCCGACCCGACCCGACCCGATCCGACCCGACCCGACCCGACCCGACCCGACCCGACCCGTGACATTTCAAACGCTTCCTTACCCGACCCCACTCCACCCGCGAGATTTTGAGAACCTGCTGACATGATCGGCAGGTCGGGACATGACCCGTGAAAGGCCCTGCATTTTTTAAGCTGTGAGTTGTCTGACTATACTATTAATAGTACTAAGTATAAACTAATAGTTCGATTTGTATTGTTTTAACGTGTTTTGCGATTTTCCAACCTCTGTTCGTATGGAAAAGCTGTAGAAAGAGTATTGAAAATAGTATTGAAACCGACGAACATATAGTCCAAGGCCCAACCAGCCGACCCACCGAAAATATTAGGTTGGAAAATAAAACAAAATGATATATACCAGTCTGGGCCCAAATATACGCCCCGTCTATATTGGATTGTAGTTGGGGGAAATTGCTCACATTTTGACCCAGACTGGGAGGAAAAAGGTATTCTTGACCGATTTTTGTTGATTCTCTGATTTTTCGTGGGATGGGGTGTGAGTTGGCCTTGGATTGTGACTTTTTGGACGGTTTCAATACTATTTCTGACCTGATACTTGGTATATGTTTTCCTACCAAACTGCTACCCGATCAAGGTTGGTACATCGCAACCACCCTACCATCTACGTTGCAGTTACTTGGGAAAACATATTTCTCCACCGTTTTTTTCTCTCTGGTTGTTCGTGGTTTGGGTGTGGGTTGGCGTTGGATTGTGACTTTTCGACGGTTTCAATACTATTTCTTGTATGTTTTCCTGTCCAACTCCTACCCATCCAAGGTTGGCACATCGCAAAGACCCCTAGTATACAAATAGTTTTGCGTGCGGACGAGACACGCCGAAACACGGCCGTTAGTTGGCTGCCTTGATTATCCTCAAGGCGGACAGCTTATTGTTGGTTGGCTCTTTATACAACAGGAGCCATCCCACGATATTGGGGTGCAGCAGATTCCAAAAAGTTTCTGTGCTCCTAACAAAAGGAGCTAGATCAATATCTCACCCACCCGAAACACGCCTTCGAAGACGTTCGTTCGCTCAACCCGACCAACTCTCCTATGAGCTGCGACTTTTTTGCTTGTAGAATTACCATACTAACCAATAGTTATAGTTCCACACATGAGGAGCTCAACCGGTGAGGTATACCGTTTTTTGGCTAAAATAGTGCAGGCCCTGCCGTGGGATGAGGTGTTGTATTGCATTGCAGTTGGTTGCATCTTGGCGATTGTTCCTGTAGGCGTCTTTCCTGACGGGGGGGGGGGGAAGCGGCGGCGTGATGAGTGGGATTTTTTTTTAGAGCTGGGGAGTGGCTGAATTGAATGTAAGTGTCGCTGCTCTCTAAAGTGTGGGTTGAATAGTGCCACTGCTCTCTATAGTGCCGTTGTATTCGCTTGGTACGGCAGGAACTCTTTGTATTAGTAGTAGCCCTGGCCCCGATAGTGTCGATGCCTTGGGCTGGCACATAGTGGCACAATTGGGCACCGCCGGCGGTGCTGGCGTTTAGTTTTGGCAGTGCTTGTTCGGAGTGCCGGCCCATTAGAGAAAAAAATATCCCGCCGAGAGAGAGCTGGATGGAGTTGAGTCCGTTTTCCCCCTCCCGGCAGGACGAAGCTGGCGATAAGGAGAAATCTATGCAGTAGTGGGGGGCTCTCGATGGTGCCGGTTGGATAGTGTCACTGCTCTCTGTAGTGCCGGTTGAATAGTGCCACAGCTCTCTATAGTGCAGGTTGAATAGTGCCACCGCTCTCGATAGTGCAGGGCCGCTGCTCTATAGTGCAGGTTGAATAGTGCAACCTCTCTATAATGCCGGTTGAATAGTGCGACCTCTCTCTATAATGCAGGTTGATTAGTGCCAGTTCTCTTTATGGTGCCGGTTGAATAGTGCCACCGCCCTCCATGGTGCCGGTGAAGTTGCTTGGCACGGCTGGACCTCACTATAGTAGCTTTATATGGCAACCCTATTCCAGTGCAGGTGCCCTGAATAGTGCCAGTATATTGAGCTGGCACATGCAAGACCCCGGCACTACAGTGGTAAGAGGTCCTCGCTGTGTATTAACGCGACAACTTGCACCGCCCCTGCTGATTTTGATGTGTTTTGTGTGGGAGGGCATAGGTGGAGCTTGTGCGACGCGTGTTCGAGGCGTGTCCCAAAGGGGACAGCAAGGATACGCCCCCGGTAAAAGTGCCGACACATTACGATGTGAGGGCCGCGGTCTTCTCCGACAGTGAGGCCACTTCCAGCAGCATGGTTCTTGAGGTTAAGCAGGCGAGTTTGGGGGGGGGAAGGAAAGGATGTGTGTGTACTCATCACGCCTGGCCGTAGTCTTTAGGACTATAAACCCTCGCATCCCCAAGTGCCGACGCATTGCGATGCTTGAACGGCGGTCTTCTCCGACAACGAGGTCAAATTTAGGAGCATGGTGCTCGAGGTTAAGTAGGCGAGCCTGAGGGAGGCGGGGGAGGGGAGGGGGGCGGTGGGGGAGTGGGAGCGGGTGGGAGGGGGGGGGAGGGGGAGGGGGGGGAGTGGAAGGTGGGGGGGGGTGGAAGGAGGAGGGGGGAGGGGAGGGGGGGGCGGTGTGGTCGGACGCATGCTACCTTACGGGTGTGCCTCCTTACTCACCTGACAAGGTCGTACAAACGCCATTGAAGCTTCCCTCCGCCAGGCCCACCCGGCAACGTCTACTCATGCGGGGCGCGGGCGGTATCGCATTTCGTTGCCCGCAGCCGGCCCTTCCGTTTCGTTGAGCCACGAACACTATCGCCCCCGCCCTCCATTTGGTGCGAGGCTGCAAGGAGCATCGAAAGGCGCACTGAACCAGACGGCCGCCCTGCGCGCGTGACGCACTACATATTGTTCCGCCATACCAGTCAGACATACAACGTGGGCTCGATATGAAAAACATTAAATATAAGCTCGATTTTGGAATTAAGGCCATGCGGTACTGCTATCATAGACCCCAAGATACGTTGACAATCGTATCCCCATGCAGATAGATGAAATAATTGAAAAACATCCGTTGGTTGACCCGGGGATGCTCGATTATTATCCCCTCCATAAGATCTCGGGGTTTCGCACATTTTTCAGGCGTTGTTCATGTCGAGCTTATGTTTATTGTCGGGCTGGTATCTGACCTATTCTCTTCAACCTTGTTGTCGTCTTTCGGTGTCCGCAGCCGGCCCTTCCGTTGTTGAGCCACGAACACTACCGGAGAGAGGTGAAGGAAGATCTGTTTCATGCTTGCCTCAACGCCAGGCTGTCTAAGACGGCCATGCGCGACCGTCCTCCTTTTCTCACAGCGTCATCCAGGCAAGCCCCTGCTAGCCCTAGCCGTCTGCCCGGGTCTTTTGGGTCGTGGAAGGCGTACTGTAGAGGGGAGGGGGCGTATACTCTTTATCATTAGGGGGGGGGGCGGGGGCCATGAGGGTAGACGGTAGTACCCCAAGCCCTGAAGCCGCTCTGTTCGTTGTCCCCGCCATGACCGATGGGCAGCCGCGAGCGTTGAAGCGTGCGCAGGCAGCGATGTCCACCGCGAAGTGTCCGGTCGAGAAGACCCTCCTGCTACCATAGCAGAAGAATCAGCTATCGTGTACAGCTGGACTGAAAGCCGACGAAGTATTCCTTTCCCCGAAAATCTTGCTCGTTTGGGGGGCGTACTGGGGGACGGGGGGTAGGGGTACTCGATAATCATGCGTGGCCGTAGTCTTATGATCGTAGACCCTCGCATCCCTACTATGCCGGGACGGAGCATGTCGGATGTTCACCCACCAGGCAGACATTGCATGCACCAAGCGCTACGCGCCATAAGGTTTTCGGCGAGTCGCATGAAGGGTGAGCTACATCCTACTGGGGGGGGTTCATAGCCGGTCGCCGCGGTGGCGTATCAGGTTATCCTCGAGCCTGGTATAGGTCAGTTTCGTGAGTTCGAATCCCCCCGAGTGCGCACTCGTACAAATTCGTGGGGACTTTTCTTGTGCACAAATTGACTGGCGGAAAGCGCGAGAGCGTGAGTTAGCAACAACACTCGATGAAAAATCGACGAGCAGTGGGATTGCTGAACCCTATGCGCGATAAAAATTAAAGGCAAGAACCGGGGGGGGGAAGGGACGAGATCTGTGACCACGGCTTGTCCAGAAGCTGAGAAGTAGATTTGTGCGTAAAAAAAAAAAAAAAATGGTAAAAGGATAGTGGGGGGGGGGGGTCATGGGGGTAACTAGTGGTACGGGGGGTGAGAGTGGTCGCGAGAATAATGTTGTGGGGGACGTGGCGAAACACGTATTTTTGCTCTGTCGGGGTGGTGGCGTTCGCTTGAGCGGGATGTGGGGCTTTGCTGCCCGCCGATTTTTGCGGTGTTGTTGGCACGCGTGCGGCTCCTTAGAGAGAAAAAGCCGGGATGTACAGCTCACACGATTTTGCTTGTATGTTTCTCGCCGAGAGAACCCCGCTCCTCCCCCCAACCCCCTCTCTCTTCGCTCGCGCTTCCTCACTGTTGGTGGATGTGCTGGCAAACCGTCGATTTTTAGAGGTGGAGAAGAGAGCAGGAACGAATGATCATCCGGCACGTGCATCATGCCGTGCCACCCTCCCCCCCCCCGCGCCCCCGCGCTCCCAATGGCCCATCGACTAGGGCACGCCACAATGAGTACCCTCTCCCCCCTCCCCCCCCCTCCCCCTCCGTCTCGAAGGTGATGCATGGCCAATGGCCAGATTACTAAGGCAAACAAACGAATCAGTACCCCCCCCCGCCCCGTAACGCTACCTCCGGAAAACCAAAACGGTACTCCGGTACGCCCTCCCTCCCTCCCCTCTCCCCCCACCCGGCTCGAAAGGGATATGTGGTCAATGGCCAAATGCCTCACCGTTCTCAATGCCGGCCAAGCCGTTGCTGCCCGTCTTAAAAGGGATACGTGGTCAATGGCCAAACGACTAAGGCAAACAACCAATGAGTACCCCCCCCCCCCCTCCCCCCCCCCCTCACGGTAACGCCACCTCCGGAAACCCCAAACAGTACTCCGGTGACGGTGGCTACTCTGTCGACGGTGCAGCTCATGGTGACGGCCCTGGATGGTGGCCTGCCAAGAGCTATGAGGTCCATCCTTACTGAGGCGAGAAATCCCAGGAACTCGAGCCGGTGGATGTTTGTACCTTGCCGACAACTGTGTGTGTGTTGATGCGAAGCAAGCAGCAGCAAAGATTAACACACTGCCAACACGGCAGTGTGACAAGTCACGCGGTGAGGACGGTGATAAGGAAAAACTGGACCGTTCCTCGGTTTGCTCTTTTTTGGGAGATTCCGGCCGTCACACGGGGCCCACTTTCGTCGTCAGTTTTTCCCTTTAAAGCTCCGGATGGTGTTAAATAGCGTTCTTTCTTAACTTTGCTACTGCCCACACTAATTCGAAGTAACTACGTTTTTGGTTCAAGCAGATTTTCCCTCTCTCAACCCCTTAAGAACTGCAAATCCCTTTTTTTTTGGGTGGTCCCACTCTGCTTAAAACTAGACCGGGAACAGTTTTGCGGTGGTCAAAGGTCATCATTATTTTTTTTTTCTCACCCTCTGTTAACCCTTTCGGGATTTTTTTACTTGGTTATAGTATAGGGAAAACCCGACGAAACTGAAAATTACGATTGCGGCATCCTTCACACCAACGTGATGTAAGGATGCTAGATTAGGTGATGACGATTGTGCGGTCGAACTCCGGTACGAAAGTACCTGTAACACACGCACGCACAGCTGGCAACTGCCGTGTGCTGCATTCTTGCACGAGGATAACGACACGCTTGTAGTTTGTTTTATCGCTGTGCATGGGCCTCAAAAGGGCTAAGTCGGGGCGCCCGCTGTGTTCGCATCAGTGCACCAACGGTTCTAGCGTTGGGCTGCGAAAGCAACTGAGTTAAATCGACACACGACGCGTATGAAAATACGTGGAAGTGTGGTGAGCTAAAGCTTTATTTTTCCCCATCCGCCGGAGGATGAAAAAAGAAAAAAAAAAAGTACACCAACGGTCCTTACTTTTTCCGCCCGGAGTGATTAGTATTTTATCGTCGTGGCGAAGGAGAGGGGGGGTGGGAGAGGGATATAAATTGAGGGCGGAAGGGGGGGCGGGTTGGGCGGGGGGGAGTACATACGTGGTGTGGTGTGGAGTGTGCTGCGTGTTGTTTTGCTGTACCAGGTATGTTGCTGTGCTGTGTCTCGTGTGGTGTAGTGTTGTACTAGGTACTGAAGGTTGATGCGGTGTGGCAGGCATGTTGATGCGCTGTACCAGGTATGTTCATGTGCTTTACCAGGGATTTCGATCCGCTGTTGTTGTTCTCACGTTAACTCTTGTAAAACATCTAGAGTCCGTGGTCACACCAAAGGTGCTGGAGCCCTGTGAATATCCCAAAAACCGTGATGAAATAAATAATTCGGCCGGGACACGAACATTAAGCTTTCCCACCTGAAAACACACGAGACGAATACGCACAAGCGAAATGAAACCAATGCGCAAGCTGAACAACAACATGGCCGCCGCGGGTATCCACTCAACTACTGCGCTGTACTTGGTACCAGGTACGTGGTTATACTGTATGCTGTTGTGTCTGTCGCATAGGTTGCTACGACCAGATTCCCCCCGAGACTTTTGTACCTGGTATGCGTTTTGACGGCGAATCTGTCTTCACTTCGGACAGATCACAATCTAGATAACCTACATCGGACAGATCATGATCTAGATAATCAACATCGGACAGATCTCGATCTAGGCCATCTACGTCGGACAGATCACGATCTAGACAATCTACATCGGACAGATCACGATTTGGATAATCTTCAGCGGACAGATCACAATATAGATAATCTACACCAGAAAGATCACGATCTAGATCATCTACATCGGACAAACCACGATCTAGATCATCTACACGGTAGATCCTGTATCTGCCGTTATGAGACGTTAGGCAGGATCTGTGTATACAGAGTACCGATTCAACGCTGGAACCATGCGCCAGATCATGCAGATCGTACGGCTTCCAGCCGGTAACATGAGCTAAACCATACAGATCTTCCCCGAGCTATCTAGATCGTCAAGTGGGGATCGGTGATCTGACCGACATGTGGAATATTCACAGGAGGAGCGCCTGAGCAGGCTCTTTATCCTGTGGGCGCCGTCGTATGCCGATTCGGGCTGCGACGAAGTGTCGTCGTTGTCGTTCTTAACCTGTTCCGCCTTACTCTTTTCCCTCTGACCCCGCCGACCCCCACCCCCCCCCGCCTCCATGACATGCGCGCCCATATCCTTCGAGCAGGTGTATCGAATCAAGATATACGGCTTCAGCGATAGAGAGGTAAGGGAGGACAACTTCGGGTGAAAAATCTCATCCTTTTATTTTTTTTATCCAGAGATTGGCTGTTTTTTTGTTTCCTTTGAAACCGCAGAAAAGATTTTCATGATAAACGACTCTGATGCCCACCTCTTCTCCGAAGAAAGCACCAGCATCCAGACAAATGCCAGCGTGTCCTTGCGTGCTTCTGTTTGCTTCCCAGCAAGCGGAGACAAGCAGATTGTGGAGTGATTTACGGTGTTCATGTTGCTTGTTTTTGTTTGTTTTCTGATAATGCCCTTGAGTCCCCGCAATCCGCCTCCCCCCCCTCCTTCCCCCCCTCCCTCACTCCCTCCCTCCCTCCCCCCCCCCCCCCCTCCCTCCCTCCCTCTCTCCCTCCCTCCCTCCCTCCCTCTCTCTCTCCCTCCCTCCCTCCCTCCCTCCCTCCCTCCCTCCCTCCTTCCCTCCTTTACTGTTAGGTGTCAATCGCAAAGCAAAATCACCTAGCTGAGGTAAGAGGGGAGTGGGTTTCGAGAGGACAGACGGATTCTACCAACCTCTGCAGTGACTACGTGGAGCACTTCTTGAGGGGGAACCCAGCTCCCGGAATTTGCTGGGAGGCGGGAGTGCTCGCGCCGCTTCTGGAAACTGTCAGTACGGAGGATGTCAACAGCGTGGCGTCAAGGTTGGTGTCGGGGGGTGGGGAGGGGGGGGGGGGGGTAGAGGTAGCGGTACTGGTGGTGTGGATGGGTGGGTGCTGGTGGTGTTGTTTTTCTTGTTGGTGTTGGTGATATGGATGCTGGTGGAGGTATTGGTGTTGGTGGTGTCAGTGTTGGTGGTGGAGGTGGTGACGGTGGTATTGGTGGTGGTGGGTGTTGATAATGGCAATGGTGGTGGTGTCGGTGGAGTTGGTAGTGGTGGTGGTGTTCGTACTGGTGGTGGCGTTGGTGATGTTAGTGGTGGTCCTGCTGGTGGTGTTGGTGTTGGGTGGGTGGTGGGGGTGGTGTGGGTGTTGGTGGTGTTGGTGTTGCTGTTATTGTTGATGGTGGTGGCGGTGGTGATTTTGTTGTTGTTGCTGTTCTCACATCGCCATCGTCCAGTCCGTAGTTACAGGACGGGCCTCAACCACTCTGGAGTGGAAGCAACCTCAGAAAAAAAATCGAAAACTGTGTCTGCCACCAGCATACGGCAAGGAATAAACAACGACCGCCCTCTCTCGCTAGGGCTGCAATTTGGCTGGAGGCGTGCTGGGACAGGGGTAGCAGTTGTGGCCAAATCATTGTCCGAATGACGGGGCTCCTGAACCCAAATCGACAAGGAGTCATCACGCGGTAGGTGTTGCACTTTTTGGGCCAAGCGAGATGACGAGCTGTAAAGACGAAGAACTCCGCTAGTTACGGAACGAAACCATGAGTAACTGTAATACAGCAGGGGGGGGGGGCAGTATGTCGATGGTGTGCTAAAGAGAGAAATATGACCGCCTTGTTGGGGGAAGCCGTCTTGTTCACTGCAGTTTATGAGCAATATGACCGCCTTATTTGGGGACGCCGCACTATTCATTTCAGTTTTTGAGCAATATGACCGCCTTATTGGGGGAAGTCGCCTTACTAATTCCAGTTTTTGAGCGATATGACCGCCTTATTGGGGGAAGCCGCCTTGTCCACTCCAGTTTATGAGCAATATGACCGCCTTATTTGGGGAAGCCGCCTTGTTCACTTCAGTTTATGAGCAGTATGACTGCCTTATAGGGGAAGCCGCCTTGATCACTCCCAGCTACGAGTGCATTTTCCCAGGCGCGCCAAGCGGTTTTGACCGCCTTATATCGGGATTCCGCCTTATATAGGTAGACCGCCTTATTGGTAGACCCCTACTGTACATACCGAACTAGTAATTAGCCGACTGACAGCTCTACCTCCCCCTCTTTCAAAAACGATGTACGCTCTCTGTGGCAGATTTTCTTGGGGGAAAAACACCGTCGTGTTCGCGACGTGCCCGGCCCCCGGTAGACTAGCACGCCTCCAAGCTTGGGTTAAGGAAACCCTACCTGTGCCGTCATTCTTCGGGGGGGGGACATTGCGAAAAAAGAAGAGTGCAGCAGCGGCTGTTGCTGAGGAAGCAGTGGTAGGAGGAATACCTACAGCAGAGGAGCTGTTAACGGTGATGAAGAGGTTTGAAGAGAGGTGAGATGGATTTTTTGGCTGGAGGGAGGAGGGGAAGGGGGTGAGATAGGGAGAGGAAGGGGGGAGGGGGGGGGGGCGTTGCTGATGACGCAGTGATCGGAGGAATACCCACAACAGAAGAGCTGATAATGTTGATGGAAACGTTTGAGGAGAGGTAAGATGGCGTTTGAGAGCGGGGGGGGGGGGGGGAGGAGAGGGCGGCCGTTACCGACGACACCGTAGTTGGGGGAATACCAACAAATGGGGACCTGTTTAACGGTGATGAAGAGGTTTGAGGAGAAGTGAGATGGCGTTTTGGAGGGCAGGGGAGGAGAATATGGGGGGGGTTATAAGTCCAAATGATTTCCGAAGGTGTTATCGTTATTTGGGTTCTTGTGCTGTAGTTATGGCGGCGGGTGATGTTGCTCGCTTGGTATGTAGCACAATAGTCAATTCGATGAATTCGACAGCATGCAGATTACACCGCCTTGGTGATCCGACCGCTTCGTTTGACGGTTATTGTAGCAATAACCGCGCCGCGCCGGTTGTTCGGTTCCGATGATTTTTTGCCTTTTGTCAGGCTAACCGGATTTGAAAATCTTACACCGGGCCAAGGGTTGCCAATAACCGAGTCTCGGTTTCCGAATAGTTTAACCGTCTTTGGGACATCAGACGGAAAAGTTGACGAAAGTATATAGACAATTACGAGAGCTGTGAGTCTGCACGACTTCAATCACCAACTATTTATTAGTCGGACTAAAAATTAGTCGTTTCCCGCAGGTGCCGACTATCCGATTTATTGCGTTTCCATACTTTGGGGAGGGCCATACTTTGGGGAGGGATTGTCTAAGTACCAGATGTCGCCTGACTTAAGCCGGCAGGTCGGCTGGCCATCAGTTGACTCCACCAGGCAACTTGCCAACTAAATGCAGTTAGTTGGCAAACGGCACACCTCCTTTGTTTTTTGGGGTCCTCGACAGGGTTTCACCTGGTATAACAGAAGGACGGTTTTCGGTGCCCCGACTTTGTGCACGCGCAGGGGGGGAGGCGGGGGACGGAGCCGAATGGGCAGCTTGGAGAGGGTGCGGGAGTGGTCGCACGACCGGTGGGGAGAGCCGTTAGAGGTGGAGGAACTTCTGCCGGACTACATCTCACTAGGTCGGTGCCGGTTTTTTTTTCAATTATGTTTTTGAAACGTTTGTCGCCCTGGCTTGAGAAATTACGGCCTTCTTGCATTACCTTACCGTCCCATTGCCATCTAAAACACCGTTTCCGAGGAAAGTGAACTATTAATAGTGAACCTTGATTATTCCTAGTTTTTTTCACCGGGCATAACCCGGCGCGCGGGTGGTGTCATGAAGGTTACAAGAAACTTCTTGGGTCGAATCGGGTTGGGTCGGGAGGTGTTAGGAATATCACGGGCCGGGTCAGGAGGTTTTCAAGCGTCACGGGTCGGGCCGGGTCGCTCCGACTCGATCGAATCCGCGAGAAGCGATCCGACGCGTGTAAAGCCTAAAAGTTTGATTTTGTTTCATCCAGGCTTTTTCCCGGGTGATGACCCGACCCACTGATCATGTCAGGTTATCAAAATCTCGCGGGTCGAGTGGCGTCGGGTCAGGTGTTGAAATATGATGGGACGGGTCGGGTCGGGTCGGGTCGGGTCAGGAGGTTTACAAATCTCACGGGTCGGGACGAATTAGTTACCCTGACTCGACCTGACCCCTGAAAGGTCCTGATTTTTTTCCGTTTTTTCCTCTTGGAGCTGATCCTCTCTCGCGTGTCGATCGTTATGTTACCAGATACACGTGTTTTTTTATTGTTAAATGAATGACCGAAACAAACAGAAGCCTTGTCTGGCAGCTTCAACAGCCCCAGAAAGAAAGCTAGCCATAAATGTTATCAATGGAGTGGGGATACTCCCGCGGTCGAATCAAAGCGTGCTTTCAATGACACTAAGACGATATTACGGGGGGAGGCGGCGGGGTGGACT
>JABAKD010000008.1:3441650-3841766 GCA_012845835.1 Undaria pinnatifida
ATAATCGTGACTGCGGTTCCAAAACGGTTAATTAACTCATCCGAAGCCCTCGGCCGCTGATCCCCTTGCCCCCCCTGCGAAACGTGACGCCACTCATTCCCTCTCACCCCGCAAAAAATGCTTTGCTCTGCCTCCACCTTTTCGGAAACCCCTCTCAGCGCTGGGGTTCCTAAAAATATTCCATAGAAAATAGTTCTAAGTAGTTGTTCCCGAAAACATGGGTGCAGTTTCCAAAAAGGCTAACTCCCCGGAATTTTTCTGCCACTCGTCTCGTCCCCCTTCCCAGCAAAACTTAGTAGGACGTAGCTCGCCCTTCATGCGACTCGTTGAACACCTCCCGGCGCTTCGCCCTTGGTGCACGTGTTGTCTGCCTGATCGGTGACAACTCGACGTGCTCTGTCACGGCGCTGTAGGGATGCGAAGGTCTATGGTCATACGACTACGGCTATATGCTTGAAGTGCGAACACCCTTCAGCAAAGCACGTGTTGGATTTGGATGTTTTTCATATGAAGACAACATAAATCCCTTGTGTGCTTTTTTGTACTGTAACAGCGTCATGTACTCTGCTTCCGCCTCTTGGGAAACCCCTCTCGCCCGGGAAACTCTGCTCGGTGCTTGTTTCTTGATTATTTTATTCCACCACTACTTTTTCTTCCTCGGGTGGACTACGAGCATGCAACTGAGGATCAGCTCAACAGGCACCGTGTCACTCGCTAATATCCACCCCCCCTGCTAAACGCAACGCCATTCATCCCCGTACCCCCCGAAAAATATGCTGTCCTCTGCCCCCGCTTCATGGGAAACGCCTCTCGGCGCTTGATTTTTCTTTAGTTGCTGCCACCACCACTCTTTCTTCATCGGGTGGACGATGGGCATGCAGCTGAAGATCAGCACAACCGCCATCGTGTACGACAAAATCCTCCGTCTCCGCCTCAGCTCGCTGGGACAGGTGCGATTAATGCTTGCTTTATTTCGTTTTCCTTTCGTCAGGGTCGGGGGTTGCGTTCCCTTTCCTTTCCTTTCCTTTCCCTTTTCGACAGGGGTGAGCGACGCCAGGCAGCAGAACATTGTGATTGTTTCCCTTTCCCTCTTTTGTTGTTACATTGTCACACTTCCTCCCTTCCTCTCTCCCCCCGTCCCCCTCCCGCCTACAAAGACTGTGCAATATCCCCTCCTTCCCGCCTACGAACACATTGAAAAATGAAATCTCCACTCCCCCCACCCCACCCGCGCCTCCTGCAAACATTACCGGTATTTGTTTTATAGATAGCGACTGGCCCGCTTGTGAACCTGGCCACAACTGGCGTTGAACACTTCCAGTACGGCGGGCCCTTCGTTAACTACCTGTGGGACGCGCCCTCCCCTCCCCCCGCTCCCCTCCCGCCCACGAAAAATACGGAATCTCTCCTCTCCCCCCCCGTCCCCTTGCCGCCCAAAAAAACAAACTAAAAATAAACAGATAACGATGGTCTACCTCGTGAACCTGGCGACAACAACTTCCCCCCTCCCACCCACAAAGACTATGATGTGTCTCCTCCCCCCGCGCCCCCTCCCGCCTATTAAAACGCAAACAAAAGCAAACGTCCCCTCCCCCCGCCACCTTCCCGCCTCCAAAATCGTTTTATTTTTTTATTTATTTCTAGATAACGATCTGGCCACCTTGTGTACCTGACGAACATCGAAATAGAACGCTTTCGGTGCGGCGGAAGTATCAGTGGGAGGCGCCTTCCCCTCTGTCCCCGGCCGCCCTCCCGCGTACAAAAACACGTTCCCCCCTGTTCTTGGTGCACGTTTTTTATTTCCTCCCCTCCCCCCCTCCGCCCCCCTCTTGCCTCCAAAAATCTATCAAAATCTTACAGGTAACTACTGGCCACCTCGTCAACTTGGCGACAACGGACGTGGAGCGCTTCCAGTACGGCGGGACCTTCGTGAGCTACCTGTGGGAGGCGCCGGTGGAGGCTCTGGTGATATTGTATTTGGGCCTGGAGCAAGTTGGGGTGTCGTTTCTCGCCGGCTTCGCCGCCCTCGCTCTCCTGGTCCCCTTGCAGGTGCGAAAAACGCTCACATCAGCATTGGACGCCTTTAAAACTGGAAACCCGTTTATAGAGACAATTAGTTGGAATTAATGTTGGAAGGGGTTAAGACGCGTGTTACGATAGAGGTTTTGTAGGACGTTTGGCCAAATTTTCTCGGACTGAAAATATCAATATCCTTACCTCGCCACGTGCGCACGCCCACACCCCTTTTCTCCCGTACTGCCTGCTACATTGTATTGGAACCCGTTTCTAGTCATTGTTTCCCCGTAAAGCTTGCGGAAGTACGTCTATACGCCAGCTAGCTACGACACCCCAAAATACTCACCTCGTCTCTGCCCCCCCCCCCCCTCCCCCCCCCACCTTCTCCCGTATTGGAATATACATTGGAAATTCCAGGCGTTGTTTTCCCGTAGGTTTGCGGAGGTTCGCCAGCTCGTGACGACACTTACCGACGAGCGGGTCAAGTTGACGAACCAGGCCGTTACGGGTGTCCGATTGATGAAAATTAACGCGTGGGAGCCCGCCCTCGAGAAGGAGATACGAAGGCGAGACACGCCGGTTATATAAGATAACGGGCGCCTGTTTTGTTTGTTCTGCTCTCTTTTGGTTTCCTTTCTGCAGTCAGTAAGCGGTTTAGCTCTAGGCTTTTTTTTGTTTGCATTGTATTTTGCTTGTTGCTTCGCCAGCAGATGCAGAGGCGAGGTTTCATCATGAAAATAATGGTGCGGCTGTCCGTCCCCCTCGTATGTGAGCAGGAACTAAATGTACGGAGTATTGAAGTTGTATGGATATTGATGAGACTCTAACCCAAAACTAGATTTGGTGTAACAGGCGTTAGTCTCTGCTCTGGGATGGTTGTTGTTGTTGTTGTTGCTGTTTAGGCTTTTTCGTTTGTACTGTATCAGGAATTTGCTTTAGCTTCGTCGGTGCGCCCCCCCCCCCCCCTTCCCCCCCCTCCGCGCGCGCTTCCGGCCACGTCCCTGTTGCGCAGCTCTTTGCAGAGGCCCGAACATCAAGGCTCTACAAAAATGGTCCACAAGGAATTTGTCCCTTCTCTTTTCCTCTCCGGGCCATTGTGTTTTTGTTCGCAGCCTCTTTTGAATGTGTTTTTTATTTGACCTGGCCCAGGAGAATAGCTTACCACTTTTTCGAGATAATTGTTAACGTACACTAAGAGTTGTATCTCACCCCAACCCTGACTCACTTATCCAACGCCGATCACTCACAATCAACAGCCCATTCCCATGAAGAAGGCGCGTGCTACGATGGAGGTAGGAGTTTTTGTCGATTATACTTGCTGACTGACGGGTAACGCCTGTACAACTGAAAACCCCCTTTTTTTACAAGCTTACTTGAAGTTAGTATAGGGAGGGATTTTGGGGGCTCTAAAGGGGTTATAACTCAAAGTCACCGAAATGTCATTTTTGTTTTGCAAATATTATTTTTTGGTGTACCTATTGATGGGCCATGGGGTTGTTCATCGGGTTGCTCTTTCCGCTTGCTCTAAAGCGGATTTTGCGTCAGAAGGCAATAATAATAGCAACTCCTCAAATGGTTAGGAACCTCAGAAAAAAAGTGATGCACCTCTGCCGAAGCATGTATCAGAAAACCGACGGAAAACAAAAATAAGGAAACCTAATATATATATATCCGCACGGAGTGTAACTGCTTTCTCTATGATTCGTTTTTGCCAGGGTTCGCGCCGAGGAGATACGCGTGCTGATGAAGGCGACTATCTTGAGGGCGGTGAACGAGGCCATGTTCTTCGCGCAGCCCGCCGTGTTGGCGGGTCTAGTATTCACCACATACCGCCTGCTTGGCAACGTGCTCACACCTGAGAAGGTTTGTTTCACGCGCTGGACGGATCACGATCTAGATCATCTCACGATCTAGACCATCCCGCGATCTAGATCACCTCGCTGTGTAGATCATATCGCGACCTAGATCATCTCGCAGTCTAGGCCATCTTACGGCCCAGATCATCCCGCCATGTAGATCATCTCACGATTTAGGTCATCTCGCGATCTAGCTCATCTCACGGTCTAGGTCATCTCACGGTCTAGATCATCTCGCGAACTAGACCATCCCGGGATCTAGAATCACCTCACGATCTAGATCATCTCACAATCTAGATCATCTCGCGATCTAGGTCATCTCACGGTCTAGATCATCTCGCGAACTAGACCATCCCGTGATCTAGATCATCTCATGATCCATCACGATTTAGGTCATACCACGATCTAGATCGTCTCATGATCTAGACCATCTCACGATATAGATCGTCTGGGTCCTACCAGGTAAAAGTTTGCCGATATGAAATATTGTGCTGGATACGTATAATACAGCTAATCTACTCGTGCAGCCCGCCGTGCTGGCATGTCTCGTGTTCACCGCGTACCACCTGTTTGGCAACGTTGCTCAATCTTCCGAAGGTATATGGTGATACGATGGTTCGTGCCACAAGGAACATTTTGCGCCCCCGGATTAAAAACTCGTACAGACTAGTAAAACAAGTTGACCTGAAATACACTTCGGAAAGCTCTTATCAAGGGCGTTCAAGATGGTTCGAATATGCCTAGCCCACGTACTGCACTCAACTGCTGCCCTATTAGTGGTAGTGGCGGGTTGAGCACCCATCCAGAGGGTACTTCGCGTGACAACTCCAGCAATTTCTCGATATTTACGGCGATTCCTGGAAAAGCATAGTTGAGAAAGCTACGTATCAGGCCTATCTTGTTGGTTAAGAACCAACCCAAATCTGTTTACGGCATGAGAGCAATAAGTTGGAGTGGCCTTTCTGTTTCGGTCCAATAGCCGTTGTTGGTTGTGGACGCTCTGCAAGCTGTAGGCTTCGAAACGAAACCCAATCCATTGCATTTTTTTCCGCATGCAGGTTTTTTCGATGTAACACTATAATTCAGATCGTCATGGGCAATTCCACACAAATGTTTCTACTTCGTAGGAATTGAAACCCCATTCCACCCCATTTTTCCAGTCTGTAGGCTTTGGAAGGAAGCCGATTCCACATTTTTAACACTCTGTACTGTGCAGGCTTTAAAGCAAAACCTATTCCGCCGCATGTTTTATTCCCGCAGGTTTTCACCACGTTAGCACTGCTGACCATCACTCAGTTCACCATGGGCAAGTTTTTCTACATGGCGGTGCAGAGCTGCAGCGAAAGCTGGGTTTCCATAAAGCGAATCGAGACCATTCTTCTCATGGAGGTTAGTGGGTAGGCTATACAGTAACAGGTGTATAATTAATTGTAAATATATTGGCAAAGGTGGACACTGGTAAGAGCATGAAGTATTAATAGCACAATTGAGTAGCACAACTGTTTTGTTATTCGGTGCAGAGCTGCAGCGAGAGCGGGGGTTCTGCAAAGCGAATTGAGAGCATTCTCCTCATAGAGGTTGGTGAGTAGTGTAGGCTTGTGTCCATTACGGTAGCAAATTCGTTTGGCGGAATTGGGCGTTTTTACGAGCATAGAAAATAGCATGCGTATATGTACAAGGTTCCCCTTCGGGGTGCGGTTGACTTGAGATATCCCGGGGGCGTCGCAAGTCGAAAAGGGGAAACATTGGCGTTCCAAGGATATGTAGAGCTAGTGCCTTTGCTACTGCTGTATGCTTTGACGGCCTGGTATGAGGTCCGACGACGTGTGTTTGTTGAGTTGGACGTGAAAATGTCGTTGTTCGATCTCTTCCTGTGCACCAACCACATACACATACACCGTGACTACTGGCATAAAGGCAAGAGCATGAAGCACGACTGGTGTTGTACTGCTGCTGCTGTGCTGCTGCTGTATGCTGATGTTGTGGCAGCGTACCCTCCACGAACACATACCTGGTACATACAGAATCGCACAAACGTACACATGCACACCGTCTGTGGCTAATACAAAGGAGAGAGACGATAGCACCGCTGCCGTTGTACCGTGACTGCCACAAGTTGTACTGGGCCTGGAGGGCCATGTGTGATGCAGTAGCACAGTGGCAGCAAAGCGAGAAGATACATAAACGTATGGGTTTCTATGGGCCCTGCGCAGCTCGGCAAAAGGAGGCAGGCGGCAGTATGGGCCTTGCTCTGTGGGTCGTGCCCGGCTCAATTATCTCCCAGATGCGGCGCGGGGAGCAGAACAACGCGAGCGATAGTATCTAGGTGCCAATCTCACAGGTAGACGGGCGGAGGGAGGCATTTCGTCAGGCGATGTGTGTTACATGTTCACGGCGAGGTGTACAATATATCTCAGGGGTAGGTGCAACAAATACGAACCTTTTAGCACTCCAGTCAGAATATGGGGACAAAACACTTGAAAGTAGAACCGGGATAGTTTAGGAGTTTTAAAAAGGGTAAACAAGTGTAAAACATAACAAAATATCCATAACGGTAGGGTTTTCTAAGTCATCTACTCGCCGCTGTGAGGCGGAACGCAATCCCTTGCCCAAAGAGCCAGCTCAGCGATTTTGAATGCTCGGAGCACGCGCCACTGAGTTCGACCGGGAATTTTGGCGTGCGTCGTGATGTACCCGTCGCCCCCTTGCTTGCCCCTGAGCCGAAAGCGGGAGAAAAAACCTTCGGTCGCCGAGGAATCGCATGCCCCCCCCCAAAAAAATTGCATTTTTTGCATACACATATATATATATGGTTGTCGGTGTAGAGTTCAAGAAAGAGGGGTTTCCATGAAGACAGTTGAGGGCATTCTCCGCGTAGAGGTAACATTATTGAGCGGGGTCACATATCGCTATGCAATGTGGCCATTATTTTTGTACATTTGAACTTTTTTTAAGAGCGTAACAGTAGCACACTTAAGTACGTGGCTCAAATGGGTTTTTCGGTGCAGAGCTGCAACGAGAGCTGAATGTCCTTTAAAGCGAATTGAGAGCGTTCTCCTCATGCAGGTAGGCTAATGGGACTGTTCACGGCCGTGCGAACCTCGGTGCTATCGACAGGTCGCGGGCACGACACGTTAGTGTCGACCCCTTGATCAACCACTTAATCTAGTTCGCTGGAAGGCGGCGACATACACACGCCTTGCTGAAGATCCCTTGATTGGATCGCGAAGCGCTCTCTTTCGTTGGACGTGCAGTACGAGTAGAGTGTTAGGATTCCTCCTGGGGCGTTGTTGTGGCCACAAAATGCGCATACATACCTGGCACAAAGCGCGACCGTTGAAATTGAAGTTGCGCGTCTCAAGTGCATCTCCGTATTGTTAAAAAGGAAGACAGGAGGAAAGGGGAGGAGGAGTTCAGGTACTTGCTTGGACAAAGCTTCCTTGTTACGTGCATATTACGGCCGGCGTCTATTTTCCGCGACCGCCATGCCGTGCCGCTATGTTTGCGTTTGCTCTGTTGCGGCTTCTGTTGTGTTCTGCCGCTACTCCTCGTTGTGTTTCTGTCGCGGCCTTTTTTTTTAGCTTTTTTAGTGTATTTCCTTGCTATATTTCACGGCAGGCGCTTTCTCTTTTCCGCAGCCGCCGTACCGTGACGCTATGTCTGTTGTACTCTCTCATGGCTGCTCTTGTGCTGTCTCGCGGCTCCTGTGTTTAATTTGTCGCGGACACAGGAGAACGAAGATCTTGTCGCCCCGCTTGATACCGACAGGGCGGTCATGGACATCCCAGGAAAGAAGCACCCAAGACGAGGTAAACCTACCGCTACCGCCGCCGTTGCCGACGCCCCCCCCGGTGTGGCAGCAACAGCAGAGGTAGCGCCAACAACTCTGGATGGTAACGGGACAACACACCCTGCTGACTCTAAGATGGCAGCCGCTCCCGTCGTTAAGAACGGCGGTAGCGCTCGACTATCACAGTTACGAACAACAACACCGGAAGGGGAAGCAACGACGGCTACGAGGGTGGATGCAGCAAATGGAGACAACGCGAACACGGGAGGGGCAAACGGAGGGGTGGTGAACAAGGGAAGGGCGGTAGACACTACCGCAGTGGAGCGACGTGAACCGCAGGCCGCTTTGATTGCGGATGCAAGGGTTGGGAGGGATGGGGGAGCTGGTCTGGAGGCAACGAGAAACTCTCGCGCCGCAGCCAATGGCGACGCCGGTGGCGGTGCCAGTAATGGTGGTGGTCACGAGCGACCAGGACTTATCGCGTTGAAAGGGGTCAGCTACCGATGGATGCACGGGAAAGCGGAGGATGAGCACGCCAAAATATTCCGGAGCTTGGTGGGGGCTCCCGCGGAGAAGCGAAAGGTTGGTCGATACATGCAACGGTTGGGGTGCACTTAACCCTTTTCCAACTCCTATTTATTTCCCTAGTCTAACTCCAAGTGTTTTGTCTTCATGTCGGAACTGCGGTGCTAAAATGGTTAAAAACAAATGCCTGGGTCTCCCTCGGTTGAAGAGATCTCTACCTCACACAAAAACTGACAATTGAGAAAAATGAAAGTACCTATCGATGGACAATCCCATGGCCTAGGTATACACGATATTAACAATAGTAGGGGTCTCCCAGAAAGACGGTGGTGTGCTATAGAGAGCAATATGACCGCCTTTGTTGGGGGAAGCCGCCTTTTTCTTTCCGGGTTATGAGTGCAATTCTCCAGTCGCGCCAAGCGATTTTGACCGCCTCATCTCGGGATACCGCCTTATTAGGGGACTCCCTCTGTATAGTGAAACGAATGCTATCGCAAAACACAAATGACTGTCCGTTGTATCGGGTAGTTTAATAGTTTTTTTTTGAGGAGCCACGGTGACCAGGCATTAATACTTTGGCCAAAAAGTGTTTCCGCTATCGTAGCACGCCTCAGTTGGCGGCCGAGAGATGCGCGGGGGGGCGGGGGGGTGTACCTATTTCAAGCATAGCCATGACCCTCGCATCTCTACAATGCCGGGACGGAGCACATCGGGTTTTCGCCGGCCGAGCAGACATCGCGTGTTCACCGGGGATTAGGCGAGCGTTGACAGAGGAGAGGAGATAAAAATATCAGCCTGCGCCCGGGGGGAAGCAGGGAAAGTTATGGAACTGCGGAGGTATCGGCCGTCAGGGGTGGAATGTCGACCCTTGAGGCGAGCTCTAGGTTCCTTTGGTTTTGCTTGCTTTGGCGAGGATACCTTGATCATCTCGATCCCCGACACGGAAAAGCCCTAGATAACTTGTTGTGTTGGATGATTCCGCTCTGGACCGAACAAGGTGGGTTTAGAAAGCCGCAACATCTGGCTTGGCTACTGTCGTACCGCCACCACTAGCACCGTACCACCACTACTACCATCGTACCACCACCACTAGCACCGTACCACCAAAAGCACCGTACCTTCATATCTACCACCAAAACCCCGCTGCTACTACGACCATACCACCACAGTACAATAACCATCAACACCACAACCACCGCCACTACCACCGTACCACCGCTACTACCGTACTATCACCACTACCGTACCATCACCACCGCCTTACCACCACCACTACCACCGTACCACCACCACCACCACCGTACTACCAAAAGCACCGTACCTTCACCACAACCACGACCACTGCCACCTTCCCACTACTACCATACGGCCACAGCTCACCAAAACGCCACCACTACCACGACCACGACCAGTACCACTGTACAACCACCATCAATACCACAGCCACCGCCACTACCACCGTACCACCACCACCGTACCATCACCTCTACCACCGCACCACCACCACTACCGTACCATCACCACCACCAACGTACCACCACCACTACCCCCGTACCACCATTACCATCATACCACCACAACTACCCCAAAACGCCACCGCTACCACTGCCACAACCACTACCACCGTACCACTACCACCGTACCACCGCCACCGTAAAACAACCACTACCACTCTGCTACCACCATAACAGCACAGCCACCACCACTACCATCATACCACCACAACTACAACGGCATTACCACTACCACTACCACTACCACCGTACCACTACCACCGTACCACTACCACCGTACCACTACCACCGTACCACTACCACCGTACAACCACCACCAATGTACAACAAGCAAGACCACAACCACCACCACAACCACCGTATCACCACTAGCACCGTACCATCACCTCTACCACCGCACCACCACCACTACCATCGTACCACCACCTCTTATCACCGTACCACCACCACCACCACTACCACGACCACGACCACCGTACAACCACCACTACGACCATGCCACCACAACTGCCACCAAAACGCCACCTCTACTACTACGACGACCACTGCCACCGTACCACGACCACCGTATCTCGACCACGACCACCGTATCTCGACCACTACCACCGTACGACCACCACTACCGCTGTACAACCATCAACGCCACAACCACCACCACTACCACCGTACCACTACCACTACCATCGTACCACCACGACTACCACCGCACCACTACCACCACCACCACCACCACCACCGCCGCCGTACTGCCACCACCACGATCATATCACCACTGCCACCGCCCCGCCACCATCAGCAGCATGACCACCACTACCAGCGTACAACCACCACTACCCCCGACACCTGTAAGCGCGGTGCGATCACTCGTATTTTTTCACTTAACCGCTTTTTTGCTCCCTCCCACTCCCCCTCACGCTGTGGCCGGCTCAGTTGCCGAACCGAGGGGGTGCCAGATCCGACGGCACTGGCGAAAGTGGCTCCGACGGCATTTCCCAACCGGAAGAAGGCGAAGAAGGTAATTCGCGGCTGCCATTACTGCCTCCGTACGTATCAATGAAATCGACCGCGAAGCATCTTCGTGGGTACCAAGCGATGGTACGAGTAGCCAGGGCAGATGTAGAGGGAGAAGGTCCGTTTGCCTCCGAGTCCATTGAGCGATAGGTTATGCCCTGTTAATTGTTACATTGTTTTCAAGGTTCAAGGTGGCAAAAAAACTCGTGACGGGACGGTATTTTCTTGGGGAAATTGATTATGTACGAAGTAATATATGGTACATATGCCAGGAATCCCCCCCCCGTGGAGACAGATGGTGGCCACAGACGGCCAAGGAGAAATGGGATAATGTGAACATTTGATTTTCATGTAGTATATCGAAGAAACGTTCTGAGCGGCCAAATGTTGGAGGTGTCTCTATGAGGAGTAGGAACGGTGCCCTGTCTCGAAAGGTATGCGTGCTACATAGTCAAACGACTAAGGCAAGCAAAAAATGAGTACGCCCCCCCCCCCCCTGTGCTTTTATGTTTCTTGTTGTCGTTGTTCTTGCACACATTTATTTGTTTTTGCAACGGTGCAGGCTTCGTCCTGGACGCGATCGACTTGAGGATCGAGCCCGGGACGTTGGTAGGGATTGTGGGACCCGTCGGTTCTTCGAAGAGCTCCCTACTCATGGCCGTGCTAAGAGAAATTTCTCCGGAAAGTCCGGTCGGAATGGGAGCAGCGATCACCCCCGCCGTCTCGGCCGAGGTCGGTGCAATAAATTCGTTGTTGCTGTGAACACTGACGAGTCATAACAATGTATTGCCCTGGGATGACGTACGTATAGTAGCTACCATTTTTATCATCGATACGATTTTGTCTTTGAAGTTCACCGTGACAACATGCTTAGAAGTCATGTCTATTTAAAGGATAATACATGTGTAAACACGAGCGGCCGGTTTTTATAACGCAGCTTGCAAAGACGAGTATCGACCCTGAATTTTTCGAAGTCACAGCTGACGTATTTATTAAGAATATACAATGTAACCGTATGTCGGGCGTTGAACCCTTTTACTACTGATGGGTATATCCCACACTAATTTCAAGTAGCTTGTCTGCAATAATGTTTATTCTTTTGCTATAATCAACAATCATACTCCCAAAAACTACTTGCCGCACTAATTTGAAGCAGCTTGTCCCCCAAAACGTGGACGCGATCGGCGCAATAAATCAAGCGGTATATATTACAAGAAATAGAAATACACTTCATCTGTGAGATCGAAGATTTCGCCGAAACTCATCTTTGCAAGATGTGTGTGATACTCCGATTGCGCGCATTACTGGGTGTGTGTCCTCATCAAGGATATAGGTCGGCGACTCCCCTTGGAACCACAGTGAATATGGAGCATGTAATTTACTACCAGGCATAGTGATACTGCGTGATGTATCTCACACTAAAACCCAGGGTGCTCCCCCCCCGAAAAAACAATACCTGGTACATTCCGTCCGTCTACTACTGCAACGTGTATCCATCCCACGCTATTTCTAAGTAGTTTGTCGTTAAAACGTGGATGCAATTCTAAGTCGTTTTACTGCCGGAAGTTGTATCCCTCATTCATTCCGAGTAGTTTGTCTGCAAGAGAATAGCCAAGGCTACGGTAGGCGGGTAACCTTTGGAATGCTTTTTTTCCCGTGGCCCTGGGTCACTCGCGCGAGTGACCCCCTGTTCCTTTCCAGTATTTAGCTTACGTGCTACTTTATCCCAATATCACCACAATTTGCCGTGGTCGGTCGATGCGCAGGATGAACTGGATGTGTCAGTGAATGGAACTCTGGCTTACGCGTCTCAAGAGCCGTGGATTCAATCCGGGACCCTGCGGGAGAATGTTTTGTTCGGGAGAAAAATGGACCAAGAGAGGTGCCAACGTGGCTGATGTCATACCCCTGCGCGGCATTGTCTTTGCGTGCGTGTACGTTGTGCACGTTGGGTGTGTCGGTTGATAGATGATGATGCTGTTCGCACAATCTAGCATCACAACTGTTGTCTTGCGATGACCGAACGGACCGGACATTTGTTTGATTAGGGTGGCTAAAATTGTACGCATATATAAAAAGATTGTAGCAATACCAAACATAATACGTTGGTTGATTTTAGCATTGATGATAGAGTCAATTCGTTGTTTATCGCCTTCGGGGACACGAACTGTCGTGTGGCGGGTTCCGTCTTTGTGGTACGAGTATAAGATGCAGGATAGCTGTTTTTTTTATCGCGTGGCATCAGCTGCGATATTCTGGTGTGTAAAACCAAGCGCCAGGTTGTGCTGAGCAGGAAAGCCGATGTCGAATGAAATAATCCCACGTTTGCTGAGTCACTGGGAGGGTGGAGAGGAGGACTGGAGTTGTACAACGGTTTTGTTCTACCATGGCGTACGAATCCAAACTGCCAGAGGTGTCAGCAGCTTCCCCCTCCACGCCAGATTTGATTTTGTAGTAATTTTGTAGTCTTACCTTGTACTTCGTTGTTGTTGTTGTTGTTGTTGTCAACGAGTTTTTTTCCTTCTGTGTATTGCTTTCGTCCACCGGATTCATGTTTTTGGTGGCCATCCATTCATGCCAAGCCCCCCCCCCCTCCCCCTCTCTGATGGCTGCATCTGTATTCCGATTATCGCTTCTATATTAGGTACGAGACGGTCTTGCGAGACTGTTCCCTCGAGCGTGACTTATCAATCCTGCCTTCTGGCGACATGACCGGCATCGGTGATCGAGGCGTAAATCTTTCGGGAGGACAGAAGGCGCGGGTGGGACTCGCTCGCATGGCGTACGCTCATGTAAGTTGGGCGTAAGGACCAGGGAGCGGGGAGTATACACTATCCGCCCTGAAATACATATGGACACAACAACATATTCAGGCCCGTGTGTGAGCAGCGGCAATTGAATGTGTAGTCATTTTTAAAAGCGGCCATCCGACGCACGCTGAGACCTCGCTTCCCTCCTCCCCTACGCTCAACTTCTCTCCCCCCCCTTCCAGCTCTTAAGCCCGACCTGGGAATATGATGTTTAACTCATCTGTCCCCGCTCTTGTCCCCGCCGGCTATGCGACGTACATGTTATTATTAACTCCCCTATTCGCCCCCGTCCCCACCCTGCTATTATTGTCCGGCCCGCGAATATGATGCCCTAGGCCGATACGTACCTGATGGACGACCCGTTGTCGGCGGTTGATCCAGCGGTGGGACGGGAGTTGTTTTCTCGGGTCGTGTGCGGGAGGTTGGCGGGCAGCACGAGGATTCTCGTCACGCATCAGGTATGACATGTCGGCACAGGCGGCGAGCTTGGGTGCATGCTACGGTCGAGATGCACTCAAGCTCCTCGCTTGCGGCGCTCAATGCATCCCTCGTCGAGTCATCCCACGCTAGGGGTGCAGCAGAAGTTTTTAAGAAGTTTCTAAGCTCCTGACATGGGGAGCTCAATATCTCACCCGAAATATGGCTTCGAAGACATTCGTTCGCGCAACCCGATCATCGTTTCTATGCGCTAGTCCTGAAACAACTACACTCGTAAATCAGCTTACTAGCCGATAGTTTCACACTTGAGGAGCTCAACCGGTCACACACAATTAGTTAATCCAACAACTGCAACCCCTACCGTGGGATGAAGAAAAAAAAAACATGTTTGCAAGCTGCGTGTGATAGTTCGATTGCGCGTGCTACGTAGTGTTAGTTTTCGTCCACAATAACCATGTTGCTCGATCCGGGGGTGCACAAAACAAATACGTCGACGCCGCACTTTTTTTCATGGCGCAGACAGGGGGGGGTATACGAAAAACAGTAAACAAATAATGAAAGATGTAACTTTTTTTTCTTGTTTACAGAAATCACGCTCCACTGGTTGACCTTTTTACGTGTGTGGTGTCATTTTGTCTTTTCTGGTGTGCACTTGCTCGATCGATGGTCGTATCATACGCGCAGATTCACTACTTGAGTGATCCGGCTGTGGACGAGATCATCGTTATGGGCCACGGAAAAATTGTCGCGCGTGGCAGGTAAGCCATGGCTAGGAATGACGTGATGACTTGACGTGTTGGCTCGCTTCCCCACGTGTTGTGCATCCTGCTTTTAAGAGTTTCTGAGTTATCCCACACTAGGGGTTGCACTTTTGCCAAACGTTTCTGGTAGTGCTTCTGGTGAGGTTACGGTTGAGCTCTTCAACTGTGGATTATCGATTAGTATGATAGTTTTCCGATTACAAGTGTTTTAGGACTAGCACATGGACACGTTGGTCGGGTTGCGCGAACGAATTGCCTTCGAAGTCATGTTTCGGGTGAAATATTGATTGAGCTCCTCATGTTGGGAGCTTATAAACTTTTGCTGCATCCCTAGCGCAGGATGACTTTCCTAGATTAGAAATTGGGTTGGTGTTGTTGGGAGGAACGATTGTGGGCCACGCCGCGGCGGACCTCAAACAAATGACTTCCCCCCTCCCTCCTTGACGTTTCTCCTCACGTCGATACTGTAGCTACGACAGCCTAGAGGCCATCGGTAGCCTTGCCGGGTTAGAACGCCCGTTGACGCCGTCGCCCGATGATGGCCTCATGCTGGGAGATGAGAGCACGCCGAGGCAAGGCAGGCAGTACTCATCACTTTCACAGGCCGAAAGAGCGTCTCTCGGCCGCTCTGCCGACGACCCCTCCCAGCAGCAGCAGCATCAGGCGTCGGACAAATCAACAGAAAGCCAGCGTGAACACGAAGGCGTTTTTTTTTCGGGAAGGGGGGACGACAATGGCGCCAGCTCCGGCACCACAAACGGCGTAAGCGCTGCAAACGACCACGGGCACGGCCTGTCTCTTTCATCACCTCCGCGCGGCAATGAGGATGGTGGCGCACCAAAATCTTCATCGGCCTCTCTTGACGGTGCCCCAGTGGCGTCCGGGTTTGAAGAACAAGAAGCGCTGTTTGGGGATGAAGCAATGGGAGGTGGAGATGAAGACCTAGCAGCGGAAGCGGAAAAGTTGACAGGCGGGGTCGTCGCGGACAGGACGAGGATGCGAAGCAGAAGCATGAGCAGGAGTGCCACGTATCATCATCGCTTGGGGATGATGAGGAGCAAGAGTAGGAGTTCCATTTATCGCTCGGAGGCGTCACTGTCGAGAGCTGGGCAGCACCACGACGGGGACGAGTTGAAGGGGACTGGAGTTCCTCCCGAACTCGTCGTGGCGGAAGACAAAGAGGTGATGAGGGGAGGGGGGGGGTTATTGTTCGGTTGTTTTGGGTTTTGTCCTTTTGATTTTGACGGTCTCGTCTACTTTTGTTTGCAGCTGTCACCATATAGTCCTTTTAAACATTTCACTTATTTCGCGTCTCCTCATGTTCGTTCCACGGATGCCTGCCGTCGCTGTTGCCACCATTGTGCAGTCTGGAGTACTCAAACGCAGCACGTACTGGGAGTACGCGAGGGAGGCTGCGGGCGTGTTCCAAATGGTGTTGATCTTTCTTTCTATGACGGGAGGACAGGTGAAGCCTACATTGTAGTTTACGGCGGTACGGGTTATTAAGTTACCAATATCTAAGTCAGCCGTATGTAACTTGATTTTTTTGCCGTATGATACTGACTTTACCTGGAAGTACGTCCCCTACACCTGGTATAAAAAACGCCTCCAAGCTATGCCGCGTGCTTTAGCTCGTATCAAGTACTTTTTTTATGGCGAGAGGACAGGTGATACTCATTTTCATGCCCGCTGTGATCTTTACGGGCTCTCCGGGCTTCCCGGTACCGTTGTTTTCGCATTCGTTTCTGGCGTGATCTGCGTGACGAATGCTACGATAGCGGTGGACCTTTCTTCTTCTGAAGCTCCCTCCCGTAACGCCTTTACAATTGCAACTCCTTTTTGAGGGAAAATTACTTGAAGTTAATGTAGTGAAGGATTTTGGGGCTACAAAGGGGTTAAGGTGCTCCATACCTCTCTCCCAAAAAACTGTTTTTGGGGGGGAAATAAAAGTGCTGGCCGATGAATTATATGATAGCCTAGGTATTCAACGAAAATTATTGCAAAGAGAAGAACGACATCGACATTTTTTTGGATTAGGGAACCCCGTCCGTCATTTTGAAACGTTTCAGCGGTAAAGTGATACCTCTGTCGTACCACGCGTCGCATGCGTAGCTGACGTTTCTGTTGACGTCACGCCAGCCGTTGCATGCGTAGCTGGTGTTCATGTTAGCGTCACGCCAGCCCCTTGCACGATCAGCGCACGTTCATGCTTGCGCTTTTTCATTGGGCTCTGGCTATCGCCCTCTCTGCTAACACACCCTCGCCGACCGCACCCCACCGCGCGGAAGCTTTTGTTTTTTATGCCTTACCCCCTTGCAACATCGACGCTGTCTTGCCTTGATAGCATGTCTACCAGAGGCTGATAATGTCAGTGAGGCCTTGGATAGCGAAATGGTCGCACACGCCGCGCGGTACATACGTCGGTCGATGTCTAACTCCCGTGCAATGCCCCCTGTTGCTTTGTCTTAAACCATACGTACCAGGCGCTTATCATGGCGGTGACGGTTTGGATAGCGAAATGGTCCCGGCAGAGCGAGGAGGAGCAAAAGAAGACTCGCTACTTGCTTGTCCTGGTGTTGCTCACGGTCGCTGCTGTGGTGGTATCCCTTTTGAGAGCAGTGGTCACCTTCATCAGCCTCGTTCGGGTGCGTTTTGAATAGTGCGAAAATATCTCACGCTGGTACCCAGTAACTTGTCCCAAAAAAAAGTAGGTGCAGTTTTAAGGAGAAACATTATGTACGTGCTATGCACGCGACATGTTCTTGATCTTGTTTTTTTTTTACGAATATTGAAAAAACACTCAGCTGTGAAATCGAGGACTTCGCTGATTTAAATTTGCAAGCTTCCTGTGACACTTGGATTGCGCATGCTGTGGGGTGTGGTTTCCCGTTTACAAGCGGTGGTCACCTTCATAAGGCCTTTTCGGGTGCGTGGGGTTACTAATTGCCTGATAGTACGAGTAGCGTGACTGCTTTCGTTGTGGTAGATGATGGGTTTGTTCTCACACGCAGTAGCGGCCTCCGCACTCGAGAGTAGAAACGGAAACCCGTTGTTCATTGGTACAGATAATTAGGCATGCCTGTTTCGGGGATCGGGGTTAGAGTGAGAGGGTACATGAGAAAGGCAGCAGCTATTGCTGATCAGTCTTGGAGACGACGTCACGTGCAGGTTGGCAAACCCACGCCAAACGCGAGTAAGTCGGGGCCCTTGCGGAGAACGTGAGCAGGTAGATATAAGGTGATCGCTGGGTTGTGAATCAGACTAGAAGTTTGTGCCCCTTCTCCCCCCCCCCCTTCCCCTCCCTTTTATTCCTTTCCTTGTTACCTGATAACAGCGTGTCTGTCGTCGTAGTAACTTTAGTGCCGTATGTGTTGGGAGAGGCGGGCGCTACGACGCGAGAGTGCTTTGTATTTTTCTCCGAGGGAGATCGAACGAACGTTTCAAGTCTACACCAGCCTGGCCGACTCACGGATGCCTTGCCCACAAGCTACAGCAGTAAACGAAACCCGCGTACCCGATCACCGTCATTTATTATTACGTGTGAGAGAAATGTTACTCGTATGCTGAAACCGTCTGTACCTATGGTAGTTAACATGGAGTCCCGACGACAACAACCGAAAGTTGAGTGACCGGCGCCACTGTTTATTTCCTGTGGTGTATGTGACCAGTGCTATTTGTATCCTGAAATCTTCCATACCTATGGTATTCGTAGCTCACACGAAGTCCCGTTTCTGTCGTCGTCGGGACAGGCCTCTCATCGTCTCCACGACCGCATGCTCAAGAGGATCATCCGCGCACCTATCCTGTTCTTCGACTCCAACCCCGTCGGCAGGTGGGGACAATGAAATAGTACAGCGGGTGTCACAGTTGGATGGTGATGGTGATTATGATGATGGTGATGGTATTGATGATGTTATTATGGCGATGGTGATGATGACGATGATGATGGTGGTGACGGTGGTGATGGTGATGAAGATAATTATGGTGATGATGATGGTGATGGTAATGGTGATGGTGATTGTAATGGTGATTGTGATGGTGATGATGGTGATGGTGATAGTGATGGTGATGATGATGATGATGGTGATGGTGATGGTAATGGCGATGGTGATGGTGATGGTGGTGATGATGATGATGATGCTGACGGCGTTCTCGCATTGGCGCAGTTCCCTGAAATCTAGCCCGTGGTCACAAGAAAAAAAAAAACCATCCCGATGGCAAGAAATATCAAGTCCAAAGCCATGCCTTGGTATGTGATTTAAAGCTACCAGGTATCGGTGTGGCCCTTATACCCTTTACTACTGCAACAATTACTCGACACCAGCAGTAGATTTATTTATTCATAGTTTGTCCCCAAAAACCGTGTGTGGAGTCATAAGCGGGTTTTTCAACACTTGCGCCAGGCCCCAGGACCCTTAACATAATCTAACCACCTTGGTGCGAAATTGGTCGTCCTTCTACCTTAATCCTTTTATTACTGCCGTACACCTTCCCAGGCTGTCGCCAAAACGTGCGTGGATTCTGGAAAGGGTTACGTTGCGACCAGTTTACAATAATGCAAAAAAATATCCCGTATCAATGTTTGTAATAGTTTGTGAAAAAAAAGTCGGGTGGGAGTTCTAACATGGTAAAGCTTAACCCTGTGCGTTGCAGGATCCTTAACCGCTTCACCAAGGATACGCACTTCATGGACGACCTGCTGCCGCTGACTGTGTACGATTTCGTCATCTGCGCCTTCATGGTCTTCGGCGGCGTTCTGATAGTCTTCATCGTCAACCCTTGGGTGGTACTCAGGTGCAACGAGAATTACAACATTTCACACAGGGGACAGACCACGATCTAGATCATTTACAATGGGCAGTTTACGGTCTACAGTAGGTTATCTACATCGGACAGATGATCTAAATCCCACCTGACAGATCACGATCTAGATCATTTACATCGGACAGATCACGACGTAGATCGTCAATATCGGGCAGATCATGATCTAGATCATCTCCATCTGACAGATCACGATCTAGATCATTTACATTGGACAGATCACGATCTAGATCGTCAACATCGGACAGATCACGATCTAGATCATCTCCATCGGACATATCACGATCTAGATCATTTACATGGGACAGATCACGATCTAGATATATCTCCATCGGATAGATGACGATCTAGATCATCTCCATCGGACAGATCACGATCCATATCATTTACATGCAACAGATCACGATCTAGATCATCTACATCGGACAGATCACAATCTAGATCTACATCGCACAGATCACGATCTAGATCATTTACATCGGACAGATGACGATCTAGATCATCTACAGTGAATCCTGTATCTGTCATCATGATATGTTGTGTAGGATCTGTATATTGGAGTACGGATCCCAAAACCCAGGAAAGCACGTGTTGGACCACATAGACCGTCCGGCTTCCCACTTGGTAGCATGAAGTAGGCCATGCAGATCTTCCCTGAAACATGTAGATAATCAAGTTATGATCGGCGATCTGTCCGACGTGTGCATCACTTCATTAGTAAGCGGTGTGGGACCCAGGTTTAGCGACAAAGAACGCACGACAAGTAAGGTTTAGTCAACTGTCCTTTACGCTGTGAGCGCACCATACGTGTAGTATCATTCTTGACCGCACGATTTCATCGTCTGCGCCTTGATGGTCTTGGGGGACGTTCTCATGGCGTTCATCGTCAACCCGTGGGTGGTACTAGGGCACCATTTTTTCGCTCAGTGCTGCTGCCGCTGCTGTCGACAAGGCTTGGATATATCGGGCGCATTTTATTTTATGTTGCAAGCCCGGCGTCCGTTTTGCTGTAAATCTGCCCTTCTACATCTAAAAAGGTTCTATTAAATACTTTATGTTAGTGCTGTGGTTCTGTTGCAAAAAAGGGCGTTGATTGATGATGCCCAAACCTTTTACGACCAGACCTACGCTCACACTCGTTGGTTTCTTATGTTTTACGGATCTGCCACTTGTGTTGGTCGTCGGCAACGAAGAGCGCGTGAGCGACCGATAGTCCACGACCCCGATGGAAGAATAGAACACAACAAACAGCCAAAGCCAAAGCCACGGCAAGCAGAGTCTATAGGAAGAGGACCTTCTGGGAAAAAACGGAAAGCCAAACACAACGCTGGAACAGTCTGTGCATAGGTGGATGCGAGCGACCCTCTGACTGGCGGCGCTTACCGCCCTGGAATCGCTCTGCTTGTGACTTCCTGGCATCACTTAGTTATGAGGGGGTCGTTAATCTACGCCGATTGTTTCTGTTGCACGTGCGCGATCGACGATTAAGCCTTGTCTTCCTAATTCCGCGGCGACTTGCCCCCGTAGCTGACTCGCTTGGTATTTTTTCACAGATAATTCGCTTGGCAATGCGGTCTGCTTCGTGGATTTGCTTAGCAGGCGGATCCGGTTCCTAGTTGATGTCAACGAGCCTTGTCGATAGTTGTGAGGACCAATTTATATTTGGCCGACGGTCCTGGCCTTGCCCTAACCCCTATCTCCTTTCGCAGCATGCTCCCATCGACTTGGTACTTCTTATACCTCCAGGGTTTCTACATGAAGACGAGCCGCGAAGTGAAGGTACGCAACACCTTCGTCCGCCTCGGTTTTTGTTGCACTGAGCGGAGATGTATTCCCGAACTCACTGGGCTTCTCTGTGAGCTAAACCTCCAAGCTGTCTCACTGCCTGACTTGAAGATAACGATATACCGGCGGTTTCCACGCCAGTTTGCGGTATTTGTAAAGGGGGAATATGCATGTACTCTATTTGTTGGGCTGTTTTTTTGTTGAAAAATACCCTGTCAGGCAGAAGCGGCGGAGATGGCGTAGAGCTGGAGCTACTTATTCTCCGTATATGCGGAGCTCGATATTTTGAGCAAGTTGCCAAACGCAGGAAAAATATTTGTACTTTTTTCTTGGTATATGTTGACGCCTCCACTTTTTTTAATTATCCGGTGGATGGGTAAAAATGAAGCTTAACCTTTTTGAGACTTGAAAGGAAAAACTTGCCAAAAATTGACGATTACGGCATCGGCCGCTGCAGGCTGGCGATGATGAAATTGGGGTCCGAACGACAACAATGCAAAGATTCGTGCGCACCGGGCGCAACATGATCCTGCCCGTACTGCTGTCCGCTCACGCGACGGTTGAACGCTTGAAAATATTGCAATGATTGTTTTTTTTCGCTATACTATAATCAAGATATAATCAAGATATACACGAGCCCCAAAAGGGTGAAGTCGTTTGCCGAAAATACGGTGCCAGCCGTGGCAGTGTGCTCCCAAAGCAGTAGTATATCTTCTTACGCCTATTGTTGTGTGTCACCTCTTCTCTAAACGTTTTCGTGAAACCTCACCCCGTCCTCTCATATTGCCGCAGTGTAGACGTTTGTACGCCTATTATCGATGTAACCTCTCTCTCTGCACGTTTTCATGAATCACACACCATCCTCCGGATCGTTTGTGCGCCTATTGGGGTGTAGCCTTTACGCGTTTTGTGTGAAATCACATCCCATCCTCCCGAACGTTTGTACGGATATTGGCATGTACCAGGTAGGCTCTCTGCGTTTTCGCCAAAGCACGTTCCTCCCTCTCGATCGTCTCCCCCTTTTTCTACATGCTTTGTGTTTCCTTTTTTTTCCTCAGCGGCTGGACGGAGTGACTCGCAGCCCCGTTTACTCCCAGCTGTCGGAAACGCTAGACGGCTTAGTCACCATCAGAGCTTTCGGCGCGCAACGTGAGTGGGTGGTTGCCTGTTGGCGCTGCTCTTGTGGTACCTAATGCAGGGCACTTCGTTCAGGAATAAAAAATATAACACATTATGTGAAGCGAGCAGAGAGGTTCGCGATTGATGGCAGGTGCAAACTGGCGACTACGATAATGTGAAGTGTCCCGCCGCCATGCTCCAGGAAAACAGTCCGGGCGCCACGTGCATGAGTATACCGTATGCGCCTGATATCTTGCTGTAAGCACTTGCGATGTATGTGTCTGTCTCGAAGTTTGAAAGTTCGGAGTTTTATTTTGCTTCTCTGCGATGACGAATCGGCACGGACACTGTGTGTACTAGACGTCGCTGGGTGGGAAAGAAACAGTTTAATCCAAAACATACACACATCAGTCACACCTTATGTTCGTATTAATATATATATATATTACGTCTAGACGGCGGTCCGTAAAACGGCTAAGTGTCAGGGGTGCTTGGAAAACAATCCAAGATTAGTTGGCGTGGCTTTATTATAACTACGCATTCCAAGAGCAACAACGAGGGAAAAAAGACAAAAAATACTCGTACGTACTGCTGTGAAAAATATATTTCAAACCAAAATCAATTCCAAATAAACAACAAAGGAAAGCAAATGAAATACCTGGCAGTACCTGGTATCGGCACCCCCGGTATGAATAACAGTGCGAACATCGCAGCAAACGCCAAGCCAAAGAAGAAAATAGGAACTACAGCAGTAGAAAATACAACCAAACAATGGAAGACCAGAAGAATTCCTGCTTGGAATGAAAAAAACTCCAAAACAAATCAGAAGAAGGCACGAATAAGAGCGTTGAACTTGAAAAAAATGTTTGTTTTTAAATGGCAACTCTGCGAGGCTCGAACTCACGTCCTCAAACTCAAAGTATGTCGTCTTGACCTTTTGACCATGATACCAAACATCCATCCACGGAACGATCCGGAAAAAATGTTGTTCCCGTGGGCAATTAAGAGCTGAGGATGGCTGATAGGTGGGAGAATATGCCGAGGGCGACCTCCGGAGTGCCCGACCTCACAAAGTGGTTCTGTATGTTGCTGCATGGTTTTCGGCGATACAGTTTCTATGGGTCGGACACCGCAAGTTCAGTGTCTATTTGTATGGCCGTAAGGGAAACGTTAAGGAATCATTCGCGCCGACCCCACCACTGTGCATACCTGAAGGCGATTTTTTTCATTCTGCAGCCGGCCCAAGCTCGACCGTCGCAAAAGTACCTGCTCCCAACCTTTCACTCACCACTTTTGTCGTCTTTATGTCGGGATCATATTCCATCTGGCATCCCCATTGCTGCAGGCCGGTTCTCGAAGCAGTTAACCGAGCGGGTCGACACGAACACTTACGCTACCGTACCCTACCCTACCGTACCCTACCCTACCGTACCCTACCCTACCGTACCCTACCCTACCCTACCCTACCCTACCCTACCCTACCCTACCCTACCCTTCCCTACCCTACCCTATTCTACCCTTCCCTACGCTACCCTACCCTACGGTACCCTACCCTACGCTAGCCTTCCTTACCCTACCCTACCGTACCCAACCCGACCTTACCCTACCCTACCCTTCCGCCTTGCTGCCGTTCATGTGGTCCATCTTGCTGTTTTGTATATTTCATATGCCCGCTTGTGCAGGTCGGTTCTTGAAGCAGTTTACTGAACGGGTCGACACTCTCTCCCAAGTAAGAAACCCGATCTGGGCCAACAGTTGTGTCTCTTAATCGTTGTCTTGTCCTGTACTCATGTGCTCGTCTGCACAGGTCAGTTCTTGAAACAATTCACTGAGCGGGTCGACACGAACACCAGAGCGTACTTCGCGTGGGTGTATACCGCGCGGTGGTTGGGCTTCCGCATGGACATTGTTGTGTCCATAGTCATAGCCGCGAGTTGCTTCTTTTCGGTCGCTGTGAACGAGTACAGCCAGGACGTAGGTGAGTATTAGTGGTTGGTCATTTTGTTTTTGTTACCACTTTTAGTATCCAGCTCAACTCGTGGGAGGGTTTACCTTTAGTGACCTTCTGGACAAGCCGTGGACACAGGCGTCATCCCGTCTCGCCCCCGGTACGTGCCTTCGTTTGTCGCGCAGAGGGGTCAGCATCCCCACTGCTCGTCAAATTCCACCGAATGTTACCAATCCGCGCTCTCGCAATTTCCACATGCCAACAATAAATAAAGGCGAAGTGCCTTGCCTGATTTAAACTCATGAAATCGGTCTCATGGCTTACTATCGGATCACCGGGGACGTGGGCTTTGGTTTTGAAAAACATGCCAATAAAAGGCATGTTTTGTCTATACAATACCTGTTGGTGTCCTGGGTCTCGAGAATTGCGTTTCGCTGAGCAAGACCTGATTAACACGGAAAACAGAAACACAAGCGATTTATTTCGTTGCAAGACTCCGCTGTCCACAGCACTGAAGCACCCGAGCGCTGCGGCGGCAGGTACCCGCACCTTCTGCCTATGCGCTGCTGACAGAAGCTTCCTTCTCCCAAATATCACGAGGGAGGCGTGGTTATATTTTTACAAATGCGCCAAAAAAACGGGGGTCCCTTTCCACCCTCCGCTCGTGTCCGAATCTCAGTGTCCCGCCCGACCACCGGGGATCTCTAAAAAAGAACATGGCCGAGGAATGATTGAGTTTTCTTTTTACGAGTTTTGTTTCCGCCATCCTCACAACAGCCGTTAGTTTTACGCAGCAGCAGTAGCTGCAGGTGCCACAGGAACGCTTCCCACCAACGCGCACAGTTGGCGAAAGTTTCAAGTACCCGCCAGCCCGAGTTTCTATTGAGAGCTACGCACATTGTGTTAGAAGTGATGAGGGTTTTGTATTGGATTCGGGAAATATCGCGTGTCACGCGCGTGTGGATTTATGACACGATACACTTTCTAATACGCCCAAAACTTTCACCCTAAACCCTACCCCCAACCCCGACCCCCACCTCTGTCCTACCCGGAGGAGCTTGGTCTGGCGACATTCTGGGGAAAACAGTTGTACCAACGAAATCCTCGACCATATGAAAATACACATATATTAAAAAAATTAAAATACACTCCAGCTGTGAGATCGAAGATTTCGTCGAAACTCATCTTTGCAAGCTGTGTGTGATACTCCGATCGCGCGCATTACGAGTTGTGTGTCCTCATTAAGGATATAGGTCGGCGACTCCCCTTACAGCTACAGTGTAGCTATCAGGGTCAACAGGATGATTTTAGTCAGTCTGTGCGCGGAAACTATAAAACCCGTTTCTGAGGGGGACAAAATCTGACAGCTGTGAAGGGAAAGGGGGGGGCTGGTTTTGATCAAAAGCGAGCGGGTTTGGAGGGGGGCGGGGGGGGGGGGGGGGGGGAAGGGGCAATTTGTGCATGTAAGCTATAAATCCTTTCGAGGGGATAAATCTGACGGTTTTGGCACCAGTATATTATTGGGGGCGGGGGGGGGGGGGGGGGGGGGGGGGGGGGGGTTGGGGCGGGGGGGGGGGGGGGGGGCAGCTCGATATGTGCCTGGAAACTATACATTATTTCGAGGGGATAAATGTGACATTTTTGGAAATAATACATCAGTTATATATATAAAATCATTCTTTGTTTCAGGGATTAGGTCAGGAGTTTTTTTTCGTCTCGGCCTAAGTATGCGATTCGCGGAACTGGAATTCTGGGTCAAATAGCTTCGTTCCAGCGCCGGCTTCGGGGGGCGGCTCCAACGCCCCTCGCCGTGTCCGTTCCGCACGTCGACGTGAACGCGGACGGATGCCGAGCGAGACAAGCAAGAAGTTGCAAAAATACCGCATGTCGAGGAGAAATTCTTTAGATTTTGGTTGTATCTTAATGTCTGCAGCGCCTGGATGATTTACAAAATTGGCATCATTTCCAAACGGTAGTTAGTTGCTATTGGAATGTTTTGAATTTTGAGGTGGCATACTCTGCAGGGCTTGAACGATTGAAACACATGAATGTCTGCAGGGGGCGGTTCCAACGGGCAAAAATCTTCGGGGGGCGGCTCCAACGCCCCTCGCCCTTCCTTATCCGTTGGGCACCTCGACGTGAACGCGGATGGATGCTGAGCGAGACAAGGGAGAAGTTGCAAAAATATTGTATTTTGAGGAGGTAATCTTGCGACTTCGGTTGTATCTCAACGTCTTCAGCGTCTGGATAGTTTCCGAAATTGGCATAATTTTCAAACGGTAGGTAGTTGCTAAAGTTTTGAATTTTCCGGTGGTAGTCTCTCGAGCGTTTGTTTTGCTGGACGTTTGCAGGGCTTGAGCGCGTGTTATAATACAAGTTACACTGATCGTCGATTTTTCATCGAGTGTTGCTAACTCACGCTTTCGCGCTATCCGCAAGTCAATTGGTGCACAACAAAACGAAAATTATACGAGTACGCACTCGGGGGGATTTGCACTCACGAAGCTGATCTATGCCTACCTGTACCAGGCTCAAGGATATAACCTGATACGCCACCGGGTCAGTGAGTAATATAGAGCCGGTCGCCCCGGTGGTCTAGTGGGGTTACACTAGAATATTACTACTATTAATACTAGCGTTGGTCCTTGAGTTAAATAACCACCGTTGTGAGCTTTGTTGGCTTCATTTATTCGCAGAAGTATAATAATGGATCAACTAACTGCTGAAGCGCACGCATGACTAAACGAGGGGGAGGTAGTAGTGATTACAATTGCTGCGGCGCCAGGAAAAGCCACACAGCAAGCAGCATTGCGAGTGGCTGCGTCCCCGGAGCCTCGAGGGTTGTATTATACAAACCCCTTCCTGTTGTTAAGCTGCGCCACTCGAAGGCGGTGGTAAGTAGGCAGCAGGATGGCGTGTTTTGTTGTTGCTGTGGTCCGTGACTCCGTTGCTGTGGTCGTTTGCCGGTCAAGTGCAAGCGGTCGTGTGTTGGTACGTAACTGACAAATAAGTTTATGTTGCTTCGTACTTGACGTGCTCCTTGTTGCTGCTGATTGCTGATTGATCATCTCTTTTAGCGTTTTTTTCTTTTTTTTTCTGGCACACTTCTACTTTCCAGCTTCCGGACATACAAGCCGTGGTCACAGGTGTCGTCCTTCCCTTTCCCCCCCGGTTATTGCTTTCATTTTATTTTGGCGCATGGGGTACAGCACCCACTGATTGTCGATTTTTCATCGAGCGTTGCTAACTCACGCTCTCGCGCTTTCCGCAAGTCAATTAGAGCACAAGACACAAATTATACGAGTACGCACTCGGGGGGATTCGAACTTACGAAGCTGACGTATACCAGGCTCGAGAATATAACCCGATATGCCACCGGGGCAGTGAGTAATATAGAGCCGGTCGCCCCGGTGGTCTAGTGAGGTTACACTCGAATACTACTATTAATACTAGCGTTGGTCCTTGAGTTAATTAACCACCGTTGTGAGCTTCGTTGGCTTTATTTATGTGCAGAAAAAAAGGATCAACCAACTGCTTAAGCGCACGCATGACTAAAACCAGGAGGAGGTAGTAGTGATTACGATTACTGCGCCAGGAGAAGCCACACAGCAAGCAGCATTGCGAGTGGCTGCGTCCCCGGAGCCTCGAGGGTTGTATTATACAAGTTCCTCCTGTTGTTAAGCTGCGCCACTCGAAGGCGGTGGTAAATAGACAGTAGGATGGCGTGCTTTGTTGTTGCTGTGGTCCCTGACTCCGTTGCTGTGGTCGTTTGCCGGTCAAGTGCAAGCGGTCGTGTGTTGGTACGTAACTGACAAATAAGTTTATGTTGCTTCGTACTTGACGTGCTCCTTGTTGCTGCTGATTGCTGATTGATCATCTCTTTTAGCGTTTTTTTCTTTTTTTTTCTGGCACACTTCTACGTTCCAGCTTCCGGACATACAAGCCGTGGTCACAGGTGTCGTCCTTCCCTTCCCCCCCCGGTTATTGCTTTCATTTTATTTTGGCGCATAGGGTACAGCACCCACTGATCGTCGATTTTTCATCGAGTGTTGCTAACTCACGCTCTCGCGCTTTCCGCAAGTCAATTAGAGCACACGACGACAAATTATACAAGTACGCACTCGGGGGGATTCGAACTCACAAAGCTTACCTATACCAGGCTCGAGGATATAACCTGATAAATACGCCACCGGGGCAGTAAGTGATATAGAGCCGGTCGCCCCGGTGGTCTAGTGGGGTTACACTCGAATACTACTACTATTAATACTAGCGTTGGTCTTTGAGTTAATTAACCACCGTTGTGAGCTTTGTTGGCTTTATTTATTTGCAGAAATAAATGGAAAGAAAGGATCAACCAACTGCTGAAATTGCGTAGCAACGTGGGTAGGTACAAATCGACGCGAATGGACGAGGGAAGTAAATGCTGAGTTCTTCTCGCGATAAAATTAGGGCAGGTATCGTAGTGGGGATGAGGGAGGGGAGCCCGCTATATGACCCCGGATCAAAGTTATACTAGTGGGAGGGCGAGAGTAATGCGAGAATCACACTAAGTGGGATGGGAAAAAGAAAAGAACTTGAGTGTATTACTGCTGCTGGAATAATACGATACCCAAGCAAGTTGCACCGGTCGACTCGATCTGAACTGACTGTTGTTGTATTATGCAATTGGTCCACGTACAACTTCTCTAATCACACGCAGCGGACATGGTCGGTCACCTTACTGGCCCCGGATGCTTGATTGAGTGAAATTATCATAAGAAACACACTCGACACGTTTCGTCGCCAGACTAGAGGGTCAGTCGGCGTGTGCTCGGATTTATCCGATCGAAATCTGATGAAAGAAGCTCGGAATCGGATTCACTTAAAAAAAGGTAGCTATTAATTGTAGAACATTGTTATGACTGTTAGTCTATATCGAACTCTTGGCATTACCTTACATACTTTACGCGCAGACTATGATTGTGTGTGGTGACTTTTTTTGCTCTACCAAGTATTGAATCGAACAATTCGAAGTGCTGCCCTGCCCTACCCGAAGCATGGGTGCCGGCGTATGCCGGCACCCATGCGGAGCCCTTGTATATTGTAAAAAGTTCCCCGAGTTTTACACTACATTTTATTTGCTGATATAATGATGTGGAGAAGACTGCTTACTGGTACGGGCTTTGTTCCGTTTGGCGTCGATATCGGCGGCTTCAGATGCCGGGTTGTTGGGAGCGGCGCTTGTGTATGTCATCCAGCTGGGTGGGCTGTTTCAGTGGGCTGTCAGGCAATCCTCAGAGGTGAGTCTGCTGTTATTAATAGTACGCCTTTCATATGGTGCGGAACTCGCCGCATGCGGTAGCCTTTTAGATGCCGCGATCTTTTCCAGATCAGGCGGCAACAGCGAAATTGGCGTGGGCAACAAGAGGATGCTTACACCTTCCATTCAAAAAAACACCTACAAACAAGAGCATATTAGCATCTATAAAACAATGGTACTTCGAAGTATTACGCACGTACTTGTGTTCGTGTGATTTAGGGACTCCCGAAGTTCTGAATATTAGTATTCCCCGATTTACTCGATCCCTTTTACTTTTGAAAAGAAAAGAAAAAGACGCATTAATTGTGAGGTCGAAAGTTGCGTCCACACTCAACTTTGCAAGCTGCGTATGATGTTTCGACCTCGCGCCTGTCCATGTAAAGCCATCCGTTCACCCATTTACATCCACGCGTAGGTGGAGAATCAAATGGTGTCGGCAGAACGCGTGCTGAGTTACTGCAGGGTGCCGCAGGAGGCAAACCTAGAGTCCGATCCGGAGAGGAAGCCACCGCAAGATTGGCCAGCGAAGGGTAACATCGAGGTGCGTCGTGTTCAGCCAAAGATGCCAAGATATAACGCTTTCACCCTTTGGCAAACAGCACGTGTGTAATATTTTACCTACACGGATACCAGACTACTAGGTTTTCGTGTAGCACACTCGGCCCTACACATGTCTCCTGGCGTGTTTGTGTCCAACCAGTACATCGGACGTGATGCGGTATTGTACCCCCTTGACTTGTTCGTCATTTTTTTTCTTGTTTTAAGATTTTCTCTTGACTGGCCCATACAGACACGCACTAGTGAAAGTCGCCCCCACCCCCCCCCCTCCCGGCCCACCCGCAGTCTCCACACGGTGAAAATACAAAGTACGGTACGCAGATGTTATCAAATGTGCGGAAGTATAACGACGGACCTCCCCCCTCCTCCTGCCCCCGTTAATTCGTCTGAAGGCTTTGCTGACGTCAAAATTTACCATCTTGTGCATGTCTAGACTGCCCGTTCGTTCGCTTGGAGATGGGCGTGACACGCGCACCGTCGTCGACAAGCGGAAGATCATCGACCTGATCCGAGCCGACCTGACCTGATCCGACCCGCCCTGAACTGATCCGACCCGACCTGATCTGATCCGACATGGCACGTCCCGACCCGTAACCGTGCGGAACCGACATCCTCAGATTCGCGACATGGTCCTGCGCTACAGAGAGGATTTACCCCCAGTGCTTCAAGGCCTTAACCTTTCGATCGCGGCGGGGTCGAGGGTGGGGATAGTTGGCCGCACGGGTGCTGGCAAGTCGAGCCTGATTTCGGCTCTGTTTAGGCTGGTCGAGTACGACGCGGACAGGTGAGGCAGGCGGGATTTCGGTTGCTGCTGCTGCTGCTGTTGTTGTTGTTGTTGTTGTTGTTGATGTTGTTGTTGTTGTTGTTGTTGTTGTTGTTGTTGTTGTTGTTGTTGTTGTTGTTGTTGTTGTTGTTGTTGTTGTTGTTGTTGTTGTTGCTGTTGTTGCTGTTGCTGTTGCTGATGCTGTTGCGGTTGCGGTTGGTGTTGGTGTTGGTGTTGTTGCTGCTGTTGTTGCTGTTGCTGTTGCTGCTGTTGGTGGTGCTGCTGCTGTTGGTGGTGGTGGTGGTGGTGGTGGTGTTTTATTGGTGTTTCTACTTACAGTAAAGATGTTTTTTGCTGCTGAAATGCGACAGATGTTTTATTTATTTTTCACGATGTTCCTTTGATAAGGACGCGTTCTGCTCTGCGGAAATGCGGGAAATGTATAACCCTTTCGGGTGCAAAACCAAATTTAACTTGTGGGGCTCTTATCGGATTGTTTTTTTTTGTGTCCTCAATATTAATAGTGCAGCTGGTAACCTTCCGAAATCAACAACGAATAGGCGCTTTTTGTAAAAACGGTTGGTGAGAGAAATTACTCGCTGTGTCCAATATGCTTGTGTTTCCTAATCAAACACGCCTCCGATATATTGAGATTCAAGCCCGTTCCACATACCCCAGATTTCTTACTACATTTCAATCCTTCCATGTCCTCCCACGTCCACTGTTTTCACGTTGTTTGTCTTTTCCATCATCTCGCTCGCAGGGGCGGGATAGAGATCGACGGGGTGGACATTTCCAAGATCGGTTTGCATGACCTGCGGCCTAGGATGTCTGTGGTACCTCAGACGCCCTTCTTGTTCTCCGGTTCGATGAGACTGAACCTCGACCCGTTTGGAACGTGAGTATCACACGACAGAGGAGCACCTGAAATTAATTCAGGCGCTCTGCAGCCGAGTGCTTGATGCGGACAAGGTGCACTCCAAGACTCGAACAACGGCGCTCGAGATGTCCAAACCGTTTTAAAGCATTTTGCGATCGAAACCCAAACACCTTTTGATCAATACTTAAGACTCACCCTTTAACTTATTTAAATGTTGACCTGCCAAGATAATTTAACATGGACCCTTCAAACCACTTAAACAATAGCCTCTCAAACCGTCTAATCCTTTAACCGTTCAAACATTAAAAATATTCACGTTTCAAACATCTTGTATATTCAACATTTTCCTCGCCGGCTTCTTTCCAAATGCTTGCTTGGGTGGCGCTTTGTTCCGTCCGTTGCGACCTTGCCCTATGCGGTGTACGGCGCCCGTTTCCGACCACTCTATGATGCGTTGTGTGTTGCAGGCAGTCGGACATGGAGATGTGGTCTGCGCTCGAAGCGGTGCAGATGAAAGAGTTCATTAGGGCGCTGCCGGAAGGCCTTGATGCTCCCGTCTCTGAAGGAGGCGGCAATCTGTCGGTGAGATTCGACATTGTCATAGTCTTCCGGAATCCCAAAAAATACATTTTGACCAACCCCCGAGGAGTTATTATTTGTTAAGTTAATTGATTACGTACGCCGCTAATAATCGTCTTCCCGAGTCCCGCTAATAGTCAATTGTTTGCCATATTCGCGGGGCTTCGTTGACCCCCCCGTGTTTGCTCTTACCCTTCCCCCCCGCCCCCCCTCGCAATTATTTCAAAGCTGTCATGTATATGCAAGAAAGTACGCACAAGGTGCGGAAGTCCGCATCACAAGTGCTTCTTAGTAGGATGCGGCTCATTCTTCATGCGATTCGCCGAACAACTCACGGCGCTTCGCGCTTGGTGCACGCGATGTCCGCCTGGTCGGTGGCAACCCAACGTGCTCCGTCCCTGCCTTGTAGGGGCGCGAGGGTCTATGGTGTGTGACTACGGCTATGCATGAAATAAGTACAACCCACCCCCCGACACCCGGCGCTTCGCGCCTGGTCCGCGCGATGTCTACCTGATCAGTGAAAACCCGACGTGCTCCGTCCCGGCAATGTAAGGATGCGAGGGTCTATAGCCATACGGCTATGACTGCATGTAATGAGTACACCCCGCCCTGTGTTTGCTGATATGTTTTGCTCCTTAGGTGGGACAGAGGCAACTTCTGTGTCTAGCGAGGGCTGTCCTTCAGCGATCTCAGATCCTCGTTATGGACGAGGCTACGGCCAACATTGACCAGAATACCGACTTCCTCATACAGGTGGGTCAAGCTACGGTCTAGATGGTCGCTGCGGATAAAAATTCTTTCGAGTTGAGCTGGAAAGTAAAAGTGCTAATACAAAAAAGGACACCTGCAGAGACAACAATCAATGAGAAAGCCAGGCTGAGATTTTGCAGGAAACTAATGAGTTCGGGAGCACATTGTACTGAAGTTGGGGAAGAACACACCTTTTTTCGAATAAGAAATCCAGCCTGAGTCTGTTTTCTTGGTTCTGATTGGACGCGATAGAGGTATACTCCTTTTTGGGTTAAAAAAAATGTGAATGGCAGGGCTCCTTAACCCGAATTCGTCGGAATGTCTCTTTTGTTTTTTTAGATATTAATGTTTTTCATACACAGGCCATGATTCTGTCCATCAAGTTGCTCTTTCGGTTTACTGAAAAATACACCGGCCATGCGTCTGTTCATCAAGTTGCTCGTCAGGCCGTGGGCTCGATAAAAGGTTGCAAGTATGTGCGGTAACATCGCGACAGTTCGGCGTTGCCCTTTCGGTTTACTGAAGAATCAGTTTTTGGGGGGTGAGGTATTTGATAGAGTTTATCAAGCCACCACCCTCAAAAGGCAAAAAAGAGCCAGTGCATCTTTATCGTGGCATTGGTCATTAGTTACCACTTTACTGTGTACCCTTTGCAGCAGTGGCGGTGATACTCCGACATTATTCGACGGACAGATACAATGCTTAGTTGTCTGTCTCAATTTTGCTTTTTTCCCCTTGTGTTTCGGTCAACGCAGACCTTACTACCGTCTTCATTTTGTCAAGTGGGTGAAGTTATAATAGCTATACTTTCGCGGCAGCAGCGGTGTGTCTCCGATTTGACTCGAGCTTGGTTTTCTCGACTTTTTTTTTCCCCCCTAAATTGAACAACCACCGCTTCGTTTTCTCCAAACTAATCCCTTGTGTTTCGACCAACATCGTCCAGAAAACCGACCGACTTCCTTGGTCAGGTGGGTCAAGCCATTAAATATACCTTTCGCATCAGCGGTGGTTAGTTTCCGATGTGATTCGTGACAGAAAATCATTCTCACTATCAAACTAATCACGAATTTTTCTTGGTTCGGTTCCCAACCTAAAAAAATCCGCTCCTTCAAATTGTTCCTCGGGGTTCCACACATTCCGTGGGGAATGGTGCTGCTGAACTGACGAGTAAAATGTACACGAAAAAGCACGTCTGTCATTGTTTCCCCTGCAGCGTTGACCCCGCCCCCTTTCGCGCTTGGTGCACGCAATATTTGCCTGGTCGGTGAAAACCCGACGTGCTCCGTCCCGGCATTGCAGGGGTGCAAGGGCCTGGTGTATGGTCTTACTACTACGGCTACGCATGAAATGAGTACCTCTCCCCCCCCCCCCCCCACCTCTCCCGCACCCCCGCGGGAATTGGCGGCTGGCAAATACACTGCTCCCTGCGCGAAATAGAAAAATAGGGTAGTTTTTTGTCGTGCGAGCAGTGTCTGTCTGGTCGGTGAAAAACTGACGTGCTCCGTCCCGGCATTGTAAGGATGCGAGGGTCTATGGCCTTAAAAGACTACAGCCATGCACGATGTAATTACCCCCCCCCCCCATATATATATATATTATAAAAAATGAAAATACACTCCAGCTGTGAGATCGAATATTTTGTCGAACCTCATCTTTGCAAGCTGTGTGTGATACTCCGATCGCGCGTATTATAGGTTGTGTGTCCTCATTAAGGATATAGGTCGGCGACTCCCCTTGCAACTACAGTGTAGCTATCAGGGTCAACAGGGTGATGTTAGGCAGTCTGTGCGCGGAAACTATAAAACCCGTGTCTGAGGGGGACAAAATCTGTAGGAAATGCATCAGTTTATCAAGTGAATACTGTAAGTCGAATAACCGGTGAGGGAGGGCGGATTTTATAAGGACGTGGGGGCCTGATTTTGATCAAAAGAGAGCGGGGTTGGAGGGGGGGTAAAGGGGGGCGGGGGGGGGGGGGGGGGAGGGCGGGGCAGCTCAATTTGTGCGTGGAAACTATCATTGGGGGGGGGGGGGTGGGGGGGGGGGGGGCGGGTGGGGCAGCTCAGTCTGTGCGTGGAAACTATACATTCTTTCGGATAAATGTGACAGTTTTGGAAAGAATGCACCAGTTTATCATGTATATCCTGTAAGTCGTACAATCAGTGAGTAGAGGGCGGAGTGTTCGAGGGGGTGGGGGTGGGATGGGGTGGGGGGGGTGTATATGTAATAGGTGGCCTCGGTTGGCACCGACGCTGTAAAACATTATGTGCATATTGGGGTTGGCGTTGGTTGGCGACGATGCTGTAAAACATGCCAGTCACTGCGTGGGCTAGAAAACCAGGATACCTGTTTTTTTTTTTGGCGGTCACCATGATGGATATCGAGTTAGATCATATTGTGCGGCGTGGAGAACCCTAACTCCTTACAAGGGGAATGATCACACCCCGTGGTGTGAATATGGTAAGGCACCCACGAGGCAGTTACATAGTAATGGGACCCATTGTTGTCTCTGGAGTGGCCACACCAGAAAACAAAGTATAATGCATTGGCGCTGTCATCCATAAACAAGAAAGCAGGAACAAGGCGCCGAAGTCCGTCTTACGAGCGGTCCTTGGAAGGATGCAGTTCATCCTTCATGCGACTCGCCGAACACCTCACGGCGCTTCGCGCTTGGTGCAAGCAATGTCTGCCTGGTTGGTGAAAACCCGACGTGCTCCGTCTCGGCATAGTGGGGGTGCGAGGGTCTATGGTCATATGACTACGGCCATACACAAATTGAGTACACCCCCCCCCCCCCCCTCCCCCCCGCCCCCCGGTTCTTGGAAGGATGCAGTTCACCCTTCATGCGACTCGCCGAACACCTCACGGCGCTTCGCGCTTGGTGCAAACAATGTTTGCTTGGTTGGTGAAAACCCGACGTGCTCCGTCCCGGCATAAAAGGGATGCGAGGGTCTATGGTTATACGACTCTGGTTATACGATTACGGCCATGCATAAGCTTAGTACCCCTCCCCCCCCCCCCCCTGGCCGATGAAAACCCGATGTGCTCCGTCTTGGCATTATAGAGATGCGAAGGTGTATGTTCTGCCGGACTACGGCCACAGGACAATGCTTACATTCCCTCACCCCGCCCATCAACCAACGGACCCATAATATATGACGTGTCGCGCTTTTTTTGTGCGGCGCAGGATGTGGTACGAACGTCATTCAAAGGGAAAACGGTCATCATGGTCGCTCATCGTCTCAACACAGTCATCGATTGCGATCAGGTATTGATGCAAAACGCTTTTTGTGCTTGTATTTAATCGGAGTACACGTAGTATCGCCCGCGCGTCGACGCTTTCAACTTGCCTTAATTGAAACACCTTGTGTTGCATTTTTAGGGAGTGCAGTCAGTATCGCCCGCGCGTCGACTCTTTAAATTTGTGTTTCAATTGTATTGGTGTTCCGCTTTATGCTGCTAATTATCAGATCGGGGTATAACCGACACACAGACACTTTTAACTTGTGTTTCGCTTTTTGTTGCGTCTTTGCCAGACTATAATCAACGTGCCCGACTATTTCATTTTATGATGCTTTTTTGTGTTTGGAGACCAGTTTCGCAGTACAGACACGAGGGATGCGCGCACCAGCTCACGATGCGGTTTCCACCGTACCGCTGTGGATGTCGTTTGTTGCCGCCGATGCTGACTATCTAGTTGTTGTACGAAGTTTAATTTTTACCGCCTTTACAACTGGAAACCCGTTTTTTTCGACAAATTGCTTGGGATTAGTGTAGGGAGGGGTTGAGGGGCTGTATAGGGGTTAGGTCGATTAGGCTATAATAGTGTGAGCAAGTTGCGGTCGTGTGATCAAATATGTTATGTCCCAAGCTGCCGCTGGTATACATGCATATTACAGTGTATAACACACCCGCTAACATGATGGTCAGAACCTTTTCCCTCCTAAACCTGGGGGGGGGGGGGGGGGGGCGTACTCATTTGTTGCTTGCCTTAGTCATTTGACCATTGACCACGCATCCTGTTGGAGACGAAGCACCATTCCTACTCCTAATAGAAACACCTCCAATATTTGGGCGCTTATTACGCTTCTTCCATATATTACGTAGAGACTGTTTGCTTATCCTATCCCCGTCCTGTTCGTCGTCTGTGGCCATCTATCTCCTAGGATGGCGATCGTTTTCTCGCAACTCTAGTCTACGAAACTCTTCCATGTCACATCCGTCTAATTTCTTCATCTCCTCTAACGCATCCCGTTCCTCCCTGTATATTTCACATTCTCCTGATACGTGAGTCTTACCCTCTGTTGCTGTCCCACACGGGCACATATTTGTAGCCACGTCCTCCTCTTCCCGACTACTGGTACATTTCTTTCTTCTTTCTGGCAGGTCCAGGTCCCCTACACGAAATCGCAGGTTCAGCTTTTTCGCGTAGTCCATTGGGCCGTGCAGACACGTTTTCATTCCAGTATCTTCCCTCAACCCCCCGTATACCTTTGAGTGCTTCTCTTGCACGTTATTTCTTAGCGCTAGCCTTTCTCTTTCTTCTATTTTTTCTTTTACTTCTGTGTTGTACCCGCTAAACTTCTCTATAGACAGTACCCCTTCTTGATCTCCCCCTAAATCCTTCCGTGTTGTCTCGACTGCGTTATCCCATCTTATTCCAGCTCGACCTTTTGTTATTAAAAATACATACTATAGTTTTTCCATGTACTTTTTCGAACGCACACTGGTGAGGGTCCTTCCAACGAAATACATACTATAGTTTTTCCGTGTACTTTTTCGAACGCACACTGGTGAGGGTCCTTCCAACGCACACTGAGTCGGGCCCGGGGGGAGGGGTTCGGGGGGGGGCGCGTCGCCCCCCCCCGACACTGCTACTAGCATCCAAGCACCGTTCGGCTGCCCTGCCAACCCAGTGCTGGTGGTGCATTTTGGGACACACACACGAACACCAACACACTCTACACTGCTAGTAGTAGCATACAAGCACCCTTCGGCTGGCCTGCCAACCCAGCGCTGGTGGTGCATTTTGGGACACACACACGAACACCAACACACTCTACACTGCTAGTAGTAGCATACAAGCACCCTTCGGCTGGCCTGCCAACCCAGCGCTGGTGGTGCATGCGCTTGAACGTGTGCGCCTCTGCTGTTCGATCCTGCTACATCACGATGCGTGACAACAAATAAAAAAAAAACACAACACACAAACATTTCACTTCGTTGTGCCCTGGGCTGCGGACAAAAAAATCCCTTCCCAAAAAACCCTCCTCGTCCTTACAAAACCATAAAATTCAAACGGCTGCGATTCAAATCAAACGGCGTGACGAACTACACCCTCGCACGCAAACAACCACCTCGTGGGTGCATTTTGGGACACACACACGAACACCAACACACTCTACACTGCTAGTAGTAGCATACAAGCACCCTTCGGCTGGCCTGCCAACCCAGCGCTGGTGGTGCATGCGCTTGAACGTTTGCGCCTCTGCTGTTCGATCCTGCTACATCACGATGCGGGACAACAAATAAAAAAAAAACACAACACACAAACATTTCACTTCGTTGTGCCCTGGGCTGCGGACAAAAAAATCCCTTCCCAAAAAACCCTCCTCGTCCTTACAAAACCATAAAATTCAAACGGCTGCGATTCAAATCAAACGGCGTGACGAACTACACCCTCGCACGCAAACAACCACCTCGGGGTGCATTTTGGGACACACACACGAACACCAACACACTCTACACTGCTAGTAGTAGCATACAAGCACCCTTCGGCTGGCCTGCCAACCCAGCGCTGGTGGTGCATGCGCTGGAACGTTTGCGCCTCTGCTATTCGATCCTGCTACATCACGATGCGGGACAACAAAAAAAAAACAACACAACACACAAACATTTCACTTCGTTGTGCCCTGGGCTGCGGACGAAAAAATCCCTTCCCAAAAAACCCTCCTCGTCCTTACAAAACCATAAAATTCAAACGGCTGCGATTCAAAAAACAACGAGCAGCGCACACCGCACACCCTCTTATTCTATCCCTTCTCGGGTACACCGCGCTCTTCGGCGTTACGCTGGAACGTTTACGCCTCTGCTGTTCGATCCTGCCCTTGCGGTCTGCCGTGTCTGCGTGCGATCAAACGGCCGCGCTTCAAATCAAACGGCGCTACGAACTACACCCTGGCACAAACACCCTCGCAGTGCACACCGCACACCCTGTATTTATATCCCTCGTCGGATACACTGCGCTCCTCGGCGTTGCGCTGGAACTTGCGCCTCTGCTGTTCGATCCTGCCCTGTGTGGTCTGCCGTGTCTGCGTACGGCGGCGACTGCGTCCTTCAGTTCGGCTGCTGCATACTTTCTCTCGCTGGTTCCTGTCGCAGCTCATCTCCGCCGCGTGCTGTGGGTGTCTGCTATGAGCCTCTTCCCTCGTTCTAGGCTCCTCCTTCCCTGCGGCTGCGTGTTCTTCGCCCTCTTCGAACCTTACGGCGTACCACCTCCTCGTGCTGCGGCAGAATCTTTGCACACACCGTGCAGCGGAACGTCCCTACAGCAGAGCGGTATCTTGACGACTGGGGACACCAACTCTTCCGATACACATCATTAACAGGGCTCTCTCTGTGTGGTACATACATGGGTAGCGCAGCAGTACTCCTGTGTGTTTGCGTGTGTAGGATACCCGTACGTGTTTGAACCTGCCATACTACCTCACCTTCCTCCAGCGCTCCTGCGGTACAAATCCCTTCCATCGCATGTGAATGCAGGTGTGTACACGGCACTGCTTATACGCTGCGCACTCAGCATGGTCACAGCAGTGTGTGTATGTCAAGCGGTGTGCACACAGCTCTCGCTGTGTGTAGCACATACTCTACAGGTGTAGCGCAGCAGTACTCCTGTGTGTTCGCGTATGTAGGATGCGCGTACGTGTTCGAACCTGCCATACTACCTCACCTTCCTCCAGCGTTCCTGCGGTGGTACTAACCCCTTCCATCACCCGTGTATGCGGGTGTGTACAGCGGTGTGCACACAGCTATCGCTGTCTGTGTGTAGCACATACATGACATGTGTAGCGCAGCAGTACTCCTGTGTGTTTGCGTGTGTAGGATACGCGTACGTGTTCGAACCTGCCATACTACCTCACCCTCCTCCAGCGTTCCTGCGGTACAAATCCCTTCCATCACCTGTGTATGCATCATCTCCCACGTATGTAGTCTAGACTGCGTCTCCAGCTACGGCTGTGCGTCCTGTAACAAGTGTTCGTGTCTTTCAGCACGTTACATCCTACACCTGCGTACAACGTAACCCATGCGCACGTTGTCATCACACCATGCGGCCTTCCTCGCCAAATTCTGCTGTTCCCTTTACAGGGGACTAAGTACGAGCATCCTATCGGTGACATTCTCCGCCTCAAAGCGAAAGTCGCCGGCTAAACATTCCGCCACTCCCGACGATCGCCAAGTGCCTTCTCGCGCAGTCAAGTGTGACAAAACATTCAGCCACTCCCGACGATCGCCAAGTGCCTTCTCGCGCAATCCAGTGTGAAAAATCATTCAGCCACTCCCGACGATCGCCAAGTGCCTTCTCGCGCAGTCCAGTGTGACAAAACATTCCGCCACTCCAGACGATCGCCAAGTGACTTCTCGCGCAGTCAATTGTGATAAAACATTCCGCCACTCCCGACGATCGTCAAGTGCCTTCTCGCGCAGCGAGCCACCAGTCAAGTATGACAAAACACTTCTCCACTTAACACCAAAAAGCACTTGACTAAACATGTATTGTTTTCTCCCATGCAGCCCTATCAATTATAGCTCGCCCTTTTGTTATTTTCTCCCATAGAGCCCTATCAGCTATGGCTGGCAACGTCTTTGCTGACATATTCTTTAATTTATGTTGCCGTTTAAACTTTATCACGTATCTATTTGTTTTAAGTGGGTGCATTCCTAGTTCTGCTCTTAAGACTGTAGTTAGTACTCGTCGTACGTGAGCATCCTATTAATAGTATCTTTTTAGCTGCTGTCATCTGCACTGTTTCCAGTTGTTTTACGAACTTCGCGTTCCCTTCCCATATTTCTCCTGCTCCTGCATACTCTAACTTCGGCACAATCGCATTCATATGAATACACATTTTAATCCTAGTGTCAAGGTGCGGGTCTGTTAGGATCGCATCCATCGTGCCTACTTGTGATTGACCCTTTCCTATTACTTTCGCCATGTGTGCATCCCAAGAGCAGTCCTTTAAGATATCTACGCCAAGGTACGTATACTGGTCTGCGATCGGCAGTTCATCCTCTCCCCACTTCCATTTGAAATTCACCGGATTCACCTTATTTTCGTTACATATAACTCCTGCGCATGCTTTCACGTTCGCTGTCACTCTCCATTTCCTAGTGTGTTCTAGTGCTTTCTCTATCTGTTTCTGCAATCCTTCGGGTGTTTCTGATATCCCCACGAAATCATCCGCGAACATGAACCCCGACGCCGTATCTTCCTCCATCGTGACTCCTTGCTTTGCTGCTTCGACTGCTACTATCATGTCGTTCATATATATACCTTTAATAGATTGGGTGACAATGTACATCCCTGTGCAACTCCTTGTAAAAAATATCAACATTTTTTTATATTTCCCCGTCCATCATCACAGCACTTCTCGCACATTCCATCATATTTTTCATCATTCTCCACATCTTTCTTCTGATCCCAAGTTCCCACAAATTTTTCCACATCCCCTTTCTCCATACTGTGTCATATGCCTTCCGTACACCTAGAAAGACACAGTACTTTGTTAGCCGGGCGTCTTTCCTACCTTGAATTATCTTGCCTAATGTGTACACATTATCTACGCCACTACGGTTTGGCCTAATCCTGCTTGCGCTTCCCTTATTTTTTCGTCCTTCTCCAGCATTGTTCCATTCTATCGTTCAAAATCTTACAGAATGTTTTGCCTACGTACGGTGCTTAATAGCGTTGTCTCTCGGTATCTCCCCGGACCAGCCTTGTCTCCTTTCTTGGATATGTTCACTACTACCCCTTCTCTCCACCTCTTAGGCGCGTACTCGTTTTGCCATATCCAATTATATTACATAACCATCATGGTAAAATTTCTTCTCCCCGGTACTTCATAAATCGTTGGGGTTTTTTTGCCCCTGCTGCCTTTCTATTCTTGAGTTTAGCTACACACTTCTTTACTTCTTCTCTTGTGAACTCTCCCTGTAATCCGTCTGAACCCCGGTCTTCCCTTTCTGACGCACCTACGTTGGCTTCTGCCTACGCGTTAATTTCCTTCTCAAATTCTGCGTCGAATGTGTCCTTGACTGTGGGCGTTCCTAGTTTGTGGTAATGTTCTACAAGTATTTCCCTCTTCCCCTACACACCATTTTTACGTTCTGTGCTCTTAATGTAGCTATTCCTGTGTCTGCCTCGCCTGCTTATTGACACAGTATCCCTTTTATCCCTACCCACATCTTGTTCATCCCGCCATCAAAGCCTTCGTTTGTTTTATTAATGACGTCTTTCCATGATCCCATCTTCTTCTCTACCAGTTATTTTACTTTCTAGCCGTAGCATACTCCTCCCATCCTGCCGTAGTTCAATTCGATGTGTATCTTGCGTACGCCTCTCTCCTTACTCTTATGGCCTATTTTACTTCCTCATACCACCATTTTACTGCTCCGTTGCATATTATCAATGTCTTCCCTATTACTTCACTTGCTGTGTTCTCCACCAATCGCTCCCATCCTTCTATAGCCTGGGGGGGGACAAACAACGATACCCTCGGCTTTCAGAAGCTCTCTTTGAGATCTCTCCATGGGCGTGTCGCTCGGCGTTTGCACTGTACCAGTGGTAGAGAAAATCGGCATTGACATTATATCATTGTTTCAAATACAGCAGCGGTGAGTTCGATCAATTTGTTAGTCAGAGGGAATGTGCTATACACTGTCATAATTCCTGTAGGGGTGGTTACAGGAACGGTATGCTCATTGGTCTTGCGAAGGGGGCGGAGGTCCCCAAGAAAAATATATTTGGACGATTGTTTCGCACGCTGCTACAATCACTCCCGCGGGTGTTGCAAGAACGAATGATGTACCCGATGCTGCGTTTTGTATATGGATGATCTCAGCGCTTCTCGTAGATGCCCTAAGGCCTCTTCCGAAAGCTCGATATCCCAATAACAGACGGAATGTTGCTTTGACCCTAACCACAGAACTCTGATTTCTGATTTCACTTTTATTTCTTGTATGATGTACGACTTGCTTCAGGTACTCGTATATGGATATGTGTATAATGTCCTGGACCACGTACTTCTGTAGATTATGGCAATGAGTTAATGTGAACAACAACAACACAGCAACAGCTGATATGGTGATGATAAATGCATCGATGCAGGTGGTGGTTCTGTCGGAAGGACGCGTGGTGGAAGCCGATCATCCTCACCTCCTTCTGCAAGCCTCTGCTGCGGCTGCCGCTAATGCCGCGCAAAAGAAGGGTGATGGCATGTCTGCCGCGGGTAAAGGGGGGCCGTCTGAGGTTACCCCCGCCCCATCCGAGGCCACGTTATCTTCTATGGTGGATGAGACTGGCCCCGCCAGCGCAGAGTATCTGAGGCGCTTGGCGCAAGAGGCATGGGAGGCATCGAAGATGGGAACGAACGATTTAACCGGGGATACTTAACACCTGCTACGATTGAGGTAGCACATTTTTGGCCGGAACACTTATGATTGGCGGAGCACTGCTACCGAGGAACCACGCATTGTCATTGGAATACGATTTGTGTTTTTTTCAAAATCGGTCGGGAAGTATTGTACCTATTATGAGGCCATGAGATTGCCGATCGGATTGCCCTCTCGTTTTCCCATACTCGATTTTTGGCCGAGGTGTAGAGCTCCTGAAGGGAAGAACCTCAAGAGCATTTTTTTGCGCGCCTACCGTAGCACGCGTTGGCTGTCGTGTAACCCTAGTTTTTCTGGGGGGACGGCCTTACGTGAAATTAATCAGGGCTTTTCACGGGTCAAGGTCCGGCCCGCGGGTCGAGTCAGGAGCTTTTCCAAAACCCACGGGTCTAGTCAGGTCGGGTCTGGAGATGTTCGAAATCTCACGGGTCGGGTTGGGTCGAATCAGGAGGGTTTCGAATATCACGGGTCGGGTCGGGTAACCCTGACCCGAACCGACCCAACCCGACCCGCGAAAAGTAATCCGACCCATGAGAAGCCCTGGAATTAATGTGGGACAATTTTTGCCGTGGAAGCAGGGTTAAGAACGCAACGATAGGGCTGATTATGGCTTTGGCGTCTCGCGGCTCTTCCGAGGACAAGACACACGCACCTAGACCCCTGTGCTTAGCAGGAGCCCGGGGCCGGCGTCTTCTTGCTCCTGACTAGGTAGATGGACGCAGTTCGAAAATAATTAAAGAAACAGAGTGAATTATTGTGGTTGGGGCTACGGTTTCGCTGAGGTGGTTAGGGTTTATGACTTGGATGGGCTGCGGTGTGGTAGGGTCACGTAGTGAGGTTGCTTACGGCTACTGCACTGCAGTGTTAGGGAGGAGTAGCCCCTGAATAAACATCATGACTGCCGATTGAAGACGCAAGCATTAGGGTTCATTATGGCTCTCGGCTGGGAGATGGTCTGTTTGCCCGGAGTAGCCCCTGCATATATAACATGACAGGCATTCACAGTATAGTCTAGTGGTTAGATCCTTGGAAGGGGCGGCGACAGACAAGGTTTTTGAGCGTAGTTGGTGAATAAACAACATGGCAGCCGCTCACGGCATATCATAGTCTAGTGGCTGGATCCTTGAAACGGGCGGTGGCAGACCAGGGCTTTCGAGAGTAGTTGATGAAGAAAAATTTGGCAGCCGCTCACGGCATAGTCTAGTGCTTGGGACCCTTGAAAGGGCGGTGACAGGCCAGGACTTTATAAAGGGAAAGGGGCGTCCTCGCACTAGTCCTTGAGGAAGAGTTGAGATGCATGCTACGATATCATACGGTTTGCACGTTTTGGCCACAACATTTTTTCCTGACGCGGGCTCCGCAACTGAGACATTACCTTGAAACACGTGCTACGATAGGGGTGATGTTTTTTTACTAAAACACTCTTTGAACGACGGGGCTCCTTAATCCAACCGCCGGAAGGTCGTGTTTATTTTCCAACATTATTGTTTTGTTTTCCTGGGCCATGGGGTTGTGCGTCTTAGGGTTGCACGTTTTTTTTTGTCAAAAATCAGTTTTTGCGTGGGGTATAGAGCTCCTCATGTGAGGGTCCTCAGAAAAGCAAGGGTGCACCTCTATCGTGCTGTTATTACTATGGCATGCGTCCCCAACTGAGGAGCTACCCGATATAGCAGGAATGCCATGTTTGATACCCTGGTACCTGGTGTACAATAGAGTTCGCTACATAGCTAGGCCGTGGGATTGATTGTTCATCGGGTAGCGCGTTCACTTTATTCTCAAACTCAGTGCATACTCCAAAAGTAAAAAAGAGTCTCAGAAAAATGGTTTGCACTCCTGCTGTAGCAAAGCGTCTTGGACGATGCACGCCTCAGAAGCTCGTATCTATGCTAGGTTGATGTTTTGAGGCGATCGGCGTAGTGATGACATTTTGTCGTATCAAAGGTCTATTTTTTTCGAGCGAGTAAAGGGCGCGCGAAAGAGAGGGGGGAGAGGTTTGAAGACATGGCGAAGAAACTAGCGTATGGTCGATCGCCTGTTGGCTTCACATTTCTAACCGGGTTTTCGGAGTTTTTGCGTCGATTTTAAGGTTGTGTTTTGTTTTCGTTTATCGTACGTTTCTTCCGGGTTCAGAATTTTGGTTCGCTGTTTTTGTTGCGAAGCGTTTCTCTTGCCTATGCGGCAGTGCGGAAGCGCACTATTAATAACCCTATATGGCGTCTGTGTCTCGAACGGCTCTGTTTTTGGCGCGAGTTAGGAACGCGCAAAATATGGGCGAGGGTTGAAGACATGATATAGAAACTAGCGTGTGGTGACCTATTGGCTTCTCGTTTCTTCCGGTTTCAATATTTGGTTCCTTTTGGATGTTTGTTTTTGTTTTCGCTACTAAACTTTTTCTGCCAAGGACTGAAGCTGTTACGCTAGCCTATCGTATGTTGCGTGTGCAGAAGCGCACCAGTCCTTTGTGAAGATTGAACCTCATGCCGTGAAATCTGTATTTTGTGGGACAAGAGTCAAAGTCATCGCTGTGGTGGCAGTGATAATTGGGTCTCATGGTCCGAAATTTGTATGTTTATAGTGGCCAAGGTCAACACTCTGTTGAATAATAGCGTAGGGAGTAATTCGCCGAACGAACGAAAGAGTCACGTACGTGAGTACTTTTGTTCGCCCGCGCGGTAATTCGGCGTCATTCACAAATTGCTGTTTGATACCAGGTACACAATACGCGCGTACGAGCAATACGTGCGTACGAGCGCTTACTGGGGGGGGAAGTTTCAGCGATAGAGTTGGTCCCGGTCTTGACATTTTAGTTTTTAATAGGCCACGCTCGAAAAGTGGAGCTCTGCAGCTAACGAACAACACATGGGCTTCCTTCGGGAAGCAGCGCCCTGCAGCAGCCGGACAACGAGTTCCCTGACTATGTGTCACCGGGGGTGATAATCTCAGGCTCGGGTGCTTTAGCGGTCTCCCCCTGAGTTGAGTGTGTTCTATGTAGCTTGTCCCACCGAACAACCTACTCGAAGCAATAGGTTACGCTTACAATATCAGTGTCGCGTAGTTACAGTTACAGATAGTGTCTCGCGGTATCGTATACGAGCATGTAGACTCGCGGAGTATGTTCATCGTCGTAGGCTCAGCGCTATCTTAACAGAGTGGTTATCCACGCTTGTAGCTCGTCGTTTGCTATCTGCATATTGGTACTGTAGCGTGCCCAAGGGTACGGAGAGAGGGTCGCTTTTAGTGCTCACTCGATTGGCTATGACTACCCTATTTCTTTGTAATGTCAGCTGCTGTGTTATTCGGTTTCGTGACATTCACCGAACAACCTAACACTAAGTTACGGTTACATATCAGTGTCACGGGGTTACTGTCACAGATTGTTCTTCGTGATATCGTACACCAAAAGGTAGACTCACGGAGAATGGTCGAGTGGGTGAGGTCAGCGCTATCTGAACAGAGTGGTCATCCGCGCTTCTAGGTCGTACGTTTGCTTTCTGCGTATTATTAGCATGACCAAGGCTACAAAGGGGGGGGTCACTTTCAGTGCTGGCGCGAGTGACTATGGCTACCTTGTATATTTCTTTTTCATCTTAGCTGCTGTGTTATTCGGTTTCGTCGCATTCACCGCCGCCTGGAGTTGTTTTGGTTTCGCTACGCCAACTACTGCCTTCGAGTCCGATTTTGAGCGGGATATTATACAGAGCCGCTCGCGCGATGGCCTATTCTCGGTTGTCAAAGGGAGGTATAACATTATACATACTATATTAATGCCGTATCGCATGTAACTGCTGGGCGCGGCGCTTCTCTTTAAGCATGTAGCTGCTGTTGTTGCGACGAGCATGGCGCGCTTTAGTCTCCACTCCTTTGTTGGCGCACTGTATGCATGTATAAGTAACCTCATGGCGGTGTTTGTCGATGTTTTTTAATACCGTCTCTTGCGACAAGCACCCCGCGCGTTTGCCCCCTCTACTCGATCGGGGCCTGCTTGCTTTTGCGTAAGTGTACGGGGTGATGTAAGACCGGCCTTGACTGTGATAAGTTCGTCGTTTGTGTAGACCACTCTAGCTCTGGTTTGTTGGGGGGGGTTTAATAAAAAAAAATTTACTCTCCTCGCAAGAGGTGTTACCTTGAGCGACCTGCTTGACCTGGGATAGGCCGTGGTCACACGTGTCTTCCCTCCTCACCCCCTGTACGTGCCTTCAATATTATCGCGCATAGATAGGGTTCAGCATTATTTCCGCTTCTCAGCTTTTACGCACTCACTCCAGCAGGCGGATATTAATGGTAGCTCCCCTGACGTTGCTTCCTGCGTACTGCGTGCATGCATCCTCTTGTCTGCGCTTCTCGAGATTCGCAGCTGCTCTTGCGACAAGCATGGCGTGCTTTCGTCTACCGTCTCAACACCCGCTTGCTTTAGCATATCGAAAAACCTCGCGGGTACGTATAGACATACTAATATCTCGGCAAGTAAATCTCCTCGGCATCATTTGATTAATACGCCGCGCTTCGCTCTCAGCGCTCCCACCCGGTACACGCCTGCTTAAATCCTCCTCGCAAACCTTCACGTCGACCTTCTTTGCGTTCCTTGCTTTCTTCGCCTTCTTCGTGTTCTTCGGGACCGCCCCAACACTAACTTCAAGATAAAAAATCTCCAGCACAGCTTCAAGATAAATATCCCCACACTAGCTTCAAGATGTTTTTTCCACACTAAAATCAATGTATATATTCAAAAAGTCAAATATTCGAAAAAGAAACGATCTTCAAAACTCAAGTCAGAATGAGCATAGATAGCCGTTCCCAAACTAAAGTCAACGTAAAAAGTGCCGATAACCAAAATCAAGCTCCAAAAGTTTGTCGAAATACGCAGGTGCTCTTCGGGACCGCCCCTGCACTAACTTGAAAATATTTTTTTCAGCATTGATCTCAATACAATACATCCACACTAACTTCAAAATGAACATCCCCTCACCAATTTCAGGATATTTTTTCCACATTAAAATCAATTTTAAAACAAAATCGAAAAAAATTAAAAACAAATTGATCTCCAAAGAAAGCTCGAGTCAGAATAAAAAAAAGATCAACATTAAGCAAGATAGCCGTTCCCACACTAAATTCAATATAAAAAGTACCGACAAGCAATGCTAAACGTACCCCGTTTACAGTCGTGACGTCGTGACGGGAAAGCTCGCTGCATACCGATGTGTCATTTGCCGGCGTGGCCATGCGGCGGAAGGAGCCGTCTCTAAACGTACAGGGTGGTTTTGTATGTTTAAGGTTGGCCTTAGACCGTGTTGTTAATGGCAAGGCGATAGTTTAACAAGAAAGATTCCAATTTTTTTGTGAGAACATTTTGCTCAAGACATTTTCGTACTGTCGCTGTAGGCCTTTTATTTTTATTTTTTCTGCTCTCTTTTTTGTAACTGGTCAATTTCATCACGCCTCGGTCAACATTGCCCACCAACCACGACTATTGAAACCTTTGATCTCGAGATAGAGCCAACCCACGACTACCTCTCTTCGTCAAGGCCAATGCTACGTGAGTGAGTGTAGGTGACATTGCCGAAGAGTTCATGTTGATCCATGCTCCAGGGCATGAGAGGTTGCCCGCGTTATCCTATGGTCTTCCCTCAAATCCCCCCAAAACTATATTCTTGGCCCCGTTGGGAGACGATCGATAGTTTTTTTGGCACTGTTTTCCACACACCAGCCGCCAAATAAATGTATTTACAACAGAAACCTGGTCGGCGCCCGCCACATATCACCAGCCGTAGTGTAAGCACTATGCACCAAGGGTCGAAAGAGGCCCCTAACGAACTCGCCACGTTCAGATTTTACGACGATGTCCTTGATTTCTTCGAACGAAGTGTGTGGAGCACACGAAGTCACGCTGCTTCTAATCCAATATCTGCTTGAGCAGATATTGCCCAAGATCGCCGCCAGGTTTTTCCCCCGGAAAATTTGAAAGTTCCGAAAAAAAAAAAAACTTGGGCCCATAGACAACCGTCCAGGCATCGTTTGGCAGGTATCTTAGGAAACCAACATTTACACTGGACATCAACTTGCCAGCGACGGTCTTTTCTGTGGTAAATTTGGTATTATTTATGTGGACCACTCAAGCTTTATTATCAATAGTGTGTTCGCAGACCACTCCAGCTTTGGAAAACAGCCTCAAAACTCCCACAATAGTTGAGGATTAGGATTGAGTATGGGGCTCGATACTGCAACATAGTCCCGTTTAAGTCTTTCCAGCTAGTGCGGCAACAACTGGGACATTTTGTTGTATCAGGTGCGTGATTTTTTGCCAATGATTGTGTGCGGAGGAAGGGCTATTTAATCGGCCCATAAGTTACCGAGGCAAAAGCTCCAACGTCTGGCTGGAAACTTCGAAGCTATAAAATCTCTCAACTTCTTCCACAATGGATTTATCGCCGCAATTGTTCTTTTTATTTAATTTCCGAATTGCATTGCCATTTGCGTGTTTCTAGATGGAAATGAAGGAGAAACTGCTTACTTGGTTGACCAACCCAGCAACCACCGTACGTCTGTTCACGGTCTCAACAAGAACCCCCGACTCGCTCGCGTTCGGCGTGAGTTTGCTGTCCGTCACGTGACGTCTTATGAACTGGTTAACAAGCCCTGCTGTCTTGATTCACTTTTATCCTCTGACTCTGACCCCTATCGCTGGCACAGACACTACTGCTACTAATACTTCTCTATATAGGCTACCGTATAACACGGAAGAAAACACACCCCGATGATCAAAATTTGAATTAAAAATATATATATATCACACTTGCGCTGTTGAAGGGGTGTGTGGTATCTATCGTACCCCGGTGATAAACACCATGCACGGTAGCCCCGCTGCTAAGGGGTGCGGTAACGACGGGGTATGGTATTGACGGGGTGTGCTAGCGTTATTAATGATTGCTAAGGAGTGTGAACAAACCCCGGCCAGATTACATGGGGTGTGCTAACGAGGGGGTGTGCTCACGGCATCTATGGTTGCTAGGGAGAGTGAGCAGAGCGCGGCAAGATTGCAGGAGATGTGATAACAATGGGTGCTGCTGACGATTCCGGTGCTGCCGATCGGACCTCAGGCCCTTTGCCTGGCGAGTTGGTCGTTGCTGCTAGAGCTTCGGGCGCTTGACCAGTAACGGTACCCACTCGTATCGGGGCTTGGGGCACGGCGGAAGAGGCGTGGTATCGGTACCACCAGCTCCAGTGAGCGGGCTGATTCCGGAGAAACCCAGCGTAATCGTCGCTTTAGGCGCACGGCAGAAGAGGTACCGGTGGGGTCGGGGCCACAGACTCGTTCGACTCACTGTGATGGGGCGCAGCTGTTGCCTCCATTCTGGTTTGCAAACCGGTGTGCGTTGCGGGTGAATGGCATCAACCAGGCGGTGTGATAATTCTGGAGTTTATTATTTATTTTCAGACGTTCCTCCGTAGGGGGTGTGGTATTCAAATTACCCCCGGTGATCAAGTGATGATCGAAAAACGAAAATACCATCACCAGGTGCGCTCTCGTAGGGGGGGGTGTTATATCAGGGGGGCGTGTTTTCTTCCGTGTTATTCGGTACGCCGATAAAAAACGTTTTGGTCCGTTACTTCGTTCGCGGAGGCCGTTGCGACCAAGGCTACGGTAGGGGGGGGGGGGGGGGGCATGTTCACTACTGGGTTTGAGGCATTCGCACGAGTGACTCTGTACCTCACTGGCAGAATTATGTTGGTGTTTTTTTTACGCAGCGTCGCTCACCATTCCATTGCGGATTAACATCGTAACCATAAGGCATCACGAAAGCTGAAGACCACCAAGGAACGGGGGGCTCACTCGCGCGAGTGACTCCGAGCCACCGAAAACAAATCCCCAAAAGTGACCCCCCCACCGTAGCCTTGGTCTTACCGCGTGTACGAGCAAACCTGTCCCGTATGGACCGGCGGGTATCTGCTATACACTGCTTTAGCTCTGGTCTCATAGATGCATTTTATGCTTTTCTTACGTTGTTCTCTCTACACCCCCGCTCAACAACCAAGTCGCGGCAGGGTAATCTGTTCGTAGTTAAAGAACTTTGCAATTCTCCATCCCCTCTGCAACGGAAATTCACTTTCTCTCCATCCCTAATCACTCCCCAGACATGACTCTCGCCAAAATTCTCCCAACATCTCTAGCGTTAGAGCCATTTACACTGGCACACGTAATAATATAGGAAACATTTCACAGCCTTTCAGGAACAAAAACGAACCGCGAGGAAATTCGCACTGCAGCACGGCGACCGCGGCTAACTCGACACGGCTTGCGACGAAACAAGTACCGCGTGGTATCGCAAGCCCCCCAGCTTCTTCTGCAGACACCGGGGTAGGCGAAATCGGTTCTCTGCAGGTCTCGGATTCAACGATGCAAACGACGACCGGCAAACCGATAGACAGGCAGACATACCCCCAGTCACAAACAGATAGACAGCATACAGCCGATCGACAGCCATACTGTTATACAGTAGTTCTATCTAGGGACTCGCCGGTGGTGGATATGTGTAACTTTCACCAACTGTGTGCGCTGGTGGGAAGCAGGAAAAACCCAGCCGGACGCGACCCGAACCCGTCCAACCCAACCCAACCCAACAAGGTGGCTTCGCAGTCGCGCCTCATTGCCGCCAATTTGTAGTAATGTTGCTCTTCCGGAGATGCCGGTCGTCGAGTGCGACGCGAAAAATCGGGCACACGGGGTTGGAGGGGAGCCCCTGTTTTTGGCGCCGTCGGAAATAAGAAACGCGCTTCGTCTACATTAACGGACGCCAGCACTCCCATCCCGCAATGAAGAGGAATTATAACCAAAAGGCAGAAAGACAGCCCCGCGCTTCTTGCCTCAGTCAAAAGTAATATCTACGCCTAAATGCACCAACCTTACCATCACGCACATCAGCGTATATTATACGATAACTATCAACTATAAAAAACACGTGACGACAATAAAGCGGGCTGAGATTCGACGGAAAAAATAAGAATTTCTGGATCGGCTCCGTGACACTGAAGCTAGTGTAGAGCGAACCTAAAAAAAAAAGAAACTAAACCCAGTCAGAGATAGCATCCCCGTTCCTTATTACGTGCCTTGTGCTGTACATTGTTACACAGCGCTTGGAGGCACGCATGCACTCCGAGCCTGTGAAAATCCGCTGGCTACGGCGCGATGTAGACCCCGGCGCTGGTCGAGACGTAGTTCCCGCGTAGTGCAGATGTTAATTTTGAGCGTACCTTGATGTACTTGTCGTGGTCTGTTTTCGACAATAGTATGTCGTCGACGAACGTATACCGATGAGCAGACAAGCTATTCGATGCAATGTTATCGAGCAAGTCATAGGGTGTAAACCAGGAGCAAAACGTCAAGCTGGACACATGAATCAGACGCCATGCACTAGTGTATTGACCCGGCACGGAGCGCTGATAAATAATTGGTCTCACGATGGAGATCAAAGTGATCCCAGGAAAGAACATAAGATGCCTTGGTAGTCCCGTGGAAACGCTCAAATTGCTGGTCTAATTAGATAGGTGGTTGTGGCAATCAAATGGAGGGATTGCTGCAGGGGGCTTCTCATCATCATAACTTACAGTACAACAGTCATCGGAGGCTACTACAACTTGTGCCAATGTATCTTCAAACGATCCTTCAGATACACCTCAACAAGTACGTATTACCTTTGCTGATCAGTGCCGCGTATCCGGATACGTGTGTGTACTTCAGCTGGTCTCGACCACGAATTTACCACATAAGTGAATCTTCAACTGGTCCTTTACCCCGAGTGTACCACGTACGTACTTAGTTCAACGTACGCATATGGGTACGTACTCTAACCATAGAGTAAGTTCTTCCCAGTCTGAATGCCTTCAACCTACGTTGCGTACGTATATCCCCTCTAGATCTACGTAGACGTTCCATCTTGATATGTGACACCGTCATCCGTCGACAACACAAGTTCATAACCGACACCGTGCAGAGTGACAGTCAGTACTGCGGTACTTGTACTGCTTACGATTTGCACGGCTTGCTCTTAATATACGTTTCTTTTCTAGTTGCGACGTTCTGCAAAACCAACAGAACCATCTATAGGGCACGCGTCAGGCTTGCGCACTATCACACTCAAAAATCGGTTCTGACCGACGACACATTCTACTGCAGAGGTGCGCCGAATATGTTTCCCGAGACTCCTAACCACTCGAAAAAAAAAAGCTCTACAGATCACCCACAGAACTGTTTTCGAGTAAACTATGAAGGCATCCCGATGAACTAACCCATGGCCCAAGGGTATAAACAAAATAATCTTGCAAAAAAGTACCGCATCCTGACGATTTTGGGTTAAGAAGCCCCATCATTCAGAGAAAAGTACTTGCAAAAACGTGCGACCTCTATGGTAGCACGGGTGCGACATTTCTCACTCACACAGTCTAATACACTGGTATACCCACGTCAAGACCACCCGATTACCGGTAATAATTTCCCGTTCATAAGACCATACAAAAGTCTGTTGATAGTGATTTAACAACATATTACTCGGAATTAGAGGTATATACTTTTTCAGGAGTTAACGATAAGATCAAACATGGAGATAAGACCACCGAAGCCTCCAGTCCCGGGGTGGTTTTACGCTGAGTACAACAATGTGCAAAAACCCCTCTTTGGTGCAAAAACCAATAGCGCTTGGGACGCAAATATAAGGATTGTGTTGGAATTCATATTAACACCTCAACATTCCCTACGTTTCCGCACAGGGTGATAACTCTCAGCATCAATCCATCCATCTATCCTTATCCATCCAGTTCTCAGGCTTGTTTCTACTCGAGCGGGAGCTCCTGGCGCAAACACAACTATTCTCAGCATACTATATAACATGCAACATACCACAACCCGGGATCATTTTCAGAGCAATGTTATCTCCAAAATCAGGGAGGCAGCACGCACAACGAACGCGGCAGGGTTTGGCAAGATCTCGGGGAGATCTTTGCATCGACGTGTCGCTCAATGTCGCATTTTCGACAAAATTCAGCTGTTGAATTTCGCCCGAGTGCGTGTTTTCTATTACGCGTCACACGATAAGCCAATCCATCCGGCTCTCAGGCTTGTTCCGCGCCTACTCGCGCAGCACCCCAACCCCTACTGACATTCTCGCCCAGTTTATCAACGTCCTTGGCCAATTCGTCGGGGAGGGGGAACACATCAGAGCCCTTGGCGCTTCTGAGAGAAACGCTGCGAGTAAGTTTTGGTCGGCCCGTGGCTGCCGACTGTCCGAATCGGTCGATGCTACCCTTTATTTCTAGCTCGGAGGCGTCTGTTGTTGACGCTGGTGGGATGAGCACCTCAAAGTAGACCTTGAGGCCAGTGAGGTAGAAAATGCATGTCAGCTCGAACGCCATCGGGTAAAATACCGGCCAGAGTTGGAAGTACAAAAAGTAGGCCATAAGCGTGATTAGCCCTGTGATGTAAATGCCCTGCGACGATCATTGAGTGGCGCGGCGGGATACACGGGGGGAACGTGAGTGTTATTTATCGTCAGGGACGAGAAGGGGAAGGTCCTCGGAGTCAGATGACACTTTGTTTAGGTCATAAGCGTGGTTAGCCAGGCGATTTAAATGCCCTGACAATTTCACCGAGTAGTGCGTGGGGTGTGAAACGAGCTTTGGGGTGGGATAAACGCAGGGAACGTGCGTTTTGTGGCGATGTAACGGTATTAGGGCGGGGGCACGAGGTATCCCCTGCCCGGTTGGCCTATTACGCAGTCCAAGTACGATGGCGTTGTCGTGAGGAACAATGAGGGGAAGACTCGGGGTCAGAAAGTACACGAAGTAGGAGATAAGCGTGACTTGCCCCGCGGTGTAAATGCCCTGCGGAGTGCATGCAGTTGTAGGGTGGGATCGAGTCGTAAGTGTCATGGTCGATATCGTGGGTGTTGAATTTGAGGAATTTTTAAGGGGAAGTTTCGGGATACGAAAGTACACAATGTAGGCCATGAGAGCATTTTTGGCCCTGCGATGCAAATCCCCTGCGACGTTTATCGTGTCGTGGGGAGATATAAGCATGAGGGCACGTGGCTGTTGTGGTGAGGAACGCTAGGGGGAAGACTCGAGATCAGAAAGTACACGAAGCAGGTCATTGGCGTTATTAGTCCGATGATGTAAACGCCCTGCAAGGTTAATGGAATAGCCGGGTGCGATCGGGTCGTGGAGTGGGAAAAACGATGGGAAAGTGGGTGTTATGTGGAGCGAACGTGGGTGGTATGGTGGGGAACTCGGGTGTTATGGTGGGGAGTGTTAACGGGGAAGACTCGGGATCAGAAAGCACAAGAAGTACGACACAAGCGTGATTACCCCGGTGATGCAAACGCTCTGCGAAGTTCAATTCAAGGTCGTCGGGTGCAGTAAACGAGGGAAACATCGGTGTTATAGCGAGGAACGTTAAGGACAAGACTCAGGAGAAAAGGGTACATTTTTAGGCCATAAACGTCATCAGCCTGGTGGTGTAAATAAATGCCCTTCGAAGTTTACTGTAAGGTCGTCGGATGCGATCGAGTCGCGGGACGCAATAAAAAGTAGGGAATGCGGGTGTAAATGTTATGGTATCCCCGTTCCCCATATATATGGTGTGGAGGCGTTATTATTTGATCTGCCTGAGAGGCAGATTATGGGTCCCCTCTGCTGCCAGAGTTCTACAATTCCAGGAAGAAAAATCAAGTGATTTAATCAAGTCAACAACTACATATGTGCGTAAACTAAGAGCTGAACCGAAACAATGCATAGCAGCAGTAGGGTCCGTCCCATACCGCCCCTTTAGTAACCAAGGTACCGCGAGAGTAGTACCTTAAAAGTTGGCGTCGTAGTTCGGTGGTGAAGGGACGCAGAGACGTTCAGCAGCATCAGTGTACTACTTGTTCATCAGCATATACTGATCATTCACCAGTATATTGATTTTTCGCCAGTATATACTGATTATTCACCAGTATACTAATTGTGCACGAGTGTATACTGATTTTTACCTAGCATACTGATTGTTCGCCAGTATATTGTCATGGTAACGGGACGTCAAGGGCAACCTCAGAATCTGTTCCGCCGAGGCATACGACAACAGCCTCAAAAATATTGGCCTTCCCCTATGTAGCGACAGCATTGCCACACAGAACCCCACGTACTGAGATAAGCAACTCCTAAATATTGGTTTACCCCCAGCGACACCACAGTCACACAGGAACTCTGTGTTCGGAGATTACGGTAAAACAATTCCAAAATGATGGTTTACCTTATCTCTATGTTATAGTATTGCCTTTGAAGATCGGTAACTACCTGAGCATGGGTAATTGGGAGGTGTTCGTTTCACCTGGAAGGCGTATGTTGGATGGGAATCATGGGGGACCGGTGAGCTTGCCCTGCCTGGCCAGTCTTTCATCGGAGCGTGGAAACGGAACATTTTGCTCTCGTCTACCTCTAAGCAACGAAAACACGCGAGAAACAACAAGAACCTCCTCAATAGTCTAACCCGCAAGGGGGTACTCTGTGTCTCCACCCTGGTCATAGCCAACCGCGAAACATCGGCATGCGTCGTCGGCAATGCTCTAAACCAGAAGAAACCATTGGTCTCCCCCTCACGACCCCGGCTGAGCGCGGGATGGCCCTCACGTCGGAGACACGGGAAACACAAATATATGGCTATCTGTCTATTAATCATTGTTTATTATTAGGTAACGCTCACGCTGCACACTGCTGTCCGATACGAGCGCTTTTTATTGCCATCCCAACAAATGTTCTCGCCTTCGTATGGATTGCAATACACTTCCCGTGCGATTGAGTGATGGCGGGCTGCTGCCACATGTTAAAAGCAAGGAACACAAACATTTATCGGACGAAACATGTAATAACACACAAAACAAAACGGGAAGGCTATGGCGTGGCGGTACGCTCCACAGGGCCACATGACCAGAGGAGATTTGCTCAAAACCGGCGTTTTGGTTTTATTATCCGCATGAAAACATCGCTTTCAACGCAGAAAAAGAGCTAAAAAACACTCCGTGTGGAAAGAATTTTAAGGCTACAATGATCTACAACATTAGAAATTCAGGTGGCAAAACTTCGCGAGGGTCTTGCACCAGAAAGCATTGAACCGCGCAACACCTCTGTTTACAATTACTAGTAAAACACCTTTCGCATGCATGTCCGTGTTTGGTACCCAGACGGTGCGATCTTCCTTGTGTCACGAAGGCTTCACCATTTGCTGATACATTTAAGCTGATACTTCGTATTTCCGAATACATTTAAACTTCTATTTCCTGATACATCTAATAGACTTCGCTCGTCCGAACTTTGCGGCGATTTCCGAAATTGATATGATACAAACGAGCGGCTCTTCAGCAGACATTCCACTTGTGACAGCGGGTAGCGCTATGAGTTACTGAGTCACATGACAGCGGGTAGCGCTATGTGTCGTGAGTTCGATTCACACCGACTTCATATTTGTCTTTTTCAAGCGTGCGCGCTGACGACATTATGAATTGTTACTTTGGTAGTTGAACATAGTAGCACTACCCACTGAGCTACTGATTGTTTTTGTTCTTGTTCTTGTTCTTGTTCTTGTTCTTGTTCTTGTTCTTGTTCTTGTTCTTGTTTTCGTTCTCGTTCTCGTTGTTGTCGTCGTTGTGGTTGTGGTCGTGGTTGTGGTTGTGGTTGTGGTTGTGGTTGTGGTTGTGGTTGTTGTTGTTGTTGTTGTTGTTCTCACATTAACTCGCAAAATCAAGTCCGTGGTCACAGGACAGGCTCCATCAGTAAATAATGTTGACTGACACCACAGGCAACACCTCTCTGGGTAACGCGGCGTCAATCATCGTAATATCATACATTATCGGGGAATGTAATCACTATATGCTATGCAAAGGTTCTGTTTTGTTTTATTCAATTGTCAGCCGGTCGCCCCGGTGGTCTAGTGGTTTTACCCTCAAATACTACTAACGTCTGTTTGTCCTTGAGCTCGATTCCCACCATGATGAGGTTTGACTTTATTTGCAAAAATGCAAAAACAAAAGGGACCAACTGCTGAGAGCGCCTAGCAGCGTGGATAGGTACAGTTCGACGCGAGTCGACGAGGGAAGAAAATGCTGACTTCTTCTGGCGATAAAAATGAAGGCACGTGCCGAAGTGGGGAGGGAGGAGGAGGGCCCGCCATTTGACCCCGGATCTGAGTTACTGGGAGGGAGCGCGAGAGTGGTGCCAGGATAATAGATGGGATGAAGAAAAACAAATGTTGCAAAGGTAAGTTATTACTACCACAAACAGCACCCCTAACCCTTTCCGGGATTTTTTATTTTTATGTGTCCTTTCTTCTCTCTAGGCGAAAAATAATGGCAGATTAATTATATTTGGAGCAGTAGTAGTACATCCTGAAAGAAGATACCAGATTGTCTGCACCTATTTTTTTTCTGAAGTTGGACGTTCAGTCGGGAATGAAGAAAATACTAAACGTCGACCTTTTCCGCTATGCGCATAGTCCGAAACGACAAAATACTACTACCAGTAAATAACATGTTAGTCTCTAAGTAGGAAGTACGCACGGCACTGTCAACAGTCGTCATGGTAGAGACACTCCGGATATTATTTATTGAGGGGACGCGTCCGATTTCGACAACGTGAAAGCACCCGCGAAGCAAAGACAGCAGATACATATGCCCCGCCTTCCCGAGTAAAAAGAGAGAAGAAGCGCTACGCCAACCCCCCCGTACGAGCAAGCCACCCCCGCATCTATCTTTAGACAACGCCACCGCAACGAGAGATCGCTCTCCGCTTCTTCGTGTTCCTCCTCGCCCGTGACTACGCAAACCAATCAATGCGAAAGCCTGCAGGTAATAAACAAAGCTCTTCTTCCAAAACCTCGCCGGCTGACATGACCCCATGTCGATGTTTGATGCTAACCGAATTAGCATCCTGTCGACTTCAAACCTCCATTGCCACGGGGACAGCAGTGCAGTCTCTTAATTGATGCCAAGTCCTCTTTCGTTTCGCCTAGAGACGAAGCAGGTTCTCAATACTCTTTTCGGCATTTTTGTTCGATATACGCTAACTTTTACTTGACGGCGCATTTAACAACAGTTAGTGTGTTTCGCCTATCCTTGCCTTCTTTGTTGTATGTGACGTTTTTCTTGAGTCAAATTATGACTTTTACAATTTCATGTTCGTATTAAACTCTTGGCATTACTTTAAAGTTCAAAGAATGTCAAATCGGACAGCTACACCTTAACTTGTCGAAGTGCTGCCCTGCCCTACCCGAAGCATGGGCGCCGGCGAATGCCGATGCCCATGCGGAGCTCTTGTAGATTTATATGTTATTTTTCGCCCCCGGCCGCCAGTTTTTGTATTTGTTTTTTCAACTCCGCCCTCCCCTCAACGGTTATAAATATACTTACTATCTTCTTTCTGCTGAAAGTGCTCGGTTGGTGCATCCCTGGCATTTCCAGGGTCGGACTACTTGCGGAACGGTCCAGCTTTTCTTTGGTTTCTTGCTCGGCCTTTATTGTTTTTGTTTCTGCTCGTTTTGCCAGTTGTTTCTTGACCTTGCAGCTGCTCCCTGCATATTTGGTTTTTCTGCTAACACCGTTTTGAACCTTTTCGCATTATGCAAATTTGGGTTTCTGCCAACACGATTTTGGACCTTTTCGCGATTATTGCTTCCCTTTTGTTCAGTACTTCGAAGTAAAAAAAGTTGAACTTCCCACCATTTGCCGCTAATTTGCCGCCTGTACATTAGTTGCGGAACGGTCATTCTTTAGCTTTTCTTTGATTTCCACAATATGTTTTGTACTTGGCACGAAGTTTCATCAGCTGAGATATCGCCCAGCACCCCATCGCAGCGCTATAGCTCAGCAGCGCAGCGCCGTGCAGTGCCGTGCCCTGCGATGCCCTGCGTGCCCTGCGATGCCCAGCCGTGCCCTGCAGCTCAGCTCTGTAGCGCACCGCAGCGCTAGCTCAGCAGAGCGCAGCGCCGTGTGCTTTGCCGTGCTTCGCCATGCTGCGTGCTTTACTGAACTTTTACTAATAGTTCGTAATACATGCCAGTAACATTCGAAGTATCATACCACGTACCGGTACTATTAATGCTACATGTATACACCAGGTTTGTTTGTACATATTACGTTCTTGGATCATGAACAATGCACCGCCAGGTCAGGTCAGCCCGGCTATATATAGCTCAGCAGCACAGCGCAGCGCAGTGTGGTGCCGTGGGCAAGTGCCGTGCCGTGCCCTGCCCTTCGTTTTGCGGTGCTGTGTTGTGCGGCGCTGTGCGTTCTTTGAACATACAGCAGTAGAAGTACCAGGTATGATACAGGTACCAGGTTCATGTACGCGTTGTGTATTCGTCTTTTTGCTTTCTTCAGTTGATTGTCCTTTCTCGATCCCCATGCCCCCACCCCCCTCCCCCGCAAATAGCATACGTACTGCCGTTCAGAACGTGACATGAACAAGCACACAGCACAGGGCAGAGCAATTAGCTCTGCACAAGCACCTCTTGGCGTTATTATCAATTCGATATTCGCACCAAATAATCGCGGGCCTCTTCTTCCTGCCCCCTTTACATATGTTTCAGTTGCATTCTTCCGTGCGCGAGCGTAGCGGGCGGCGTCAGCCGCCCGCGGAGCGGAGTCCTGCGCTTTTTTTAGAACCACACAGAGTACCACCAGGTATTGGGCGAAGTACCAGGTACCAGGTACCGGTAGTACGTGCGTGTACTCGTATTTTTGCTTTCGTCGTTGATTTTGTTCTCCATCTCGATTCTCTTCGCAAATTTTTTCTTCGCAAATTACACCCGCGTACTTCTACCGATCAGAACGTGATATCGACAACGAACAGCACAGCACAGATTGGTCAATCAGCTCCGCACAAGTAGCTCTTGGTATTATCAAATCGCTAGTTGCACTAAATCATGGGCCTCTTCCCTCTGCCCCCCTCACATTTAGTTGAGATCTTCCTTGCGCGAGCGTAGCGGGCGGCGTCAGCCGCCCGCGGAGCGGAGCGCTTGTGCGACTTACCAGGTACAGAATATGCTTGATGAACTCAATGGATCATGCATTTTCCGCCACACGCAGCTGTCAGGTTTGTCCCCGTCAAAAACGTTTTTTTTTTATAGTTTCCGCGCACAGATTGATTAATATCACCCTGTTGACCTTGGTACAAGCTACACTCCAAGGGGAGTCGCCGACCTATATCCTTCATGAGGACACCCCCCCGGTAATACGCGCGATCGGAGTCTCACACACAATAGCTTGCAAAATACTATGAATTTCGACGAAAAAAAAAAAACTTCGAGTCACACAGTTGGAGGAGTGTATTTTTAATATTCTGTGCGGGAGGATACGAGAGAACGATAATATAACGAACACGCACCTGAAGGAACTCACGCACGAACTCACTGGCTGTGATCGTAGTACCCGAAGGATTTTAGGTCCACTAACCTGCCAAACGTAGCTGATGTCTTTAGTACTCCTGCGCTTGTGCGCGAGATAGATCTGCGGGAGCAAAGAGAACGCCAGGACGACCCCGCCAATAACTCCAAGGGCGTTGAACACGTCTTCTGTTGTTGCCCCCATGATCACCTACCAGGTACCGGTATATGCTATCGTCGCTGTTGCGCACGAAAGAAAGCAGCAGGTTTCGGCGATCCCGATTGCCTCTCCAGTCACGGGCACTTGTTTTACTCGAAAAATAGGCGCTGGGCGTACTGGTTACAGCAGAGAGCCCTACGGCTGGGTACAGAAGAGACCCAAGGCTGCTGTGTATTCGTGCAGGTTACAGCATCGGTTGGGTAGTAGATGGTTGGTAGTTGGTAGCAGCAGCTGGCCGCAAGCACCCGTACTTGTAGAGTTGCACTTGTAGACTCCTCTAACGTACACGTAATGCAACCAAGAAAATAGGGCCACCGCAGAAGAACGGTTGGTTGAGGCTGGCGAGATGACTTCCTTTGGCAATAATGGTTTGTGGCGTGCGCCTTGTTGCTGCTGTGGATCCCTGCCCTTCAACGGCGCAGCAGGAACCTTGCTTGCTGCGTTGGGAAGCGGGGTCTTGCGGGACTAAAACTTAACAGGTGCACGGGTTATTAATAGTACGATTTTTACACCGGTACATGAAAGTACGGGGCTTTTTGTAAGATGTTTTTTTTCGGAGCACTGTCGACTTTGACCAATCACAGGCCGCCAATCTGGCTGGTTAGATTTGGCATAATTTGCGCGTTTGGGATCGCATGACCCGCATGGACATGTGTTGGGTCTGTGATGCATTTACACCATCCTTGAGATCATGTCAACCATCATCGTCCACTGCCACTGATGGTGCTTCGCTGTCCAGTATGCTCAACGCTGTGCGAATGTTTCTCATGATTTCACTTTTGGGACACGAGTCTTTGGGGATTGCATGATCGCATGATTTGCATGATCGCGCATGATGTGTTTGCATGACCCCTTTTAATATGCTCGAGTATCACACCAACCAACGGGCGTCTACAGCCACTGCCAGTTGATGGCAGCTCGCTATTCGTTGTTTCTGGCATTATGCATTCTCGTTTGACTTGGCATGCACTGGGCATGCAGCGTCCCAAGACCTGTAACATATGGTACGACACGAACATATCCGCATACATGTCCACGGACCACCGACTCTTGCCACTGACCACATTGACTGATCACATCGTCACCCTTCTCTTTACGCGCCGCGAATCCACGTGCTTAGAAATTGATTGCGGTTATTATCGTTCAGTCAGCCAGACGTCTTGCAGCACCTACGTAGAGCGTATACTGGAGCGTCTGCTATTTCAGCAAAGCGCTTGCATCAAACTTATCACACATCCCCTACCCCAGCGACTGTGGTCGATCCTGCAATCAATCAATCGTCAGGTGTTTTAGACATGTTTGAGTTCTCTGTACTTATTAGTCACGAGCGCAGGAAAGGTTTGAAAAGGTTTTCCCGAGCCTCCTTTTCCCAGAGCGTTCCTCAGGAAACATACCGCAGGATTTCACGGGAATTGGGACTTATTCCCGTTCCCGTGAGTATATCGTTCCCGTGGTCCCACCCAACCAGTTCCCGAAGAAATATGCTATCCCCACCCAGATATTTGACGTCGAAATCCTGGTTTCTGATCTTCCATTCCCGCCCGAACGATTCCTGTGCGGATATATGTCTCCCCGTGAGTTTCCGTTCCGGTGACGTGAAACCCCACGGATATGTCGATTTCCAAACCCCGTGCAAACCAATTCTGCTACATATAGGGCTGTGATTCGGCACGGCTCGATTCGCAAAAAATAAGGTAGATGGTAGTCGGGCTAATAATCGTTTCCTGAAGGTGCCGACGATCATCCGACTTATTGGGTGTCTTGTACTTGCAGCAAGGACTATTGAATGCGGGATGCGTTTTTAAGTTTTGGGCCCCCTCGGCCGGGGCGGGCTAGTTTGGCTCGCTTCGCGCGCCTGACTTAAGTCGGCAAATCGGCTGGCCACCAGCTGGCTTCACCAGCCGATTACCAGCTGGCTTCACCAGCCGATTTGCCGACTTACGTGAGCTAGTTGGCTGACGGCATCTGCCTATTATTTTTTAGGCGTGAAATCCTGTCGACTCAGCTCTGAAAATAGCCCATTTTCAGTTTCGCCCCCGCGGGAAATAATCCCGTCCTACCCGCGTGCATGGGATCACCACAGGAGATCAACACGTACAACAACAAACGGGGGAGAGGGGATGTCATAACGTGTACGACGAGGCGGTGGGAGTTAATATCTTGCTTCCAGCTCTGTGTGACGACGATTGGGCGTCTTCCCGCTCAACAATTGCGGTTAGGCAAACTCCATCAGTGCGAACATCCTCCTTGCCAGCACATGGCCCCAAGCAGAAAAGATGGCGGTATACCTTTCTTTGCGGCGTGTGCTGCGTTATGGGTAGCAGGTACCGGTATCAGTTTTGGGCCAAAACATATCCTGTTGACGGAGAGCTCCTCCACCAAGGAGCTGCCAAATACCGTTGGAATGTTGTTTTCCTTAGGAAAAAGTTTGTTCGTTGGGTCTACCTCTCCAACGAAAAACAAAATTCAGTACATAATGTTAAAGCCCAAAAACAATGAAGCCCGAATGTTGAAGCCCATTTTGGGAGCCCAAACTTTGCTGGGAACGGGTACATTTCTCAAGTCCGTTTTTCTCACACCAGCGTCAGCCAGGCGTGACTCTAGAAAAAAAATCAACAACAAACGGCAGCACGGCAGCTTCGACGGTACGGCTGTGAGCAGAGGTAGCTGACGCAGAGATAAACCGCCACCCTAACCGACTATCGGGTTGCTGTCTCGCCAAAGGAGCATCGCGTGCACAACGGTTCACCTCTCAACAGACGCCCACGAGAGAAACCAACCGGTAGCTAGGCCACGCAAGAAGCTACAGACAAGATTAGCCGGCAGATTTTGGATCCTGCCCCTCAGACGATAGCGCCTTCAACGTGTTCCTGCCGCATCCCATTCGCGAAGCCGGTCCTAGGCCTTCTCCCTTGTCTTCCTCCCATTAGCGCCCGCAGCCCTCCCCCCACCACCACATGCCCGCTCGATTAATCCGACCCCGATGGCCGGTCGAATCATCCCACCCAAGTCCCACACATAAATCAAGTTGGAGACACAACGAATGCCTGACGCTCATGCTACATATTGTCAGAGATGGAAAAAATAATAAGAACAAAAAATACTCCGTTGATCACTTGACGAACACGTGGACGCTCCTGTTGGCAAAACCCCCGACCCCTTCGTTGGGAACACCGATTTCCTCCCACGACTGGAAACCCAACTGCACTTTCACGAACGAGCGCGTCAAGGGCGATGAACAAAAAATGAGAATGAACAAGTCGAAAGATCAGATACAACTCTAGACGGCATATAGGGACTGTCGGTATAAAATTTGAAATACCAATTTGTCATTACATAAACGTTCAGACTGATAACCGGTAAGAAACCAAGAACCCCAAATCATGGAAGCTTGGTACTGATTTTGAAGGGAGCCGATCTACATCGACAACGACAATCTTCCCCAAACCTTTCTTGCGCCTGACCAGTATCGCGTGGAATGGGCAAGATCTCTAGATCCGCACACGACAGGTTTTTCCGTCACGCCGTACTCTTCGCATGTGATCGTGTATTCTGGTTTGTTTGTATTCAGCACGTTGTTGTGCAAGGTAGCGCAATGGAAAACAACCAAGAGTTTGTTGAACACACAGCAGATGGGCCTGCGCTTCGTGTCTACGATTTTTTCGCTGGCAACTACACCACTATAGGTTGTGACATGATTACATCCATATTGCAGCTGTTCAAACACAGGCCTGTATATGTTGTTCCTCGTGTGCTTTCATTATCTGGACATCCTAGTATCAGGTTCCTCTAGCTACTGACTTCTCATCGAAGAGGCGTATCGGAATATAGACACTGAAGTCCAAACGTATCTAGTTGATGTAGCTAAAAGAGGGAGACTCACAACCTTAAATAATGGTGCGTGTCGAGTCTCCGTCTCTGTGATGAGAGATGCAGAGGTGGCACCGCGTGTCTGTAAAGATCAGTTGTGATGAAGAAAAAGTATTAGCGAAAAAGGCGCTTAATCAGCCAAATGTGGAAACCAAGAGGAGGAGAGAAGACAACGGGTGAAGACGAAGGGGAGTGATCGATGTGAGCGTGGCCCACACCTACTCACCACGAGCCACCGCGAGCCAATGCGCACGCTACCGGCAGATGCACTCTACGGGCTGTCGTTATGGCCGACAGTACGTCCTATGGCAACACCCCCTGATACTTATGCCTTACTAATAAATCATCGCCCCGATACAGAGAAGTTGACAAGGTACCGGGTGGCGAGGAGAAACATATTCGTTTCTCGCCGCATATGACATTTCCCGATATCCCAATTAAGATACCCAGTGCACGCATACGAAGTGGCTGCACATCAACTAGATACGTATTGAACTCAAAGTCCATATAGCAATAAAGTTGTTGGTTTACCTCCTCCATGAGCAAGGCAGGGAACTCGGAAGGGCGCAGCTTTATCTTGCCGGCGTTGACCCTCATGTCCTCTGATCCATGCTGCCGTGCGCTCTTCTTATATGATTTCCACGGCTGTCGGACGGTGGAGGGAGGGGGGCGGCGGGGGGATACTGTCACTTCAGGCATAACTGATGGCAGGCTGATTAATCGCGCTGCCGTCTCGCACGTCCCGCCAAACGGGGACGCAACGCTTGAGACGACCAGTAAATAACCGGGAGGCATCTTAGCGACGCACGGGGTAAAAAAAAACAGAAATCCCTGTTTCTGACAATTAACAGCACGCCTGTGTCGTTTTGAAGATGCCCTGCGCACAAATCTGCCCCAGCACCAGCAAATAATCGACTCAGCTCAGCAGTGCCATTGCTCTGGCATAGTGTCGGCAGGCTAAACGTAGCGCCAGGTTGGGCAACAGAGATTGCAAGCACGGAAGCAAACCTTGGCGGCAAAACCCGGCCGGCATGTCTTACTGGGGCTAGCCCGGCCGGCCTTTCGTACAGGGGCTAGCCTCTAATAATTGTGCATACGTGTTCAGTTTAACTTTCCAGCCTTCTGAACAAGCCGTGGTCACAGCAGTCTTCCTTTCTTCCCCCGGTATACGTCCCCTCATTTTGACCGCGCATAGGGTCCAACTCGAGCTCCCGTACTTTTCTCTAGGGCTGGTTGTTGTGTGTGATGCGCACCATACCTGAGGTTCCAAGACCAGCCTGCCGCCCGGCCTGAGCAGAGCATGTGCTTTCCGGAACACGTTTCGCACCGCCTCATCCCCCCCATTAAGGTGCATCCACTTAATGACACTGAAGAGGCAGACCACATCGTACCCACGGTCGCCATGAGGCTCGATCACGAAGTCCTCTCGCCGAAAGGAGACGGCACAACCCGACAAGCACCTCACATCAATCGTAGCGTCCGCGGCACCCTCAGCGCCGTCGTACTCGTCCGACGCGTGGCTGCCGAAGGGCGGCCTTGCACCCCGTCTGGCGCCAGGCCCAGGCTCTGGTTCAGCAGCAACGGTAATTTCTCGTTCTTGTGTAAACGCGGGGTCTAAAACGACACCGTCTCCGCTCGTGCTTTGAGACACGGCATCTGTAGCCAACCGTGGCGTCGCATTCGCCGCCCGTCGTGCGCCGTTTTTTTTTCGGCGACCTGGGCCAGGACTTGCCTCATCTTCTGCAGCCAACGCCGACGCCGAAGCCGACACCTTCGGAACACCAGCACTCTCGCCACCCTCGCAACCTGACTTTATCGCAACCTGTTTTGTTACCACCTCCTGAACACCAGCACCCCCTCCACCCGTGCATCCGAATGATTTTGTCACAACCTTTCCTGTTCCTTGGGTTTGTTTGTTTTCGCGGGCGTCGGGATTCTCGCTGGAGACAACGGGAGGTTTGCCGCGAAGGGATCTTGGCATCAGTGGTCTGGTCACTGCCGAGCCCTTCCCTGTACTCGCGATGATACCACCACCATTACTGGAGCCGTCGCCCCCTGCTGCGCCTTCTTCGGCTCTTCGCCTAGCAGCTTCGGTGACGGCGTCTACCTCCGCCGTGAACGCCTGTTGCAGGGTCCAACATGCCGACGAACGTCGTGCTGTGTGTTGTTTCCACAAAAAAACGTTATTGTGAGCGCCTTTTTCAATAAACATTACGCGGACGAACATCATTGTGTGTTGTCTTCACATGAAACCGATATTTTCTACCCAACGACAACAGCACCCCCGGTTTCTGTCCTGATTCTTCATTCTAGAGTGTGTTGTCTTCACATTGCAGCTGAACTACCACCCAACGACATCAGCAAACCCAGCTTACGTCCTGATTCTTACCCCTAACGAGATACGAATTGTGTGATCACGGGCTGTGAAAAACACAGAAAACCGAATTAATTGCACATTAATCCAGGAAAATGAACGTGGGTGAAAAGGTAAAAGATTGTCAGTGCGCAAGAGCGTGATACTTTAGCCACATCGAGCGTCAAATGCTCGAACCGGTACGAAAGGGTGCGCGCCAAAACACGACACCAACGCCACACTTCTAAAAGGGTTGGAATAAACAACAAACCAGAGTGGTGGAAATTTTGAACACACTTGCGCGACAAAAAGAGACACCATACTACACTCCAAGAAAAGGTTAGAATGAACAACAAAACAGAGCGGTGGGTATTATGAACAATCTATTAATAAGGCCAGGATATATATACATTTGCATAGTGTTTTCAATCGATTTTAGTATGCCCCTCCCTGTTTACGTCTCCGCAAAAAGTGGTCTCAGAGGTCTTTGGTTTCGGATACCCCTGGGTGAAGGGATTTGTTCTTCACCCCAAAACTCACGTTCCGAGCCCGCTGCACCAGGTAGCCGTCGATATCGATGCCCACCATTTGTCGCGGGCGAAACGTTCTCACCAGAGCAAGCGTTAGGTCTCCCTCGTTGCAACCGACGTCCAGGCACTTCTTCCCCTCGAACCACGATCTTTTCATGAGCTTTATCCGCGGGTCTCGCGCGCCGGCATCCGCGTCTGGAGCAGAGCCAGGAGTGAGTCCATAACGGGTGATATAGTAGCCTGTTTTGGGATGGCCACGGCGAGACGGTTTGAGCAAAGCGACGAGGGTGGCTGGTCTGGATGGCCACGGCGAGAGGGCGGGGGGGTGTATTCAGTTTGTGCATGGCCGTAGTCGTATGACCATAGACCTTCGCATCCCTACTATGCCGGGACGGAGCACGTTGGGTTTTCACTAACCAGGCAAACATTGCCTGCACCAAGTGCGAAGCGCCGTGAGGTGTTCGGCGAGTCGCATGAAGGGTGAACTGCATCCTTCCAAGAACCTCTCGTAAGACCGACTTCGGCACCTTGTACCTGCTTTCTTGTTTATGGATGACAGCGCCAGTGAATTATACATTGTTTTCTGGCCGGACCACTTCAGAGACAGCAATGGGTATTTCTATGTAACTGCCTCGTGGGTGCCTTACCATTTTCATACTACGTGGTACGATCATTCCCCTTGTGCGGAGTTAGGGTTCTCCACCTCGCACAATATGACCTACTCGATAACCATCATGGTGCCGCCAAAAAAAAACAAACGGTCCTCTGGTTGTCTAACTCACGCAGTGAATGGCATGTTTTACAGCGTCGTTGCTAAGCAACGCCAACCGCAATATACATGTAATGTTTTATAGCGTCGGTGCCAACCGAGGCCAACTATTATATATGTATATTTTACGGGGACGAGAGGGGGGGGGATAGAATCGACGATAGTCGGATGTCAACCCTGGCAAGGGTTAGGGTTATCCCGGGACGCATGCTACCTGTAGTTCGAATAATGTCGAAAAAGATAAACGACATTCCAACGATAATGGGTCGCTCCTCAGACGTCGAAGTAAGAAATGTTACCTCAGTCAAAAGTGCTCTGGCCAAAAAGTGCTGCCTCTTCGTGGCATGCGTGCAAGGGCCTTTCTAAACAATGCTATCGGGCTTTGTTTTTCGAGAGAGCCTCGCTGCCCCATGGTTTGCATGCAATGGTGAGGGGCAGCTGTGCCGCTCCCCGAACGTGCCATGCGGTGACACTGGCGTCGCACAAGCGCACAACACGGTGGGTTGACCGATTCAAGGCTTGACTTTTTTCTTCGATGTTATAATCTCAGTTTTTACTCTCCATCTTCTGGACATGCCGTAGTCACAGGTGTCATCCCTTCTCCCCTCTTCGTACGTGCCTTCATTTATCGCGCAGAGGGCTCAGCATTCCTACTCCTTGTCGATTTTCATCGAATTGTGATGCTTGCGTCGTACCAGGTACATGGACAGCGGGTTCCGCTGTTCAAGGCGGACCTACATCGAAGGACACTCATCGAGAGAACCGCAGTGGGCGCTGGGGTTGGGAGAGGATTAGCCCACTGCGCACTCCAACCCCTGCCAAAAAAACTTGACCCTGTAAAACGCCTCTGTCTTACTGCACTCACGCTTTTCGGGACACTCTTCTCGGAATTGCAGCAGTAGTGCAGGAACTTGTCTTGAGCAGTAAACAGCCCTGTTCATGTTCTAGGGATTGTCTCGCCGATAAAGGGCCGTAAGTACAAGGGAGACGGCAGCAGTACTGATGTACTCGCACCAGGTGGGGCGAGCCACATGGCATCGACCGCGCCGGCCAGGACATGGATGTGCCCCGAGTGCATACTCGTATAAATTTGGAGGGACTTTTTCTCGTGCACAAATGGACTTGCGGAAAGCGCGACAGCGTGAGTTAGCAACACTCGATGAAAAATCGACGAGCAGTGGGATTGTTGAACCCTATGCGCGATAAAAATCGAAGGCGAGAACCGGGGGGAAGAAGGGACGACACCTGTGACTATGGTTGTGTACAGAAGCTGGAAAGAAGAAGTGTGAAAAAAAGAAAAAGGTCGGCGATGCCGGCCCGGCTCCTGTTGAGTTCGGTCGTGTCTGTTTGAATGGCTCGCTATGTCGCGAAGATGCCATATACATGAGCTACTGCTACTGCTACTGCTAGGTAACAGGTAGAGCTGTGCATCGGTAGCTTTTAACGATAATATACACATCTTAGATCGGCGCAGCCGATATATCGATTTTTTTCGACATATCGACGAAGCTGATATATCGGGAAAATATCGCGAGCCGGCGCCCTAACGGCCCCCCCCGGCTGGCGAGGGGGGGGCGGTGGAGGCACTGCCGGAGGCAGAAAATTCGAACACTTTCGCTTCATTTACCATCAGAATTAGTCCCAAATGCGCCATCTAGATGGCCTCAAAACTCGAGTCAAAACCGAAACAGAGTCCTTTGCTGCTGTGCGTGTTGCTGTACTACTGTAGCATATGGTGGTTGGGGCGTTTGGTGGGTGGACGGGCTGGTCGGTGGCTGGGTGGCTGGCTGGGTGGGTCGGGGTCGTTTTGTAAATGTGGGGGGGTGTTTTTGGCAACACTGACGATTGCTTGCTGTATGTTACGCGTGTGGCCTGCATGTGTGCGTAGCTGATCTGGCTCCAAAACTAAGAAAAACAAAAATTGAATCACGTGTCAAACTTTGAAATTGACAGTAGTAGCACAGGTTCAAACCGCCCCGATAAGTGCCATCAAAATTGGTCTTGTTCAGCAAAAACTTCCAAGAACATCTACTCGTATTATTTTATTTTATTTATAGGCATTTCCACGCAGAAAAACTAAATGGAAAACACCACCCGGTCAGCATAGATGCTACAACGTACAGCCTGCTGAATGATCTAAAAACGATGTATGTGCCCAGTGTTAAGATACGGCCTCGAAAGGCCTGTAGGTATCCGAATTTGAGATCGGTTGGATGGGTTTCGTATGATTAGGTTGGCGGTTTAAATTCAGGAAAGTTAGGCAGTAGATCGGAGGCACACGCCTCCGATCTCAGAAGCTATCCCGGGCTCTGGTGGAAACGAATAAAGCTACATCTCTACGAAGGAACGAAAGTGAGTACTCTCCGAGGACCTACCCAATTGGCAGACCTGCAGGGGGCACTCTGTGTCCCCCACCTATTAATTTAACAAGTGGCGTCGTCGGCAGGACCATGGGTTTTTGGGTCGTGGGTTCGATCCCCACATCCACCATAATAAACTTTTTCAGATTTCCCCATGGCGAACTTGAAAAATACTCTTCCTGGTATCCCCAGGGAATGAAACGGCTTGGATAATTGACAGGTCCGCCCGTATATCCGGCCGACCTGCTATCCCGCCGTTTCAGGGGGGGAGAGTGTTATAAGGCTTAGTTTGGGTAAGCTATTGGTTAACCTTTTGCAAGTGGTCAAACGGACTAATACCCCACTAAAGTCCTTAACAAATGGCGTCGACGGCAGGACTCGAACCTGCGCGTGAAATCACAATGGGTTTCGAATCCATTGCCGCGTTAGCTCCCGCAGGGTGTCGCATCCCAGCGACCACGACCCGGGAACGACGCCTTCTTCAAGGGCATCGTCGCGTGCATGGCGTCTGCACCGCGGGTAGACTTCTCCTCAGCGTTGGCGACCCGCGGTGGTGGAAATGGCCTACGCCCTCCTCCCGTCAGAGAGGCCGGCGTCGCGGCAAGCGGACGTCCTCAATGGAAGCGGCCTGGGCTCGCGTGGATTGTACGCCCTATGCTAGACAGACGAGAGCCGCCCTGACCCTTGCCCTCGTCAAGGCCCTGCTGATAGCCCACGACGAGGACCCCGACCCTGTCTTTTTGCCGGACCCCGGAGGAAGAGTTGGCAAAACGAAACCGGGGACAATGTCGCGACAGTCGCGATCGCCTCGCCATAGTACTTTTTCTGTGGTTGGTTTACCGCAGAGCCTTTTCTGCCCCCCCCGCCACCCCGGCGGCATACGGCAGGTTTTTGATGGGTGACTATTGCCTTGCTGTAGGGTCTGCATTTCTTTCTACTGCTTTTCTTCGCGTGTTCCTGGCTCCATAGCCAAACGGTTAGAGGTGTGGGAGTGGGGTTTGAGGAGCCGCATCTTCGACTCATGGTCTAGTTCGTAGAACCGGAGTTTCCCCGAATCTCCCATATTTCTGCATATGCGACTCATCAGGGTGGGCTAGTGTTAAGATACGGCCTCGAAAGGCCTGTAGGTATCCGAATTTGAGATCGGTTGGATGGGTTTCGTATGATTAGGTTGGCGGTTTATATTCGGGGAAGTTAGGAATTAGATCGGAGGCACGCGCCTCCGATCTCAGAAGCTATCCCGGGCTCTGGTGGAAACGAATAAAGCTACATCTCTACGAAGGAACGAAAGTGAGTACTCTCCGAGGACCTATCCAATTGGCAGACCTGCAGGGGGCACTCTGTGTCCCCCACCTATTAATTTAACACCAGATTAACGAGGAACTTGCCAAATCGAATTTCGATTTTTTTTATAGAATTGAATTTAATTTGCATCTGATTGGTAAAAAAATGAATCACCACGCAGGCATTCTCAGAATTATTACGAAAAATCAAATTCAACAAAGAAGTAAAAAAATACTTTTTCGGTCGAATTTAGTCGAAAATCGAAATTCAATTTGGGGAGTTTGTCCACCTAAACATGGCTTGTTCTGTGTAACCGAAGCCGGCCACGCGAATTGGTGCCATGTCGTCGGCTGATTGAGAGGCGAGAAGCCACCATTTGCGAGAGGTAGGACCACCGGAGCAGCCGCAGCGCGGCCTCCGAAGGTCCTTAGCACAGCGTAGACCGCGTGCGACGCTTCGAAAACAATCGAGACCGCCTTAAACCCAGTTTTTCGTCGTCCTGCACCTCGAAAGTTGCACGACCAACCTGCAACTACCACATGATGACTTCGCTCAGAAGTTCGACCGCTATATCCCCGTCGCTGCTGCCCGCGTCGGGCGGCGGGGTGGCACCAGCCCATCCAAGAGACGCCTAGAGCCATAGCCTCCAAAACGCTGCCGGCAAAAACAATCTGCCGCTAGCCGCGGCGCTCCGGGGAGGACGCGAGCCATCGCTCGCCTCGGTCGTTGCCCATGGCAACGACCTGATGGGTGTTCGTTGACCCTTTTGCGTTTTTTTAATTTTTTTATTTCCTAGAACGCACTACGCCGTTCCTTGATAAGAACCAAAGTTGAATTTTTCGTGTATTTTTCATGAAATTAAAAAAAAAAATCGAAATTCGATTTGGCAAGTTCCTCGTTAATTCGGGCCCTATTAATAGACGACGAAAACAAAAAAAAGTCACAGCCGCACAGGGAGCATGTGGCAACCAACATGCAAGCGTACTTGAATTGCACCGTACTAAATATACTGCCTAACATAGTGAACCGATTTCAACAACGGCAAACAAGTAGCTCATAAGTTAGAGGAAACATCGGTACCGATACGCAGCACTAGTAACAGCAGAACCAATCTCAGAGGCGATCGCATGCTCGCGCTTGGTACGTGGTCCTTCGCCCATGCCGGGCGGTAGGCCGCTACGCACCGCCGCGTGAACCAACTGCTGTTTTTGAAAATACGAAGATGAAAGCAAGCAGCAGTTTGGGTGAGCTCATCCAAATATCCAAATATCCCAAGCTAAGATTCACGACGAGATCCGAACGAAATTTGGCAGTACAGCCAGTGCAGTAGTACTTCGGCAGAAACACAAATAATCGGTTGTAGCATACATAACAGAGGGCATGGTGGCTGGTGGATTGGATGGAGCTTGCCTGTGTAGTTTCCGTGCTGAAAACGCTTGCGCTTTCTCGTCCTTCCTTGCGGCGCAACACCGTTTGGGGCATTTTTGACGGCAGCGCGATTGGCTGCCATACTCGATGAAGTCCGAGTAAGAGTGCAGGCAAGAAAGTCTCCTGGCAGGAAAGTGTGCCTCGATGGTAGTTGTGGCTGGCTGCAGCTGAGCTTGCTGAGAGGATGCAGAGCTGAGCTCAAGTTGAGCTCGAGCGCCTGTGCAGCAGTAGTGACAGAGCGGAAATTTCGAAAAATCCCATTATGAAAAACGCCTCCTGTTTTGTTGCCAAACCTCTGCCTGCCATTCCTGCCCGCTAGACCGTAGACCCACAAGCGCACGAGCTGCGTGATCAATGCTTGCACGGGAAGGGCAGCAGCGAGACAAAAAAGCATAGAGTAGACGCTACCTATCGCAAGCTACGACGACACCATCATCCCATGGCGCCGTCGTCGTCACGCACCGCATTGGTTCGCAGCAGGGCTGGGTCAACGCTGTTCTTCTGCATCCCTCTCCTCTGCTTCCTGCAACGTACTACAGCATGGACCACCACTGCTGCGTATGGCCTTGCCCAACATCACACAACACGACGACACTTCCTAGAGCCATCTCGAAGACCTGTATCTACCAGTGGCAACAGCGACTACCACTATGGTCAACAACGAAGCCCGCTTGGAGCTGCTGGCAAGGGCGATGTTGTCACCAGCCGGCGGAGATCGCAGCAAATACGTCGCGCGGGTGGGACTACATGTCACGTCATTGCACTTGCGGCGGTGCCGCCTTCGGGAGAGAGCAGCAGCGGCGGTTATTCCGTCGAGGACGTTGGCAGGTGCCGACTGGAGGCTCTTCCTCCACTCAACAACAAGTACTACGCCTTGAGGCACGGGCAGAGCGTTGCGAACATGTACGTTACGTCGCCTTTGCGATTCTGCATGGTGAAGGAATAGTTCGGGCTTGGATATATCATGTATCGGGGTATAACAAGTAGCCGATTGCGTGACATGTATCATGTGACATGTGATATCATGGATACCAGGTATGTAACATGAACGACTCCGTTTGCGGCTCGCGAGCACCGGTAACTCCCCACATTACGCCTTACGCCCTCACGTGCAGTATTATCAGTGCAGCACAGTAGTATCACCAGTACAGCGCATAGTATCAACAGTACGTACAGCACAGTATCACAGTACAGTACCGGGCCAACAAGAATCGCTTATGTACGTATTTGCATTTTCCGAGCTGATGAGCAAGGCGGGTACCTTACTGTGACGCCGATCTTGAGCGTTGAGCGAAGGTTTTCACGCAACGGGTAAGATCTACCAGTGTAGCGCGTGTCGCCGAGCATGAGAAAATTGTTACGTTCCGAAAAGCGTGACGTTGCCGAGGTGCGAGATAATTGTAAGTTTTGGACGTAGGTAAGAAGTTTGGCAAATCGGATCTACGCTGTGTTATAACGGAGCCTTGAGTGCCACACCTCTCAGTCGCGAAGCGAGGACTTGCGAGCAGAGAATATGCTTAACTAACAAGATGTATGAACGCTCCCGTGCAAGCGGGATAATTCGCCCTACTCTCAAAACAGTACACTTCACAACTCCCTTCAGCTCCGCGTGGCCTTTGGACATTTTACACTTTGGAAAGCTTGACGACGCAGTGCAATGCTTTCCATCTGCGCACACATTTCCCCGGCACGAGATCCGGCGTTCGAGCAGAGTTACGGGTGCCCGAAGTCTGCAAGCGGGACAATTCGCCCTACTCTCAAAACACTACACTTCACAACTCCCTTCAGCTTCGCGTGGGCAGCAGCTGCACGTGCGTGATTTTTTTTCGCCAACCCATTTCGCATCGAAGCCTGTTTTTTTATCGTACTTTGCAAGTTCCTAGAAATTTATTTCCACTAAAAAAAATGCAATTTCAAAGGCTGCAAGCGGGGTAATTCGCCCTACTCTCAAAGCAGTGCACTTCACAACTCCCTTCAGCTCCGCGTGGGCAGCAGCTACACGCACGTGTCCCTCATTGGGAAATGGTCAAAGGGGGGTATACCCCCGGATTTTGGGGTATTTCGGGGGTACAGAGAGAAAACGCGCCCGCGCTGGCCCCAAACGGTCTAACATTCAATTCTGACGCGCTGTCATAGTGCCCGCAGCCCATGCCGAGCACGCACACATTTTCTTCTTTTGGGGGCACGGTATTGGGGCTAACGGGGCCGCGGCGAAGGAGGGGGCAACCTAATCCCCCATTTTGACTGAAACGTGGAGGGATATACCCCACTAAATCTACTAAATTGATCATGTACCCTCCTTTGACTGCATTTGTCCCCCCTTTATCCGAAAACAATACCCCCGCATGACCGATTACGACGCCTTCAAAAGCCAGTGTAGAAAGCCCGACCGCACTTCACCTCCTGACGGCCCTAATAGACCACGAGCGGAACATCCAGTAGTAGCGAGTAGCTGCGATCGTTTGTCTCCGAAATTACGAAATCACGGTGAGCAGGAAACAACAGGACAGCGGGTAGGGCGATGCCCGCCCACGTATGAGCCTACTCGTCTTAAGAGTAGGACTCTGTGTTCTGGTTCCGACAAAAGATCGAATTTCGCATAAAGCAAATATATTCGCCGCTTGTATATTCGTGGTTTGTTTTGTTTAGTATATTTCCTGTCCACCGTAATTTCGTAATTTCGGAGACAAACGATCGCAGCTACTCGCTACTACTCGCTACTACTGGATGTTCCCCTCGTGGTCTATTAGGGCCGTTGGGCGGTGAAGTGCGGTCGGACTTGCTACACTGGCGTTTGAAGGCGTCATGATCGGTCATGCGGGGGTACTGTTTTCGGACAAAAAGGGAGAACACTTGCAGTCAAAGGGGGTACATGATCAATTTAATAGATTTAGTGGGGTATACCGCCCCACGTTTCAGTCAAAAGGGGGGATTAGTTTGCGCCCTCCTTCGCCGCGGCCCCGTTAGCCCCAATACCGTTCCCTGAAAAAAAAGAAGGTGTGCGTGCTCGGCATGGGCTGCGGGCGTCATGGCAACGCGTCAGAATTGAATTTTAGGCCGTTTGGGGCTAGGGCGGGCGCGTTCCGCGGCTGATTTCTCTGTACCCCCAAATGACCCCAAAACCCGGGGGTATACCCCCTTTGACCATTTCCCTAATTTTTTTGTAAACCCGCATCTCGCATCGAAGCTGTTTGTTTTTTATCGTACTTTTCAAAGCCCTAGAAATTTATTTCCACACTAAAAAAAAATGCAATTTCCAACCCGATTCCCGGGGACGGCTCGCGCTCTCCCCCGGAAGGTGGAGAATCGTAAGAAAGTGCAAATCCCTCCCAGCTCCTGGCGTACCACCGGTGCACCGCCGTGGTGCGCACTGCCGTACTGCTGTGCTGTCGTTGTGGATTGGTCGGTACGTAGTGCTCCACTGCTATTGTACTGCTGTGGTGGGTTGGTTGGTGGGTTGGTTGGTGGGTGGGTGGTGGGTGGTGGGTGCTTGGTGGGTGGCGGCTCGCTCGCGATCCACGAGATGGCGGGGGGTCGTAAAGCAACGAACCTCCCCGCGTTTCTTACCGTACTGCGGGTCCTCAAGACTCCGGAACCAACCAAGTGCCCCTCGCGTACTGGTATTCCGCCGTACATACTGCTGCACTGCTGTACTGCTGTAGTGGCTTGGTCGGAGGGCGGTGGGTGGGTGATGGGGGGCACGTGGCTGGGTAGAACGTGTGATATAGTTCGTGGGTGTGTTTTCGTGCCTGTGGGAGATGGCCGCGTTATTTTTTTTCTTTATACGTACCGCGTTAATTTCAATATAGCATTCCCAACACTAATTTCACTGCTGTGCTGCTGTTTTCCCATGTTTCTTTACCGGGTTGCGGGTCCTCAAGGCTCGAGAACCAACCAAATACCCCTCGCGTACCGGTATACCGCCGTACATACTGCTGCGCTGCTGTACTGCTGTAGTGGCTTGGTCGGTGGGTGGTGGGTGGGTGGTAGGGGTGCACGTGGGTGGGTAGAACGTGTGGTATAGTTCGTGTGTGTGTTTTCGTACCTGTGGGAAATAGCCCTGATATTTTGTTTTTTTATGCGTACGACACTAATTTCAATATAAAACTCCCCCACTATTTTCACTGCTGTCCTGCTGTTTGGTTCCCGGGCGGATGGCTTAGTCCGTGGGTGGGCACAACGTGTGGTATAATTCGTGGGTATGTTTTCGTTCCTGAAGGAGATGGCCCTGTTATTATTATAATTTTGAATACAAACAGCAGCAGCAGTAATGGGTTTTTCTCCGCTATGCCGGCCGGCGCTGGCATACTTCAGGAGTACCACTAGCTTCCCATCGTGGGTGCGTTTTCGTGCCTGTTGGAGATGGCCCTGATATTTTGTTTCTTGTACAAACAGCAGCAGCAAAGTGTTTTTCTCCGCAATACCGGCCGGCGCTGGCATACTTCAGCAGTACCACTAGCTTTCCATCACGGAGGAAGATGTGGTCTGACTTTCGGCGTGGGTTTTGCATGTTCGGCGTACTTAGACCGGTAACAATGGAAGGCCAAAAGTTTGAAATTCCCGAAGATCCCAGCCAAACTTGGCCTGAACGATCGCCTGTGGACCCAATTTGTTACAATTATTTTTTGAAACTTTCCAGAATTCCCGAAAAAAACGATTTCTCGCGGCGATCTTGGCAAACATCGGCCTGAGAAATTATCAAGCAGATCTTGGATTATAGACGCGGCGCAATTTCGTGTTCTCCACACACTTCGTTCGACGAAATCAACGACAGCGTTGTGAACTCTGAACGTGGCGAGCTCGTTAGGGGCTCCGACCCCCCCTTGGTGTACAGCGCTCACTTTACGGCCTGTGATTTTTGGCGGGCGCCGATTAGGCTTCTGTTAAAAACACTTTTTGCGGCTGGTGTGTAGAAAACTGAGACAAAAACTCTCTGTCGTCTCCCAACGGGCGAAACACAGAATTTTGAGAGGATGTGACGGACGACCACAGGACAACACAAGCAACCTCTCACGCCCTAGGGCATGGATCGAGATGAACTCTTCAGCGCTGTCACCTACACTCATGTGGCCTTGTCCGGAACGAAGAGGAATGACCATGGGTTGTCTCTTATCTCGAGATCGAATTCAATCGTGTTTGGTGGGCAGTGTTGATCAAGGCTTGCTGAAATATAGACAAATTGACCTGTTGGACCGCATGACCCAACAAAGAGCCAGAAAAAAAAACAGTTTAGTCATTTTTCCCCATAGCGACGTTACCCGGAATCTTTCAGCAAATAACCCCTCAAAAAAGTTTGCAAACTTTTAGGCCAAACTATCGGCTTTCCATTGTCATCGGTCTTAATGTCAGGGATTTGGTCTGACTGCTCTAATTGACGTTGTGCTTTTTTCCTGCAGTTGTGGTAGGATGTTGCCACTTAATAAACAAACGGAATTCCTCTCTCACCCTTCAGCGCTCTCGGCGCATGTTATGCCGTCCGAATCCTTCTCCGGATTCAGCTAAGGTCTGGCTACTACCTTTGCGAATTGACCTTTCCTTACATGTACTACGTTTCATCCACGTTTTTTTTTGTTTTTTCAACCGCAGTTTTCTTTCCATTTTCTTCCCGTCTATTTGTCGCCTATCCACAACACCACAGTTCTCCCTACTATACACAACCTCTTTAGTTGCGTTTTGATTCGTCTTTCCAATTCCTCTATGCAGTGCACCAACACCTACCTTCACATACTAAAAAGTATGCTTGTGCGCCAAACCACTCCCGACAAAACCCACATTTTTCAATGGCATTTGTTTCAAATACATGTAGCACCTCAACCTCTTGGTACGGTCCATTGCCTTCCCCTTCTCTTAGTCACGTCCTTTTTGCGCAGCTAGTATGGAGGGCGGGGCTACGGATAGGCGGCTCCGCCCGACCCTTGTATAAACTACCAGGTACCAGGTAGTTCGAAGTAAAAGTGAGCCTCAGGCTGTGTATTCGGTGGTGTTGGTTACTTGATCGTAAGCCCACGCTGCTGTAGTGGTCGTGTTCCAGGTTTGTCTTTGTACCGTCAATCAGTACGCAGGGTCAGCAGTGCACAGCAGGCAATCAGAGAGCGCGCGGTTACGCTGTTGGCGTTGGTCGTCCACACTCACATTGCAGCGGAACCACCACCACAACTGGTATGGTGCACCCCTTGAAAGAAGAGAAACGAAAAAACCTCACGTCGTAACTTAAGTAAACGTAAGAAAGTTGCCGTGCGTGAAACATCTTGTTCAACCTGACCGCGAGACGCGCATCGAGTCGCTACGCTGCCTTCGCTGTGACACCTCGGCTCGGAAACAACGTACCTGGTACAGCTCTCACACGTTACGTGTATGTGCGAGCCTTGCCAATTTATTGTCGATTTTCGTTACTTGTCTTTGGTGTAGGGAGGGGATAATCTCGAGCGATCCCACGATAGGCGCGGTGAACCATGGACTCACTTCAAATGGCCGAGCGCAGGCGAGGGCGGCCGCCACAGCGTTGATAGAAGTGGTGAGTCAGGGACGAATAGACGATTACACGACGCGGACTCTCAAGCTAAGCCGCGACGCGCACTCTCGAACATATATACGTCGTTCTCTCTACTATTCTCTCTCCTCTATTCATTCCGAATGCGAATGTCTGGCGTTACGACGCCAAGCAAGAGTTATGATAACCCTTTCGACATGGCTATTACGACCGCCGACCATCAAGCATTGGCGCACACAAGTTGGCGGCAGTTAAAAAGTCTGCATCGGGAGTTCCTAGCGACAGCTGTGCTATTATTTTATTTTCATTATCAGAGTTGCTTGCTTTTTGTACTGTCAACCCATGCATGGTATTATCGCTGCATCGATTCTGTGTCAATGGATTCTATTGTGTACGTGACAATTTCGTGTTTGCTGTTCTCGTTAACTCTTCGCCGTACTCTAGTCCGTGGTCGCAGGTCAGGCTCAAATAACTGTACAACCTATCTATAGACATTGCTGCCTTGCTCACGGCGCCGGTGCCCTCCCCGCTAACCCTGCCACGCACATTTTTTTCGATTTTGCATCCAATACTACTGCCCCCCTCAGGTGGGGCGCGATCAGCTAGACTCGCTGGTGTTCGTTTCCAGCGAGTTTCTTCGCGCGCGTCAAACCGCGGAAGAGTGCCGCGCTGCTCTGCAGAATATTGTTGCTTTCGAGCGACAAGCAATAGCAGGGGTGGGAGGCGGCGGCGGCGATGGCGGTGACAGCGAAGCAGCCGATGCGCCTTCGGTGGAGGCAGAGTGGGTGGACAGTGGGGAGACCGGGGGTTACGATGTGTGCCCCCCCGTCGTGACGCGTCAGGAGCTGAGGGAGAGGTCCTTCGGAGAGTTGGATGGTACTATTCTCATCAACTACAACAAGGTTTGCGCGACTGACCGGGATAGCTGTGTTCGTTAACTCCAAGCGGGGTAGGTTTCAAGTCATTGTATTGCATCTCCAAGGGTAGAGGCAAGTCAAGAAGAGAACTCAGGCGTGAGATCTCCAAGAAGAGTGAGCTCCAAACCAAGAGCTCACAGCAAATCTACCACCAAGAACGCCAGCCAGGCACTACTAGGCACCCAACAATCGTCCAATATCCCGAACCGGCACGAAACTGATAAGGAACTGTCATACTGAAAATCCCAAATGAATACCCTCCCGGATCCTTCACAAGACAGTGATAAATCAACAATAGACTCAATTCCATCACCTAAAACAACAAAAATGGCAAGAGGAAACTCATCCTCACGAGCGAAAACCTCTTCCATACTCCCACTTGCAACAATTGTAATCGCAAGAAGAGATTGCAACAGCTGCGCCTTCAGGGCCAAAAAAAATAATGCGAGAGGTAAAATGCCAGAGATTGCGAGGTAACCCGGACAAAGATCTCCCGTTGTCCCCTACCACCGCCATAGATACACAGATCATACCGGTAAAAATATAGCATGAATCCTTGTCCGGAAACACAGAATTTATCCGACGCGAAAATTAGCCTACGCCCTCCCTGATACAAAGAGTGTCTGATCATTCACAAGCTACCCCGTTTTTCAGTGCAAAACAAAAATTCAAAATAAGTTACTTGTGAATTATTCAACTCTCAAATATCCCATCCGTCGAATTCCCACACAAGATTGCAACCACCCATCAAGAAACAACGTCAATAATTCGATTACTAGTTATGACTTTGCATCTCTCTCATTTCGAGACCAGCATGTTCTGTACTGTACGGTCACAAGGATGCCACATCCTATCTCGTCAACACGCGTAAGCAACCACAAACAACGTTAAACTGTCGGTAAAACAACCAATCAATCAGAAGACTACTGCCAAAACAAAAGATACCCGCATAATTCAACACCATCAGTGTCACCATCAATACCACACATCAGCAGTACACCTCTCAATATGGGGCACCTACGCACCCTTTTCTCCATGTCGTTATAGTATGTATATCAGCTCTACCAGTCCCCTTCTGGTCCTGTCTACACCAGCAAAACACCATTTGGATTTACAAAGACTGTTTGACTTGAACATGAAAACACACTTCAAAACTATCAGGCGAAAAATGGCTACGAGCTGGTCCGGCTGTAAAATTAATATTCATTGTTATGTCCATAACTTATCAACGCAGACGAAGTAGACCGCGATTCGCATATCCTGTTACTCGTGTGATCAATGCGCATCTGCACAATGCGAGCACGACCTGAGACAGTGAATTGTTGCTCTTATGCTGAATGCTACACTAAACCCAAGTCGTTTGCGGGACGAAAAAATGAATTTGAAACCGATTTTTTTCAAAAAAAAAGCGGCGGGATTAGAAATTCAAAAATTGTGCATCTAGTTTCGAAGGGAGTCCTTCACACAAACGGCGCCAGCACCCAGCACGCACGCAGCGCCAGCATGTCGTCCAGCGGATCCACCTGTAGAGAGTGGAAGAAGGCGGCTCTACCCTTCGTCTACGAAGACAAGGGGGCCGGGACCTTCAGGCTCAATTTGAAGTTCACTCGGGGAAAAGGCCACAAAGCTGTGAAAAAGGTCTCCAAGCAGAAGTTTGCTACTCGAGAAGACGCGCTGGCAGCCGCTCCTGGGTGGAGGTTAAGCTGGGAACTAGGAGGGAGGGGGTGGGGCGGCCAGAAGAACAAAGCCGTGTGGCTGCTGGACGAGAGCGTGGTTGTTGTTGGTTGTGACCAGTGCTTGCCAGATCTGTGACGTGCCTGCATATTTTCTGCAGTGTGGTTTTGTGCATTTTGTACGTAAGTATGTTTATGATTTTTTGTGCTGTGTGTGGTATAGCTGGAAGGACACTTTCCGTCACCACGTGATGGGTGCTTTCGAACGATAATTTTACACATTTCGAAATTTATCGACCCCAGGTATAAGTTCTAATACTTGGGTCGGCCACTCGCGTGAGGGAAGCTCGTACGCGTGCTTATGCGTACCTTTGTATCACCTTGTACTGCCCTCCCAGCCTGCCGTCCGTTTCAGGTTCCACCGTAAATCGCGATTTCACAGTCCAATTTATCGTTTTTTTGCCCAATTATTTTACACGTGATTCGCATCGCTTTCCTCTAGAGCTTCAAAGAGGCTCCTTTTTTTTCGACTTTTTTTTTTCATACTTTTCGGCCAAAATGTCGGCTGGATTTTTCTTGAAACGACCATATATGACGACCCCCCCCCCCCCCAAAAAAAAAGAAGCCTCTTTGAATCATTTGGTTGTACCCTAAGAAAGCTCCATACGAACTTTCAGATCTCTAGTCGCAAAATTGAGCTGTGAAAATGCTGGCGAATACAGGGTTTTCAGCTCGGCCGGACCAGCTCGTACGTACACCATCCAGAACGAATCTTAGATTATACTTTCTGCGGGTCTTCACCCTAACCGCAAATAAATCGCCTACTCTTCACGGGTCTCCACTCTTGCCGTAAATAAATAAACGCCGTATTCGACCAAAAACAATATTTCAATCGACAAGTGAATCCATCGTAAAAATAAATTCACCAATTTGATCAGACCTGTCCCCCCCCCCGCCCCGCGATGTTGCCGAACCATAAAGCTCCGGCTGACAAAATAATGAACCGATCTGCTCCCCCCATGACCTCTCCCGCTGCTGCTGTTGCTGCTGCGTACCATGGAGCACGTGCGGCCATGCCGCTCGACTTGTTGCCCAGACGAAACTCCATCGTTATTTGATGCTGCTGCAGACAGCCCACGATTACCCGACGTCCTTTCCTACCAGTCACCAGCAGCAGGAAGCACGCGGCTATTATGCCGCGCGACTATGCAGATTCTAATGAACTGGTTAACTTATCAACTAATCACCATTAAGTAATCGAATAATCAAATAACCAACTCATCAACTTATCGATTGACCACGAATATACTAATCACCTAATCAGTTAAATCAACTAATCAACTAATCACTAATCAAGCCATCAAGTAATCAAAAATAAACAGGAACGTATCAAATTATCAGCTGACCACTAATCAACTAACCATCTACATCAACTGAATCAACTAATGATCTAATGAACTAGTCAATATTCGTCGGAATACCGTTTGTGTTGAGCAGTATTGTTGGTTGTGCACCTACTTTTTATAGGCCACGGGGTTTTCCATAGGGTTGCGATTTTGTTTTATCTTAAAACCCCTTTTTGGGCGCGGTAGAGAGCTACACGTTAGGAGCCTCCAAAACGTTGGGTGCACCTCTCCGCTAGTGTCGTCTAGCGCGGATGCCTTCAAGCTCGCAAATGATGGGCAAAACCTGCCTCCCCTTAGAAAAACGCCACCGAGATATATAGAGACCAGCGTGTATTTAACGATTCCCTTTTATTACAGCGAAAATTACGCCACGCTACGACTTCCATGTAATTTCTCCCCGAACACGTGGGTGTCGTGTAATACAGAGAACACCCTGAGGAGTCCACCGACGTTTTTGATAGTCTCGCCGAGTAAAACGCGTATTTTCAGCCTAAACGCTCTGTTAAGTTCCACTGTTTATTTCAGTACAGGTCACCTGTTGACAATAAGAAACGCGGTGATAAGAAAAGCAGGCTGATCGTTTGTGAGAATGTAAGAATTCCGGGAGCTGTTTTACTTGAGTTTTTGGTGTAGAACGGTCCCTGTTCCAAATAAGAAATCCAGTCTGGGTCCGTCTTTCTGTTTTTTATTCTGTGTCTCGTACTGTGGTGCTGTACTACTGTGATACTGTACCTGGCTTAACGATTCCCTGTTCGCTCGGGGCGTGGATGCACGCACCGCCGTAGGTGTGGCCGGAGGACCTGAAGGATGGAACGCAGGAGGGCTACGGCGTCGAAAGCGTATGCGACGTAGCGGCACGGGTCGGCCGTCTTGTCCGCTCCCTTGAGGTGAAGCAAAGGCGTTGTTTTGGCACTGCACCCCCGATACGGGGACAGCCTTTTGGGTATTTGGCTACTACGGAAGGGTACCATATGTAGTAAGATACGTGCTGTGCGTGGTCAGCGTTGTGGATTAGGTGGTGTTGGATATCCGATAAGAAAGGTATGGACAACGCAACGCCACCGCAGTCCCTTTCAAGCAAAACGGGTTTTCGTCTGGCGTGGTTTTAGGAGTTGGAAAAGGGCCAAACCCTTCTTATCTCGACTGCGGTAAGGGGAGGCCCAAGCGGAGAGGACCGCGCAATCTCTCGGGTTGCACTCGTAGGGAGTGTGAGTATCTGTTGTTTTTCTGCAATTTTTTATTTTTTCCTGAAAGGCACGATCACAGCGTGTCACTGGTTGGGTTCCGTCTGAACCTACATTATTTTATGCAAAACTGGCTTTCAGCGAGGCGCACGCCCAGAGGTCAGCCAAGCAAGCGGACATATACGCATTTGTATCAGACCGGTATTTATTCCCCCATCGTGTTCGGGGGTCCTTAGGGTTTTGCGGTTAGCTCGTAGTAAGTGCCGCAGTTCCCGGCGTTCCATCGCGGTGGGGGATCACGTGCGCACATGGGGCAACTAGGTTGACCTCTGAACAGCGCAGCCGCCACATGAAACGGCGTTGCTAGTAATATGCATAGTACGTCCGTGCTTTCGGGTTGTCTGCGTGCTGTGCAGCAGTCGACAGTCCCAATTTGATCAAAAGCCTCAACCCCTTTAGAACTGAGCCCGCGTTTTTGGGGACAAACTACTTGGAATTAATATGGGATATTTGTCGCGCTAGTGCAAAGATTAACGTTTGGCGTCACCCCCCTTGCAACCACTGTTGCATGCAGGAGGTACAGGGTAAACATGCGTCATAGTGTGGTTTTGTTATTTGGTTTTTAATATGTGCTGGGAATGATTATAGTGGAAACTGCCATCGACCTCATCAAACTCGCCCGTTTCGTTTCCCGTCGTTGTGCCCGCAGGAAGAATATGAGGACGCTTCCATCGTTTTTTCGTCACACGCGGATACGCTCCAGATTGCACAGTGCCACATAGCCGGCGCTGATGAACGATTGTTCTCTCAGGTGTGTTTTTATAACACAAAATATAAACACACCTCAGCCGTGAGATCGAAGATTTTCGTCGAAACTCGTATTTGCAAGCTGCTCGTACTTATGATGCTTGAATCGCGAAGTGTAAGTCCTCGCGAAGGATGGGTTTCTTGGAAAAACGCAGGAGAGGAGGAGGGGCGGGGAGAGGGGTCTTGTTGTTGTGAGCACTGATTGTCGGACACGAGGAGCCATGTCAGCAAGGGGTCAGGCCGAGCTCATAGTTGCGCTTCTATTTTCCACAGCTTTTTCTCGGTCTAACACCGAACCACCATGCTGTGGGATGTCGGTCTTGGGTCCTTCTAGGATGAATTTAGGTGTCACATGCCGAGCAAAGTCGCGGTGTTTTCCGTTCTTGGTTCCCCTTCCCCACTGTTCCGCTATCGTTTACTAAGTATATTGTTGGCACGGTAATATTGCTCGGCTCGTCGCTGATACGACATGCCATACGCAGGATTTTTTTTATCCAGTTAACTATTTTAGCACTGCACTCCCGTTATATGGGAACAAAAAAAAATGGAATTGAACTATCATGGGACCCTTTTGGGAGGTGCTCTGTCTGCTACAGGATCCTGTCGTGCATCGCGTTCCCACCCGCAATTGATAATGTGTTACTGTGTACTATATGTATGTAAGAAATTGCTGTTGACACTAACGAAGTATAACAGCCGAATACCTTGGGATGAAGTACGTTTGGGAGCTAACATTATTACAATTCGCTGCTGATGTTCCCCTTCACAACATCCGTGGGACAAACGAGGGGCCGGTGTATCACGCAGCTTGCAAAGATGAGCATCGATCCAATATTTATCGAACTCACAGCTGACGTCTTTAAAAGATTCTAAGTATATATATGTCCGTCTCGTCCTTCCTGCATGACCGCTTCGCTACTTGACCCTTTTAGAACTGCACCCACAACTTTGGGGACAATCGACTTGAAATTAGTGTGGGATATGTTCTCTAGTAGTAAAAGTGTTTTGGGGGGGGGTTCCAGCAGCACTTTGCAAATGGCAAAAAAAGTCAGTTTGGCAAGCTTCTGGCAAGTTTGTTTTTCAAGTATCGAAACGACGAATCAAAATAGCAAATACGTAGCAAGCAACATATTGCACAAATTTCCATTAAAGGACAGGGGAAATACCCTTAGGAAAACATTGTTTGGCCAAAAAGTTGCTGTTTTGGCATGTACATTTTTTTCTGATTTTTCCCATTAATTTGCTAGTTTGGCCAAGAAAAGTGTCGTTAAACCGGCGCGCAATGACGGCACCGCAGGAGTAGAGCATACAGTCATACAGTGCAAAACCCAAATATCATGTTGGGTAATTCCTGCACAACAAATTTCCTGACACTTGTCCCTCCCCTCCCGCCTCCCGTTGCCCCTTTTCCTAGGGTAATTCTTGCGCAAGAAATAGTCTGACACGTGCCCCCTCCCTGCCGCCTGCCGTTGCCCCCTTTCCCCACTGCAAAACCTCAATACGTCTATAGCAAGCAACACATTCCATAAACTTTCCAACAAAGTTTGTGTGCTGACATTCAGCCCTCCCGTCCCGCCTACCGTTGGCCCTTTTCTCCACTCCGTGCGACTTGCGAAACGTGTGTACCCCCCACCCTTCCACCCAGCACCGCTCCAAGAACGGAGAGGAGCCTCCTCTCATGTCGTTTTACCGCCGACCCGCTCCTCTGCGCTTCCACCCTCATATATGTCCGATTCTCGCGTTCCCTGCATGCCCCCTTCGCTAATTCCCCCCTCCCCATCCCTTGCCCCTTTCCTCCATTCCGCGCGCGTTGCGAACGTTTGTACTCCCTCCTTTCCAACCAGTACCGTTTCAAAAACGGAGAGGTACGGAGCCTTCTCCAGGACCCTAGCTCACTACCGCCGCCAAACCCATTATCCTTCCAATAGCCGAGTGCCTGCACTTGTAGCCCGTTTATTTCGCCGACCTGTACCAACCTTAGGAGAGGAACCAAGGTCTTGACAGTAGGCGTGTACCTGAATGGATGATTTTAACGTGCCCGGTATTTGTTGAAGAGGGTTCGTGGTAGTCGAGGGGGGGGGGGGTACTCGTGTCACGCATGGACGTAGTGTTCAGACGATACAGGGTGGCGTACTCATTTGTTACTTGCCTTAGATTGGCGTTGGGTGTGCGTGCCCGTGTCGTACGACCGCACGTTGGGATCTTTGCTGTGCGCGGATACTGTTCGCCCACGTTCGTTTGTGTGCCCCTCCCCCGGCTGTCACTGACAAGGAGCAAGGTCTTCGTCTTTTTCTGAATGAGCGCCGCACGCTCGGGGGGGCCCTGATGACGTCATCAACCTTGTGATGAGAGTCGTAGCGGGTTTTGCTGGATACTAGGGACGTGTACGTACCGATCATAACGATCGTCGACTTAAGCTAGTGATGCGTGTTTCGGCACAATTAAGTGCGAAATACGCCCTTTCGCGCAAAAATGGCTAAAATTGCGAACGGCGCTGGCGAACGGCACCCGAAGTTTTCTAAAGGCGTTAATACAGGGGATGGAGCACTATCATCCCCTTCCGGACCATGAATTCTAAAAGGTACAGGGTTCCAGCTTGTATGGAGGCATTTCCCACCCGAGTCTATTTTTTTGTTTCCGCGAATGGCAATAATAAGCGCGTGCATTTGCAAGCCCTAGATCGTACGGGTATTGCGTAGCACGCATCCTGGTCTTAGGGCTGTGCGTCGCAACCGATTTAATCCGGTTTAGTCGCACGACTTTCCTTCCTCGGTTGTTGCTTCCCGTGTGCTCCGGGGTAGATGCGTGCTGCAGTCAGGGTCGAAAAAATTGGGATTAATAATTTCTGTGTGAACGCTTCTCACCGGACGATTAGCCCAATAACCTTTGGAGCCTCGTGTGTGTTTCCTGTCTTTTTGGTTTTACACTCAGCCCAGGGGACTGCTTCTCCACCGATTCATCCACGTTGTTAGGCGAACATTGTTTTGTCAACTTTTTTTGGTTGGGGTGTGAAGCCCCTCAAGCGCGAACCTTGCAGGGAAAAAATGAGTGCACATCTACAGTAGCATGTGTGGGCAGCGACGGTTATTTTCTTGGCGTGACGAGGGGCGGTGGGCAGGAGCAGAGCAGAATATTCAAGTCTAAGTGTTTATATATGTCTGTTTGTCTTGTGTCTCCGACTGTCGGGCTGCTGGGGGGCGGTCGCACCGGTAACGCTTAGAGAAGCGGACGTAAAATTGATCACCGGAGTGTTAGAAATAGGTTCCCAACCACATTCATATCAAATGCGTGCTTGCGTCGTGTGTTTTCGTGATCGGCCACGAATACAGTACCAGGCATGAGACACCAGCTAAGAATCTCTTCTTTCTGGCCAGGTTGGAATTCTTTCGGTCGACAAGCCTAAGGTGTGTCCTGCACTAGTTTCAGTACAAAATAGACCATGTTTTTGTTTTCGTCAGAAGGCTCGAGCCCGAAATCCTTGAGTGCTTCCGCGCACTGTAGCTTGATTGACCAATAGAACCTCCCTTTGGGGGTGGTGTGCCGCGCACTACATGCCGCATAACACGATGAGGGTAGCACTTTGAGGCTGAATCATTTATTACTGAAGGGGCTTGCACCGAGGAAGCCCGCTTGTGTTTTACAGTAAATATGCGGCAATTCTCTGTATACCTATTAATAGGCCATGAGATTTTTCAGCAAGTTAAAGCATATATATGCTTTTTTTCTTATCATCAGCTTTGCTCCTCGAGGCCAGACACACCAAGAAAATAAGTAAGAAGGCTCGAGAGGCTCGCGTAGTTCCGCGGTCGGACGCTGATTGGCGGACGGTGATTGGCTCCCACACACTGACAGTTGTTGCGCCGGATTCGATTTTTGTCTGCAAAAAATTCAACCCTCCTTTAGCACCGCACTCCCGACATGGGGACAAAACACTTGGAGTTAGACTAGGACAATTTCAGGAGTTGGAATGGATTAAGTGCACCTCTATTGCAGCATGCGGCACATGCGACATATTCGGTGGTGGCCGATCTAAAAGCGCGATGAATCATTCATCCCTTGTGTTCTGCATAAAATAATCCATCCAACAATTACCCTTTCTGTGATGTGTTCCACTCAGCCAATAATCACCCCGGTCTGTAAGTCCTTGCAAGCTTTTATTACTGCATACTCCAACATTTTCCCCGTGGTGTGCTTCCAAGCAGCCAACAATCACTCTGACGGTAATTCGTTCCAAGCAGTTTGGCCCCAATTGGTTGCAGTTTGTGTAAGATGGGTAGCCTGACCAGGTGAGAATTTCAGCGACGAACGCTTAATTAATTAATCAGCAATTGACACAAACTGGTCCACCATAACGTTGTTTTGCCGGCGAAGGCAATGCTGCAACCAACCTGTTCGTTACACAGATCACCCAGCCAGTGTGGTGTGAGTGATGGCTGTGTCCGAGATGTCGGTCGACTTCTGAGTCATCCCTCTATATTGCGGTGGGGGTTGCACGTTTTTGGTTTAACTAGTATTTATGACCTCTATAGTGCCGTTGAGCTCAAGTGTGGAACTAACGTTACTCTCATAATCTTGCGAGCATAATTCGCTTTTTCGAGACTAGGGCATACAAGTGTGTTGGTCGCGTTGCGCGAACGAATACCTTCGAAGTCATGTTTCCGGTGAATCTGGTGCACCCCTACTGTGGGATGACTCTTCGACATAATATACACTTCAATACGGGTTATAATACAGTTCCCGTGCGCAGAACAAGGTCGGACGTCTTATGTCATAAGGCTTAGTTTGGGTAAGCTATTGGTTAACCTTTTGCAAGTGGTCAAACGGACTAATACCCCACTAGTCTAATTCCTTAACAAATGGCGTCGTCGGCAGGACCGAGTCATTCTACGGTAGCCCCCCCAACATTTCTTTAACGAAATCGCCGGTTTTGAAACTAGCTCCGGGCCGTGCCTCCTGAAATACGGTGTCCCTTGCCACCCCGACGTCAATGTTCGACAACTCTTTGCAAACAAGAAAATGTACGCAAACGTTTCTTAAATACCACCCTTCGTTGTGTCGAGTAGCCATGAAACGTTCGTTAAAGAAAAACGCTGTTGTGGGGGGGGGCTATCGTAGAATCAGTCGACCACGGATTTTTTAAGTCGTGTGGGTTTGAATCCCACATCCAGCATAATAAAACTTTTTCAGGCTTTTTCCCACGCCGAACTTGAAAAATACTCTCCTCGGTATCCCCAGGAAATGAAACCACTTGGACAATTGACAGGTCCGCCCGTATATCCGGCCGACCTGCTATCCCGCCGTTTCAGGGGGGAAGAGTGTTGTAAGGCTTAGTTTGGGTAAGCTATTGGTTAACCTTTTGCAAGTGGTCAAACAGACTAATACCCCACTAATTCATCATGTCCTGTTGATCCTGGCATTAGCAGGGGAATCACCGGCCTGACCTGTATCCTTCGCGAGGGTATACACACCCCGTAACACGCGCGATCGAAGTATCACACGCAGTTTGCAAAGCTGAGTTTTGATCAAAACACCTTTTTGGTCGATCTCACAGCTGAGGTGTATTTGTTCATTATTAAAAGATATTTTTTAATTGGTACCAGGTCCACCAGTACGTACGACGTGCTCGTTTCACTGAGTGCCGTGAGTGGGCACGGTACGCGAGGTAAAGGTCAAATTGTGATTGAGGGTAGCTAACTAGAAATAGTTGAACTTCGTTTCTCTAATTCATTGATTATTGAGGCGACCCAACCCATTTCTAGCTCTGGCCCTATCTCCGATCGCGACCCGTCCCACACGAGTGCATGTGCGTTGCCGGGGCCGAAATCGGCCTTGATGGTGCAGAATTTGGGCGAACCGTGTTTCTGGGCTTTTGCTGTGACTAAGACGACCTGAGTTATAGGTAGAAAACTTTTCGGAATTCCATCTGCACTCCTTCAGAGGGCTTAGCTATAGACAAAGGTATTATTTTTAGTCCACAGGGCTTGGCCCGACAAAGGTATTCCTTGAGAAGGCTTAGCCCGAAAAATATAATACTTGAGAGGTATTAGCCCCGAACGCTACTAATTTAGAGGGCTTAGCCAGAATAGGGTATTCCGCACCAAGGTTTACCTCGAGGGGGCGTATCCCGAAAAGTTTATCCCTTCAGAGGGTGTAGCCGGATAAAGGTTTTCCTTCAGAAAGCCTAGCCGAAAGCCTTTAGACGGCTTAGCCCGAGAAAGGTACTCCTTTGGAAGGCTTGGCTTGCAAAGCGTATTTTGGAGGCCTTGGCTCGGAAAAGGTATTTGTAAAGAAGGTTTAGCCCAAAAGGGGTGCATTGCTTTGGAGGGAGTAGCTCAAGAAATGTAGTATTTTAGAGGAGCATGAAAAAGATATTTCTTCAGAGGGCTTAGCCTGAACAAGGTATAATTGGTGGAACGTGTTCGTACGTGTCGGCCAGCGAGTCGGGTACGGAGGTTGTCATAATCTCGCGTGTCGAATCGGGTAGGATCTGGAGGTGTTCGAAATGTCATGGGTCGAGTCGGGTCGGGTCGAGTCAGGAGGTTTTCAAAATTAATGGCTCGAGTCGACTCACCCTGACACCCTGACCCGACTCGCGAGGGGTGCCCAGACCCGTGAAAAGCTCCTGATTTATCGATTTTTGATATCCTTGTCACGGAACACTCCCGAGATATAGCACAACATCCTCTTGACTAACCATCGCTCATCACCTCATTATCGACGCCCACGAAGTTTCAGCTCTTTTGGCGTCGTCGCCTCGCCATAGTACCTTTTCTGTGGTTGGTTTGCCGTAGAGCCTTTCCTGCCGCCCCCGCCACACCGGCGGCATGGGGCAGGTTCTAGAGCCTTCTCTGCCCCCCCCCGCCACACCGGCGGCACACGGCAGGTTTTTGACGGGTGCCTGTTGCCTTGTTGTAGGGTCTGCGTTCCTTTCTACTGCTTTTCTTCGCGTGTTCCTGGCTCCATAGCCAGGCGGTTAGAGGTGTGGGAGTGGGTTTTGAGGAGCCGTATCTTCGACTGATGGTCTAGTTCGTAGAACCGGAGTTTCCCCGAATCTCCCATATTTCTGCATATGCGACTCATCAGGGTAGGCTAGTGTTAAGATACGTCCTCGAAAGGCCTGTAATTATCCGAATTTGAGATCATTTGGATAGGTTTCGTATGATAAGGTTGGCGTTTTAAATTCAGGAAAGTTAGGCAGTAGATCGGAGGCACATGCCTCCGATCTCAGAAGCTATCCCGGGCTCTGGTGGAAACGAATAAAGCTACATCTCTACGAAGGAAACGAAAGTGAACACTCTCCGAGGACCTGCTCAATTGGCAGACCTGCAGGGGGCACTCTGTGTCCTCCCCCTTAATTTATCAGTCGTCTGTGTCTAAAAGTGTTGAATCGGTGTTATTGCGCGTGAGCCTTCCGGGATCATTTTACAAAAATATTCTGACAACGTCGGCTGTAAGTTCGACAAATTTAGAGTCGATAGTAATCTTTGCAAGCTGCGTAATACACCGGTCGCTCGTTTTTACAAGGTTTTTCATGAGTTTATTACATGCGGCGCTTGTTTGCCAAATCTCTTTTCGAACTGTATTTTCGACGAACGGAAGCCACCCAAAACCCAAGTCACCCCAGAGGAGCTACGGTTGGTTTTTGGTTTAATTGAAGACAGAGCAGCAGTAGTAGCAGTAGTAGCAGTGCGGCACGAATGACGCACGAGAGGTGAGAAACGGAGAAAATTGAAACACGCCCCAATCCGAGGCTCTGGACTTCTCACAGGCTGGGGCATCATCCTAAAAACCACTCGTCATACTACCCTTAGTTTACCTAACTAAGGGTTACTATCGCGGAAATCGAAACGTGTCCGTCCGTCCGCCTGTCTGGTCTAATCACTGGAACAAACACCGGGAATGCTTTGTGCAAATGGCCGGAAGAAATGGTCCGTCTAACCGTTCGGCAGACTGTCCGCTCGTATACTACGCGTCGTGCTATGGTCTCGTTGCACGCACGACCTGGTGGTCGATACAACAGTAGTACTTGCAGTGATAATAGTTGTTATTTGGGTATGGGACGCGGACGCACAAATCATACCTGGTAAGTACGAAAATTGTATTGAGTTACTACAGCTGTTCCACCTTTCCAAACAGCGCAGCTATTACTACCAGCATCCTCCTTTTTCCAGACTCTACGGTAAATAAACTCCGCGCTCGTAGTCCGTGCGGCGTGGCTCTACTATCCCCACAACACAGTCGATAGTCAAAAGTTCGTGGAGATTTTCATGTGTATTGACCAAACCAAACGGCTAAGCACACTACACACATCGCGCGTCCGTCAAACCAAACCAAAAGCTAGACGGACCATAGCGCACATGCCTTGCAATCCTACCATCCCTGCCAAACTCGAACCCCCCCGCATAGACCCGAACAAACAAACCAATTCGAGCATCTACGTATCGGATTTTAAACATGTACATGTCGGATTTTAAACTTGCGCGTATCGGATTTAAACACGCACATATCGAATGTTCAAACATGCACATATCGGACTTCCAAGCATGCACGTACGGATCTCGAATACGACATAACATATCGGGTTTCAAACATCCACACATCGGATGCTTTGATCAACCGGCCGACAAATCGTGCAAGGAACCGCAAGCAAGCGCATTCTGAGGAGAGGCCCTGGCGCACGGCCTCGTGAAACCACTAGACAACTACACCGTGCTCAGAAAACCATGCACCATGTACGTATGGTCCATATCTCCACCTATATCCATATATATGCCACCCGGTATGAAAACCAAAATTGTGGATTTCATGTTAATGCCCCGACAATTTTCACTAGCGACAGCATACACTGCTAATACTTTCCATATTTTCGCCATCACCATTGTTCTCACACGTAACATGCGAAGGAAGCACAGCAAAATGAACAAAACATGCTCCACGAAGCAAAATAATGTACTGCGCAACGCAGAATTGCATTTGCTATGTTCAGGACCCAGCGTGCTAAAGTATACCACACTGAACGAAAATATAGGGTCCTTTGGGGGTATAAATATGAACACCAAACGGTCCTTACATTCACGTCCAGATTGGTATCCGGTACTTCTCTTGTCATACGACGTACATTACAGCTTGTTGCCATCGAGGTGGTAAAACAGAGGGTCAGTCGCGTCAACGAAAGGCGAAGATGCGAATGCCCCATTGACAAATGCATTGCGCGGTGCGCTACACTACACCCGGCCTCCTTGCCCGGTAAAACAGACGGCATGCCGCCCGAAATAATAAAACGAGACACTTTCAAGGGGGTTTCAAACCATGTAGAACAATTAAGGAGCAACCCTCCGACAAAAAAACGAGGCACTCCAAAAAACCAAACGTCACTCAGCGCCGCCAACAGCACCCATGAAGAGACGGAAGAGGACGCGACGGAAGTGAACACGACAAAACGAGGGGGTGAAAAAGGAAAAATACCAAACGGGTGCTATAACCCGCAATGGGAATGGTGTAACAGTTAACCGCTACGATGGGACTAACGCGCAAACAAACTTCCCAATCAACTCATCTGACCCCCGCGGGCACTTGTCTGCGCAGATGAATGTTGCTACCTAGGCTATGATGGTTCTCGTTACTAGATCGACGGCCAAATCCGGAACAGGGATCCCCAAAACTTCAGCATATGACACCTATTAGTAACACAACACACAACTACTGACTCAGGCTGGGTTTCAAACTTGGGAAGGGGTGCTGTATTCACCGACTTCAGTGCAACTGCTCCCTGATTTCTTATGTTCCTGTAAATACCAGCCTGCCTTTCTTATCACCCGGATTCTTACTAGGTCGCATGTAATACTGCATGCCAGCCAGGCAAAAATGAATATCGGAGGAAACAAGAAAACTCCCCGCGGCTGGGGTCTCATGATAAACTCAGAACATACCGGTACGTTTTGTGCAGGCAATTTCACGGGTCTGGTCACTTTTCGTGGATCGGGTCTGGCCAGGTTGACCCACCCCGACCCGTGAGAACGGCAACCCTCCTGACTCGACCCGCCCCTACCTGTTAGATTTCAAACACCTCCTGACCCGACCCGACTCGACCCGCGAGCTTTTGAAGACTCCTGACAAGACGGGTCGGGTTGTGATCCGCGAAAGATCCTCGCTTTTCGCGAAGGTCAGCAAGCCAAATATGTGGGCACGCTGCAATGGTAACGCGCCAGCAGAGCACATAACCACCCTCGTCCGAGAAACCGAATCACGACCTTGTCACACCGACAATAACCTACCGGTACGCTAATATTATGTACGTCTCAGGGCAAGGCGGGCAGGGCACGGCATGAAACTCGATGTACCGATGCTACCGACGTATATGCGCGTTCGACATCGCTCAAGCAGCGATAAAAGGTAGATTAAAATATTGCACGGACCACTTCTTCATACTCCCCATCCAGCCCGCCGCTGCCCTCTTATCACACCCACACGCTTACAACACATCTGCCTTCACCCCTTTAGTGCTGCGGTGTACAGAAACCTATATCTGACTCTATGTTGAAGTGATTTGTCCCCAACTTGGGACTGAAGTGTAATCCTTTTAGAATTATACCTACATGTTTGGGGACAAACTACTTCAAATTTGTGTCGGATTTTTGCAGGGATTTTTAGCGCGTTGAGTCACTTCTCGTGGGTCGGGTCAGGTCGGGTCGGGCCAAGGTAAACCGACCCGAACCATGATATTTAAAAGCCTCGTAACCCGACCCGACCCGACCCAATACCCCCTGACCCGACCCGACTCGACCCGCGATATATACCCGCGAGTCATGACCCGTGAAAATCAGTGGATATTTGTTCCATCAATCAACTGGTTGACTGCGCAATACCCCGTAGTCCTAAAACGGCGGTTGAAAGTAAGACCATCAAACTCGGTTATTAGTGGTCGTGGCCAACATGTCCAGCGTCGCAGTGCTGGTCGAAGATAAGGGGGATTCCGACAATAAGAGCCCCGACCATGAAGGATGCGAGTTTGCGTACTTGGGAGCCCACCACCTCACGCTTACCCCTTGCTGCTGCCTCCGGATGAACCTCAAGAGCTTCGGGAACAAGCTCTGAGAGCGCGACGAAAACGAAAGACCCTGCGCCAATCAGAAGGATGGTCGAAACCTGGGCTGAGGTGAGGTCGTCGCGCAGAGCCAAGATGAGGATGACGCCGAATACCGCCGATAGAGCCGATATTAAGTTGTAGACAGCCGCCTTCATATCATTTTGACAGAGGGGAGGCATTTTTTTGTGAAAATGGGGGAGGGGGGGGGGTTACGGAGGAGGTAGTGTTAGAACTCAGTATAGCCGGATCACGAGAGTATTCCATGAGCAGGAATTGGGCTATATAGCGACAGGAAAGGGACGACTGCAGCGCAGCGTGGCTGACGGGATGAGAGCCGCCTTAACGAATATTTTGCAAGGGGGAGGGGGGGGCGTACTCATTTGTTGCCTGCCTTAGTCATTTGACCATGGACCACGTATCCCTTTCGAGACGGCGACAGGGGGAGGGGGAGGGGGCGATACTTCTAGCAATCAGCACAAGTTGGGTCATGTGAATATTCAATGAGCATCAATGGCGCTGGCGACGGCATGGGATGAATATGAATTGGGGTATCGACCGGATGGGGGCGAGAGCGGTTGGCCAGGACGAATGACATCAAGCAGACTACTGTCGCAACTGAGCCCTACCGTTACTACCGTTACCAACTACATACCGTATGACACGCACGCGCACGACACCATCAACAAGATAACACCGCCCCTCGAACCAATTTCAAAGCCTATTTTCTCGACAACGGAAAGAATGCAAACGCGCACACGCCTAGAGACGCTTCAAGGGAAAATCTTGACGAGATCCTCCGAAAACCGCCATTCTTCGTTGTGTGTGCCCCTCCGAGGTTTTTTAGACAATTGGCTCTGAGATTCATCCCAGGGTGTGTTTTTTCGCCTTGCGTGTCGTGCGGTATTCACCTGATACGCACTCATTCCGCCCTTAATGAGCGCCATGAAGTCGGCGAGCTCGTGCGGGACCTCATGAACGATGGCGGAGGCAGTGACCGTCCAGCCGATAGTCGAGCTGCACCCGAGAAACGCCGCCCCGATAGTAACTCCATCCGCGAAATTATGAACGAGGTCTCCGATTATCACGGTCCAGCACACCGACTGCAAGCTTCCCACATCCAGCAACTTCTTTCCCGACCGGTCGTTTATCAACGTCTCCAGGGTCACGGTGCTGCCAGCAATACTTTCAGTAACCGATGCCCCAGGGACTATTTCCGTCAAGGTCTGACTAGAGCCGGATTGCGTAACACCACCCAACGTGCCGGCGCCGCTTTTCCCTACCGGAGCCGTAGCTCCGGCGGCAACGGGCGTGAAGGTGGAAGATACCGGGGCTTCGCTGCTGTATTCGGCCTTGGTTTTCTCGTGGCCGTCTTGGGCATACCCGCCGTGAGTGTGAGAGTGAGAGTGGCTGGACGTTAGCAGGGCGTGCACGACAACTCCAAAGGTGACACCAATAAGAAGGGCAAGGCCGGCGTGTATGCCGAGGTCGTGGAGGTTGTCGTCGTACTTCGACTGCAGCCCCTCCAATGCTTCGGGAATGATGTGCATCAGGGACGCGGTTAGGAGCGCGCCGGACGCAAAAATTGAGGCGTGGGAGAGGTCGATGGTCTGGGCAACTCGTCCACACATCAGCAGCAGCAATCCCACCAAGCTGAGGGGGGAAAGGCGGAAACAGCGAGGGCGGGGCCGGGGTGCACTCATTTGTTGTTTGCCTTAGTGATATAACCGTTGACCACGCATCCCTTTTGAGGCGGAGCATCGTTCCTACTTCTAATAAAGACACCCCCAAAACATTTCGGCGCGTCGTCACGTTTTCGCGATATGTTACACACTAACCATTTGCTTCTCTTGTCTCCTTCCCATCTCGCCTTTTGCGGCCATCATCTGTCTCCTAGGAAAGCGATCGTTGCTCGTTCACGTTTCGGCGGGGAGCGGTTGTCGTACAAGAAAAATGGAACATAATTTTTAAACCTGCCACATGGGCTTTACCTGCATGCGGAGACAATCGTGGAGGCGACGAGAGCGTTAATCCACTGTTTACCCGTCGCCGCAGGCGTACTATCCTCATCCACATCTTCTTCGTGGTCATGCTCCTCCTCCCCTTCCTCCACGACAGCAGCTAGCACGGCGCCCGAGGGAGACGTGACCACCACCTCGACCTCGTCCGGGTCGTCATGTTCAAGGAACAGCACATACGCTCCGGCGTTGGTTAGGTTGACCGGGACCAGCACGAGGGGGTCTTGTAGAGAGACTTGGTAGACGGCGGCTTCAGAAGGGATGACAGCTTCGCCGGTGGTAAGGAGGATCGGTTCTTCGGCTCCGCTGGTGAAGGCTTCCCATGCTGAAAACGTGGGCAGGAGACAAAAAACGAAAACGTCGCAGGACGATGCGGTGGAAACAAGGGCAGCAGGTGGATTAGAGCGCCACTAAGTCGGAAGTAGGTACAGAAGGGAGGTAGAGTTAGTGCACAGGTTTCCTGGTTTACATCTGTTTTCTTTCTTATGTACTTTCTGGGAAAGTTTACATGTGATCGGTTCTTATAAGCTCACGTTACACATGGTCGAATGTAAAAAATAACAAGGAAAAAGAGATTCTCGCAAGCTTGTCGCCTTTTATCCCGGCGCTATAGTACACCGACACACACTTAAAAGTCAGCCGCGACCACTACTCTGCGAGTCAGCGGTTGTGGTGCACCTTTAACGACCCAGAAACAAAAGTAAATGGCGGAACGGGGAGGGAAGGGGGATTGCGGATTGTTGATGTATATCGCGTCCCTCGTGTACAACATAAAAACATTTCCAACCCCCGTCGGTACTCGATTGAGCGAGGAACGCGCGCCGGACCCAAGGTCGGGTGCATCGGCATGCACGACAAACTCCCGTGAAAAATCTGGGAAGTGAAGAAAAGGGGCTGAAGATAGCATTCGTTTTACACGTGCGAGAGTGGAATATTTTTCAGAGCTCCAAGCTTTTTTAAAATCGGTTCTTCACGCTGAGGTTCTTCATTTTTTTTATATAACATCGTTTCTTCAGGACAAAAAGTTTACCTGAGAGTAGAACAAATGGAGCCGTTATATCAGCAGTCTTTGCTAAAACGCCGGACAAAGTGTACCGTGCCCTTGGTTGACCTAAGCTCTTTGGTGCATGTAGGCTCAGGCAACTGAGTGATTGCCTGTATGCGGTCGGTACTGACTGAGAAACCTTTCGCGGGAATGACATGGCCCAGACATCTTGAGTATGTCAGACCAAATTGAAGCTTAGACGGTTTTGAGAGTTAGGCCAGCTGCTTGCAACGCGACAGACAAGTGCTCGTCGACCGCCAAATTGTTGTTCACTGGGTTCCTATCACTCCACAGGGCGTTACGAGCGCCACGACTCCAGACGATAAGCGTCGGGGTATCCACGTGAAAGACAGCCTCAGTTCGGGCAAGCGCAGTGGTATCTTGGACAACGAGTCAAGACACAATTAAAGAGGGGTGGTGGCAAGCACAGCTCACCTGCCCTACCGACAAGGGCCCGCCGACATAAGTGGCCTAAGCTGATGTACGGGACACGACCTCCTCAGTGTTTAAAGGGACAATGAACAATTTCTTCGGAGTACACTCAGCAAGCCTGTGGGTAAGCGTAGCACTTCGTCGTATCTGATCTTCCCGATCTTGTGACAACTTCATCGAGAGTCCACGAAATATGTTTGAGGACATCGCTTGGTATTTGATTTTCTCGAGGAGAAGACAGCGTCATCAAGACCTGCATAATATATACATTCCTCTCGGTGGCAGGTTAACGTCATCGAGGATCCCTGATATGTTGAACCTCGTCGGCATCGAGGACGCGTGATGGACCGGTTTCCGTACATAAGTATATGCATATTGGTTTTGTTGGGAACCATGCCCATTACACTCTCCCTAAAAAAAAAAGTGTAATGAATTACATAGCATTACCCCCCCCACAAATACTGCAGACATGATCCTAGAGTAACTCCAAATATATCCGAGCCTGGAGAAACAAAAGTGGGGCTTTTTCGGCAGCAGAAACACCGTTAATAACATTATCTCACCCCCACCGTTGAGGTACGGCCTTGAAAGGCTTGCAATTATCTGATTTGATACATGATTGTATAAAAATATTTCAAGGACGTCAGCCGTGAGTTATATTTGGCCGTTTTCGTATGATAGGTTGGCCTTTTCTATTTGGGATAGTCAGGAAATGTAAACGACGCTAGCGCCTCGATTGTCAGATGCTATCCAGGGATCTGTGGAAACAATAAACCTACTTCTCTTGTAGGGCTAAGAAAGAAAGTGAGTACTCACCGAGGACATGCTCAATAGGCAGACCTGCAGGAGACTCCCTTGTGTCCCCGCCCAATACCTTAACAACATGTCGTCGTCGGCAGGACGAGAACCTGCGCGTGAAATCACAATGGGTTTCCAATCCATGCCCTTGCAAAACCCAGCTAATTTGTCCATGAAAAAACATACAACATGGGTGCAGGTTTACGTATTATTCATGTGCGAAATACACCTGTCCGGTATATCCAGCGATACACATTGTTTGACAGTAATCTTAAGCCCCCCCCGACAACTCTGGGAGGCTCGAATTCACGTCCTTAAAACTCAAAATCCCGCCGTTGTGACCTTTGGTAATACCAAAGATCCATGCACGGATCGATCGGGAAAAAGTTGAGGATGGCTTATTGGAAGTGGGAGAATATGCCGAGGGCGACCTCTCGAGTGACAAGCATCTGGGTAAGTAAGTTTAGGGTATAGCGTGTGACGTAGACTGCGCCGCGCTCGAATGTGCCCGTCTCAATTGCGGGCCTATTACGGACCATTTTGGGTCAATTCCGGATCAATTCGGCCCGATTTTCGTCGAAAATGTTGGCATTTTTCCAATGTGACAAAATCTCGACGGTTTTCGACGCATCTCGAGTCAGCGATCACGATCAGGGTTGTTTCACTATCAACTTTTGTTTTTTACAGAAGCTAGGGCCAGTCCAAACAAAGAAAAACTAACTGAAAACATGAATATAAAAAAAAACGAAAAATATCAAGAGCCTTCGCTTTTTGACAAAAAAGCAGGTAGGGTCATTCCTAACGGCATCCAAAATATCTGAAAACATGTATGAAAATGAGTGATCTTCCACGCTAAAACTCGCGGTGCAACTTCACAAAATAATTTAACCGCCACAGCACATCGACTCGCGGCGAATGCACCTAACGACGCAGCTGAACACTGCTGTACACCCAACTCGCACACGAGAAGCACCCATGAGAGTAGGCGGTGCTCGTGGTCGAATTCGCTCCCCCGAGAGTGCTCTAGAAGTTGTTTTGGTCATGGTTGTTTGTCGGCAGCCGTTGGAGTAATGAGTAGCACCACCGCGCAGCGCTGAGCGGTGCCGCGAGGTGCCCTGCCCTGTGGTGTTGTGCTGTGCCGTGCTGCGCCCTCATTCGTAGATACTGAAATGCCAGGTATCATGCGAAGTACCAGTACCAGGTATCAGGTACCGGTATCTACGTACAAGGGCTTCGCTCCGCGGGTGGCTGACGCCTCCCGCTACGCTCGCGCAATGAAGAATGCAACTACATGTGAAGGCGCTTCGCTGCTGATCTATAGCTGGGCTGAGCTGTGAGCTGTGAGTGCATATTTTTTGTGATTCGACTACATAGAACCTGATAGTACCGGTGGTCTGATACTTTGAATGGTACCTGGCATGCACGAAAGAGAAAGCACAGCAAAACATGCAGCACGGCACAGTATCGCACAGCACCGCACAGTACCGCACCGCATGGCAGGGCACAGGCAGCGCACAGGTAGGGCACAGGCACGGCACGGCAGCGCACGGCACCGCGCGTCACCTCACGGCACCGCACGGCGCTGCGCTGCTGAGCGGAACTGAGCTGATGATGAGTCAAGCTAAGCTGAGCTGGGACCTGGTACGTACGATGAAACTTCGTGCAACTACACAAAAAAAAGCGAAGGAAGACATCAGAGAAAAGCTGGACCGTTCCTCAAGTAATGGAAGGAGGCGGTGTCCAAGTGAAACGGCGTGAGAGGCCAGGGATGCACCAACCGAGCACTTTGTGGCGTCCTGGGGGACGATCCTCTCAAGGGTACGCGCGGTAACGAAGGCACCGGTCGGTACGGGACGGCAATAGTTTAGGGTCGTTCCTAACGAAGCTATTATTCCGGTTTCTAGTTTTTACCGAAATTTTTGGTTTTGCCCGAAATATTTCGAGAAAAAACTAAAAATGTTACCCCCGGAAAAACTGGCCTCTCAAGCATTTCAGGTTTTCAAGGAAAAAACTAAAATTTAGGCACAAGGGTCGGGCAGCCGCACCGCTCGAGCTGTGCCACCACTCGCGAGCGCACGAGACTGAGCAGGGTCGTTTTGAGTAGGGTTTGAGGTAATATTTTTTTTCAGAGAAAATTCCTTACGTCCCCGATCAACGGGATAATATAAAGCCCCATGTAGGACGGAAACCTTTTTTTTTCTTTTTTTTAACGCTGTAAGGCGGTGCAGCAGAGCAGCAGCTCGCGAGGTGCCCACAGACAACTGTGAGCTGGGCCAGGCGCACAGGCGCAGGACGCAACGAGAGCTTTGATGTTTGATGTTAAGATATAGGACCATTTGGGAATATAGCGTTGTCCACTATGTTGCGTATGCGTGTGATTTTTTGCTGCGAACACCACACATCATGTTTTATATGTAAATTGCATACCTTTTTATGGGTTGATTTGTGAATTATGGCGGGCGGAGTCATGGAAGGGGTGCAATTAAATATTAATTAGGGTTGGGTACTGGCTGCGGCAGCAGCCAGTACACTGGGATCAAACAGTACACGGGTGTGTCGCGGCGAAGCCGCGTGTGTGAATTGCCTGTGAGTACAATGGTTGCGTGGAAGCTCTGTCTTCTATGCGAAGAGATGCAGAGGTGGCACCAAGGTGTCTGTTAAGATCACTGGTGATAAGAAAGAAAAGGATAGTTTGGAAAGGGCGCTTGGGGCCAAAGAGAGAGGAAGAGGAAATAAAAGAGAGAAGGGAGAGCGATCATGGTGGGTTGCATCACCACTTGATCATCACGGAACAATGCCCGTAGTCCGGTAGAATACCGAGACGTCGCGGCCGCACCGCGACCACCGCCCCCCCCCCCGGGCTGGTGAGGGGGCCCCGCCGGAGGCGATCCCGGAGGGCCCCGCTGGAGGCGTGTTTTTACGCGATTCGGCTTCACTACAAGGTATTTTTTGTTTGATTTTGGGCCACTTCGATGCTGCCCGACGCGGGCATAAATAGTACGTGAACGGAATAATTGTGGACGACAGTCTATTATGTTAACTAGTTTTATTGACATTGGTGTGTGATATAATCACATGACTGCGTATTCAACATATCCATCACCAAGCTGCTCCCGAAACATGTAGAAGCAAGTTGAAAGCCATGGCGGTGGTCATATGTGGTCATATTTCATCAACAAACCATCACTCGAAGCCACGAAGTATGAATAGAGTGCTTCGAACTATGTATGCATTTGAATTGAAATATTAGTCCCGAACATTAGCGCACGTACGAAGTAACCAAGTATGAAAATAAAAAGGAAACCCTCGCCAGAGGCACCATCAAACAAACACCGAAAAGAGACCGTACGAACGAAAGGAGGTACGGCGAAGCTAATACAGTCTCACGCAACGACAACGTGTTATGTAGCACCAAGCGGCTAGCAACAGCCGCAACGATAGCTACGCAACGCAGACGCACAAGCCGGCTTTAACTTACGAAGCTCGTGGTTCACCCGTTGCAGCTTCTCCTCGCGCAGTTGGTTCTGCTGCGACTGCTGACGGTCAGCAGCAGCGGCAGGAGGAGGCGCGACCGCCACTAAATCTTCACCGGGTTCGCTCGAGGCCGCGGCGGCTTAGCCGCGGCGGCTTGGGCGTTTTGAGACCGGCCGTTCGGGTCTGCAAAGGGCGTGTTGCTGCTACCTTGTACTGGTTTATTGTTCCATCGTTTGTACGGTCTCTCAACTCCCTCTTGTGTTAGCGTGCCTTCGTCTCACAGCTTCTCCCCTCTGATGCGGCGTCATTCGGTGGGTTTCCATGTGGTTTATGAGGCATAGTGTAGGACGTACGTAAGTTGGCCAAATACTGGCTGTATAGGCAGCCTCTCAGCCAGTACAAGGAGTACTGCCAATACAGGAGTACTGCCAGTAGATACTAATCCAGGACCCAACCCTGATATTTATATAATCATGTGAGATATCGCACATTTAAATGGAACGGGTGAATTCGGCGCAGATGCAGCTGGGACGTTGGGATTTTGTTGAGGCGTCCATGTTCGTGTTTACAGTCGCAGATACAGTCGCGATCGCTACACACGCAACAGCGCACTACTTCTTTGCACTTTGAATTGCTGATTTCCCTCGCAACATAACAATTAATAATTGTACTCGTACATCAGAGATCGCCATCAGCACTATCTACTACAGCATCAGAGTAGTAATGATTTCCAATGTTCGATGGACGGCCCCAGGAAGAAAACCAACGAGGGCATGAACAAGTGAAATATGAACTGAATCGATGGACATAACTCAGGCACTCGCAGTCTGCCCTGCCACTACTAATGTGTGGCGTGAAAATGACTGAAGATGACTGCCCAGAGGCCTGCACGAATCGCACACTCGTGCTTAATGTAGTGCATGGACCACCCGGGGATGACTTTTTTTGTCCCACCCCAAAATAACGCCTTTTTCCCTGGAATGGGAGGAAACAGGGGATTTTTTTAGGAAAAGCTAAAAAAGGCTGTTTGCCGTTTTTTTTCGGGTGCCAAGTCAGGAAATACGCATCCTTGGTAAAGACCGGCCCTTGGCAGCTCTTTTAAACGAGGCGGGGAGACCTCGTAATAGTTTAGGGCCCTTAGGCTATTGACAATCATCAGTTGGTGCTGGCGTCATGTAGGCGAGCAGCTCTTGCGGGCGAGGCGGGGTGAACTCGTAATAGTGTAGGGAGGAAGTGGACAGGAGGATTTAGACGAGGCTGGGCTATACTCGAGGAGATTTGTTGTTGATAATTTATAATTTAACATATCAAGGCATTCGATTATCATATCATTATTGTCGTTTCAGGGTGGTACAGCTTTTTTGCCCTCTCTGTTCGTGCGTTTCGCATGAGGCGGTTCAATTTCATTCTTGGTGAAATAATGGGGAACCGCACTTTTCCCGTTGGTTTTCCCTCGGTCTCTCGATTGAAATAGCCATAAAAACAAACCGTTCATAGGGAACAAGAGTAGCCGTCGGAAAGAGGTTCGGGCTCCAAAAACATAGCTACGCGCCGCAATACCGCCCAAGTTTTGGGTTTACGTTTACGTTACCGCCGAAAAACGAAACACAGCATACCGCAAACACAAATACCGTCGTGTTGCATTACCGCCGAAAAAGTATCACCATATTTTGTATTTACCGCCCACCGCCAAAAAAATGCCGCCAAAAAAACAAGCAAACGCCTACCTCCAAACAATTATCGCCGTGTCGCATTACCGCCGAAAAAATACCACCATATTTGTAAATACCGCTTGCCGCCAAAAACCGAAATACCGCCTACCGCCAAAAAAACATCGCCGCATTGCAGTACCGTGCCCCGCCTGAGCCCGCCTGAATAATCGTTACTGACCTTAACCCTGAAAAAAATGAAGGCCGCTCAGGAAATCGATACTTGTAAGTACTTGGCTTACCTGTGACCCACTCTATGTTCTTGAGGCTCGTCTTTGCTTTCTTCTTTTGTCCTCATCCCCCCCCCCCCCCCCCCCGGCAAACATCTTTTAATCATAGTGTCAAGAGGCCGGTCTGTTAGGATCGCATCCATCTTGCCTACTTGTGATTTACTCTTTCCTATTACTTTCGTTATGTGTGCATCCCAAGAGCAGTCCGTTGAGATCTCTACGCCATGTTATCTTGCCTACTTATGATTTACCCTTTCCTATTTATTTCGTTGTGTGTGCATCCCAAGAGCAGTCCTTTGAGATCTCTACGCCATGTTCGGCAAGATGGATGCGATCCTAACAGACCCGCACCTCGACACTAGGATGAAAATAAGTATTCTGACTAATATGATTGTACCAAAGTTAGAGTATGCAGGAAAATTATGGGAAGGGAACGCGAAGTTCGAAAAACAACCGGAAACAGTGCAGATGACAGCAGCTAACAAGATACTAGGATGCTCAAGTACGACGAGTAATACAGTATTAAGAGCAGAGCTAGGAATGTACCCACTTAAAAACAAAAATTAAGACGTCAGAAAGTTGACATAGCAGTATACAGTAAATGATATGCCAGAAAAGAGGTTGCCAGCCATAGTTGATAGGGCTGTGTGGGAGAAAACAACAAAAGGGCGAGCTGGAATAAGATGGCAAAACGCAGTCGAGAAAATATGGAAGGATTTAGGGGGGGACCAAGAAGAGGTAGTGTCTATCGTAGAGAAGTTTGGCGGGTACAAGACAGAAGTAAAATAATGAATAGAAGAAAGGGAAAGTCAAGCGCTGAGAAATAAGGTGGAATAGAAGCACTTAGAGATATACTGGGGGCTGAGGGAAGATATTGGAATGAAAACCTATCTGCACGGCCCAATGGACTACGCGAACAAGCTGAAACTGCGATTCGCGTAGGGGACCAGGACCTACCAGAAAGAAGAAATGGATATACCAGTAGTCGGGAGGGGGACGTGGCTACAAATATGTGCCCGTGTGGTACAATAGAGAGTAGGACTCACATGGTAGGAGAATGTGAAATATACAAGGAGGAATGGGATGCATTAGAGAAGATGAAGAAATTAGACGTATGTGACATGGAAGAGTTTGGTAGACTACAGAGTGGCGAGAAAACGATCGCTATCCTAGGAGATGGATGGTGGCCGCAGACGGCGAAACAGGACGGGGATAGGATAAGCAGACAGTTTCTATGTAGTATATGGAAGAAGCGTAATGAGCGCCCAAATGTTGGGGGTGTCCCTATTAGGAGTAGGAACGGTGCTCAGTCTCGAAAGGGATGCGTGGTCAAGGGTCAGATGACTAAGGCAAGCAACAAATGAGTACGCCTCCCCCCCCGCAAATTACACCCGGATTGCCGACCAGAACGTGACGTCGCCAGCAAGCACACAAGACAGCACAGTGCAATTCCTGGCACGGTCAAGTCGCTAGCTGCACCAAATCATGGGCCTATTATTGCTCTGCCCCCTTCGTTTTTTTTTGTATTCTTTCTTGCGCGAGCGTAGCCGGCGGCGTCAGCCGCCCGCGGAGCGGAGCCCTTGTAGTTGCTATATACCAGGTACCGTACAAGGTGCACATGTTGTTTGTTGTTGTTCTCACATTAACTCGCACAATATCAAGTCCGTGGTCACAGGACAGGCTCCAGTCACTCTGGAGTGGAAGAACATCTCCCACGGAAACAAATAAAACGAACCAAACCAAAAGTGGTACACGTATATCACAGGCAGTGTGGGGGGATGACTGACCTCCGGTTCGTCTAGACGGTGACGTCCGCGCAACTTGTAGCTCGGTAGCTTCTCCTTGTCCTTACTGCCCAACTGCACGTGCATATATACCGCATGCCGCAACAGATAGAAGAGTAGTACAGAGCAGAACGCGTGCATTTTCACGGCTATTACTCTCCGGCTCGACTCGTAAGAGGTTTTACCCTCAGCCGTGATCACAGGTGTGTGTTTTCCCTTCTCCCTGGTACATGTTTTCATTTTTTTCTGAAAAAATCTTCGAAACACGTCAGCTTGTGACTTCGATAAATTTAGGGTCGATATCCATCTTTGCAAGCTGCGTGACACACCTGCCGCTTGTTTGTCCTACGGACGTTGTCGCGGTGAACATTAAGAGCCAATCGTTCTAAGATTAACATACCTTCATTTTTATCGCGCATAAGGATACAGGGTTCAACACTCCCACGCTATTAATAGATTAATTAGTAGTGCATAATCAGGTCAACGCCTCGTATTTCTATTATTAGGGCTGGGCACGGGCTGACTCAGCCAGTATCGATTATACTGCGGTAAAAATCAATCAGTATACTGGACTGCAGCAGTATACTGGCCAAGCGTAGCTCAATAGCTCCCCGCCTGCTCGTGAGGGGGCCCCGCTAGAGGCGCCGTCGGAGGCCCCAAAAATACGCATATCCACTTTCTTTCCCTTCACAATCGGGTCTCCAAACCGTATTAGCCGGGGGTGGTGGTTGCGGTCATCTACACAGAAAATAAATAAATAATAATACCTTGTACATGCAACGTGCGGCGATGGTGTGACGTTCATGTTGTTCTTCATGTTGTTGCTGTTCGCGCAGGTGCACTGTAAGTTGTTTCGACGTATCATCATATTTACGTAAAGGAATTAGTGGGGTATTAGTCCGTTACATCACTCCATCGCTGCCACCCTGGGGCCCAGTGTAGCAGTGAAGTGTAGCAGTATAGTAGGCTCGCACCAACAAACAAAACACAGGCAAGCACGTACAAACAAAACCACGAAAACGAAGCGCAAAACAAGACGAAAAAACGGAACGCTACATGCAACCGGCATCATCATCAGGTGGCAGACAAAGAGACCCTAAGTACGACGAAAGCGGACGGAAGGAACGCGTGAAAATCTCAACAGCCGGGGGAGGGCCGAGATATTTTAAATAGCGTACGAACAGGAAACAGGCGAAAAGAAGGAACGCTTGAAAAGGAGCAACAGCCGGGGGGGTGGCGGGGATCTTTCAGCGGAAAAAAAAATACCCCAAAAAAGTTACAAGTGAATAGCAAAGAAAAAAGGAAAGAAAACAGAGTTGACCAAATGATTACGTAGCAACATAGACGACGATACACCGCAACTCCGTATCATATACCAGATATGTGCAACAACAAAAACACTTATAGGTCTACGAAAAAAAGAGAACAACACCCAGAGAGGGAGGGAGGGAGGGGAAGAAGTATCTCCTCTCCTCTCCTCTCCCTTCCCTCTCCTTTCTCCTTACGAAAAACATTTGGTGGGTTTCCGAAATACTATGGCGTGTTTATTGGACGTACGTCAGATAAAAACTACTGACGAAAATACTGGTTGGGTCAATCAATAGATTACTACTTCCAGTAGATTGCTACTGTCAGTACATACTGAGCCAGTAGTGCCCACCTGAGCCTGTACCCAGCCCTGCCTATTCCCAGTATACAACAGCAGTATCGGCAGAATACAAAATCATGGACATCAAGCAGATGGTTCTCGTGCGTCTTCGTCGGTAACAGTGTGATAAGAGTCGGGTGGAAATCAGAACTCAAGTGGTGCGTGGTGGGTGTTGGGCAAGGATGTCGGATTACGGTATTACGTCCTTACGGCGAGAACTTTTTGCGGCAAGTGATAGGACTTGACCGGCGAAATTGCGGGACCCCCCCAATCTCCTATAAACAAAACCTGCCAAAAATCTCAAGGAAACCCCTGCATAACTACTTCCCAGCAGTCACATTTGGACGTTGCGTTGCGGCGTACGGAGCACTTTACCGATGCCGACAAGCGCAAGCTTGGTGGAGGGTAGCTTGTCGCGTACCCCACATGACCATGGTAATATTCATAATGATATACGGCTGCACAACCTGTGGCGTCTTCGGACGTTTAGTGTACGTTTCCAGGAACTGATAATCACGACTACATAGTCGTGATTTTGGGGGTGTTCAGGACCCGCTCCCGGGCTTCAGGCCTTGCATTTCGCATGCTTCTGCCGCACCCGTCCTCTCCAGCGCACCAGCCAACTCCCATGAAACCCGGAGACGGTTCCTAAATGCCCCCGTAGTCGTGATTTAAATCACAACTCGTGATTATCACTTCCTTCTTTGAGGAAAATAATAGGTTATCAATTCAGATAAATTGCCCAAAAAACAAACAAATAGAGGTCTGCACAATTTTTAACGTGCGTTTCAATCCTAGCGGGGATTTCTCTTAAACGTCTCCTGTTTTCGCCGTAACCACGCGTAAGCATCGTTTTTTTTAGGGTCGGGTCGGGTCATGACCCGCGAGATACGGGTCACTCGCGGGTCAAGCCATCATGACCCGCGAGTTGTTTTCGGCTGACCCGCGGGTCAAACCCGCGGATCTGGCCCGCGGATCCGCCTTTTTCAAACTACAGCTGCCGAGGGTCATTGCCGTGCAGACGCCCCGCGGGTCCGACCCGCACGTCCGTACATCATACAAACCTACCGCTTCCTGCCTCTCTCGTGCCGATACTCCGATCATACGACGTATGTCATCACAGTGTGTAAAACAATCACCAGGCAGTACCCCTAGCTACTCGTACCAAGGCATACAGTGTGACGCGAATCCCGTGCCGGCTGAAGCCGTAGCAGTAGTAATAGTACGGTCATACCAGTACGAAATGTGACCAAACATAAAAAGGCAACGGCAGTCGTCGTCGAAGCAGCAGCAGCAGCAGCAGCACTGGCAGCAGCAAGTACCAGCAGCAGACCCCGGATTCTCGCGGATCACAGCCCCTGCTGACAGATCCACCGCTTCAGTTGTGGGCTTGATGTCGGAGGCGGCTCAGCTAGGCTGCTTGCCGGGGCTGGAGACTGCCTTGATAGAAAATATAAAAAAGATACGACACTAAGTAGTAGTAGCTAGCTCGAGAATTATGATCCCAGTACGAAATGTGACCGAACGTAAAAAAGCAAGAGCAGTCGTCGTCGAAGCAGCAGCAGCAGCACTCTGGCAGCAGCAAGCACCAGCTGCAGCAAGCAGACAACGTATCCTCGCGGATCGCAGCCCCTGCTGACAGATCCACGCCCCGGTTGTGTGGGCTTCCTGTCGGAGGCGGCTCAACTAGAGGCTGCTTGCCGAGGCCGGAGACTTCGTATAGATAACTAGCTCGCTCGTCGGGTCGACACGGTGGTCTACCGCTACGGGCGTGGCTAATTGCCCATGCGTGTGAGTTGCGGTTTCGTTCTCATTTTCGCGCGCACACCACAAAATGCTGCTGCTGCAAACAATACCGGAAGAAATACCCATAGAACACGACATCCTGGGAAAAGTACGAGGGACCAAGGACCAACCAACCGACCGAGGTATACATGATTCGACCCGTGACTTCTCGATTTTGACCCGTGAGAAATGTCGCGGGTCAAGTCGACCTGGCCTTCATGAGACCCGCATCTCGCGGGTCACCCGGATTGTGTCGGGTCGGGTCGGGTCGGATCAGGAGGATTTCAAAATTTCGCGGGTCGGGTCGGGTCGGGTCAGGATGTTTTCAAAATCTCGCGGGTCGGGTCGGGTCGGGTCAGGATGTTTTCAAAATCTCGCGGGTCGGGTCGGGTCGGGTCGGGTCAGGAGTTTTCAAAATCTCGCGGGTCGGGTCGGGTCGGGTCAAGACGTCTCGAAATTCTCGCGGGTCGGGTCGGGTCGGGTCAAGACGTCTCGAAATTCTCGCGGGTCGGGTCGGGTCGGGTCAAGACGTCTCGAAATTCTCACGTGTCGGGTCGGGTCTGGTCAAGACGTCTCGAAATTCTCGCGGGTCGGGTCGGGTCGGGTCAAGACGTCTCGAAATTCTCACGGGTCGGGTCGGTTGGGTCGGGTCAGCCGACTCGACCCAACCCGACCCGCGAGATTTGACCCGACCCGTGAAAAGCCCTGTTTCTTTTTTCTGATTTTGCCGAAATCCGCGTAAGAATAAGCTTTCGCTGCCGTCATCCGACATCCTTGGTGGTAGGTGGTGGGTCGTTGGGCCGATGTGGTCGAACAGCCCGGCCATTATCGGGTAGGGGGTATAATAATCGGGTACGTACCTTTCGCGGGTTGAGTAGCCAAAAACGGGTCTACCCGACGGAAATCTGACCATCGTCAGGTAGGTGGAGGCCAGCATTGGCCAATCAGATGGCGTCCTGAGGGCGTGGCGAACATTGAAATAGAAAGGTACCCAAGGTACCCGATTTTTTCCACAAAGGTACCGGATATACCCGATTTTGGCCATCAAACTAATTATTTCGGGTTTCGCGGTTTTCACGGAATTCTTTCAGGAAAACCTGAACTGGGAACTTTAACATCGGAAAACTCGCTTTATAAAAATTGAAAAACGTCAGCTGTGAGTACGACCGATTGAATGGTTAAAACTTAACGCTTCCAAGTTATGCAGAAGTCGGTCGCCCCGGTGGTCTAGTGGTTACCCTCGAACACTACTAGCTTTGGTCCTTGAGTCCGATTCCCACCGCGTGGTGAGATTTTGAAATTATTTGCAAAAATGCAACAACAAAAAAAAGGATCAACTGCTGAGAACGCTAGGCAGGCCGCAGCGTGGGTAGGCACAATTTCGACGCGAGTCGACGAGGGAAGAAATGCTGCATTATTTATTCTCGCGATAAAAATGAAGGCACGTGCCGTAGTGGGGAGGGGGGAGGAGGGCCCGCTATGTGACCCCGGACCTGAGCTACTACTGGGAGGGAAGGCGAGAGTAATGCGAGGATAATAAATACTCCGGAGTGAGTCATATTTACCTGGTATATAAATATAGTCTATATATATTTGTCAGAAAGAAACAGAAATCTAGGTATGTAGAGGATCGGGCAGCCGCGCCGCTCGAGCTGTGGCACCACTCGCGAGTGCACAAGACTGAGCAGAGTCGTCCACAAGGTTATTGACAGGTCATGACTAATCTCACAAGGCGCATTGAATTTCTGCTCTCGTCGTCGAGTTGACAAAGTGATCGCACTGAGGCGCCCGACCGAACGAGCTCGGCAGTACTGCTGTAGCTAAGACTTTTGTCACGTTGGGGGTTGTAGCACGACGAACACGACGACTTGGTGATGGACTTCACTCACCAACGCACCGACACCTGCCTACCAGTACGACTGCAGTGGGACAACCACGCGGGTGACTTGCGCGAGAGTGGCTGCTGTAAGTGTGACGGTTTTGTGCCGGGTGGACGACTGTTTTGCGGGCCATCTGAGACTCGTACTCGTTAATCAACCGTCGTTGATTTACGTATTTTCACCCAAAACTAAACTGAAAATGTTAATGTTGTACCCTTCAGAGCCGGAAACGGTTGTCGGGGACAAAATTACTTGGAAATAGTGTAGAATACTTTTTGGGGTAGTAAAAGGGTTAAGAACGATTCAGACTTGTCAGGTAGGAGCAGAACTTTAGGTACAAAGGAGAAGATGTAGACAGAGGAGCGGACAACCGCACCGCTCGAGCTGTGCCACCACTCGCGATCGCACAAGCCTGCACAGGGTTGTTCCTAAGGTCATCGGAAGGTCATGACTAATTGCAGAAGACGCAGTGGGTTCTGAGCTCTCGTCGTCGAGTTGACAAAGTGACCACACCGAGACGACCGACCAAACGAGCTTTTCTGAGGGCAATAGCTGAGTTTTTTGTCACGTTGGGTGTTGTAGCGCGACGAGTTGATGGATTTTACTACCTAAGGCACCGACCGACACCTGCCTGCGAGTCAGGCCGACTCCAGTGGACAACCACGCCGGTGACTTCCGCGAGTGTTGCTGCTGTAGTGGCGGTTCTGTGCCAGGTGGACGATTGTTTTGCGAGCCAACTGAGGCTCGTACTCGTCAATATTCAACCCTTGTTGGTTTCGGTCAAACACTTCCGCGAGCGTTGCTGCTGTGGTGACCGTTCTGTACTTGGAGGACGATTGTTTAGCGAGCCAACTATTTACAGCAGCAGTTGTGAGGCTCGTACTCGTCAAGGTTCAACCCATGTTGAATGGGGTAAAAAACACCGAATTTTTCAGGAACTTTTTACAAGTTATCTTCAAACTCAAAAATATTACAAGTACACATCGACCATCGATATCAATGGCAGGAGTTGCCACCCCAGACTGATATATAAGGACCGTATCGATATTATTACTAATCAAAATAAAATCTTACATTTATGTCCAAATTGGTTGTCACAGGATCCTTAAAATCAACGGAGCAGGAAAAAAAAGGAGCAAAAAATGTTTTTTGTATTATTACCAGCTTCAGCAGTCTCCTCGGCCTCTTCTAAGCCCTCTTCGGTAGCCGTAGTCGCAGGCACCAGCATGAAGGACATGACATCCTCCTCCTCCTCGTGCGAATCATGTTCCTCGTGCGAGTCTTCTTCGTGCGAATCTTCATGCTCCTCCTCACCCATAACAATTGCGACGATGTTGCTGATCCCCTCCTCCATGCTGTACAAGGCCGCGTGCCCAAAGACTAACTCGTGGGTCGAATCGTGGGAATCCTCTTCCGCCCGTACATAAGCACCAATGATTCCAAATGATGCACAAGTAGCTAAAAACATCCCCATCGCGAATGGTTTTGACAGCCCCATGACGCCGCAGCTACAGTTCTTCAGGGAAGAGCAGGAGGGCGTAGTGTCGTTCCCGCCAGGAGGGGTTGCTTTGCGTTGGTTGACAGAAGCAGTAGCAGCTCAGCAGGGGGCAGCAGCAGCAGATCTACGTGCGCAGGATCAAGGAGGCACTGATGACGCTCCTGCGCCAGCCGCAGGCGCCGCCGTCGGAAAAATGAAGCAACCAAGCGTATTGGATTTTCCAGGAATTTTCGCCGACAGGCTGTGTAGATGCGCTATTTTAGTAGATACCAGTACTACTATAGCTATACTCTGTTTTTCTCGCCCGTTTCTGGCCCGTTTTGGATCCGGGTTGGGGTCAGGGTTAGGGTTGAGGTTAGGCTAGGGCTACGAGTTAGATTGGCTCCACGCCCGTACCTTGATCCCAGCAGGAAGCGCTTCCTGGCTCGCAAACGCGAACAGCCTGCCGCCCAAAGATCCGCGCGACCAGATCGTTTCGTAGGCGAGCTCTAGAAGGAATCGAGCAAGCGGATCGTAGAGCGGGGCGTAGTCTGTTATTATTCGAATCCAGTACGTCGGTACGTCGGTACGATCAACAACGCGCAGCAGAGATCTCGCCGCTTGCTGTTGTTGTGGCACAGGTGCTGGTGCATGTGCGCTTGCTGTGGCAGTGCATGCGCGCAACGTACTCGACATATATGTGATTGCCCGAGCACATAGATTAATTCATACACACGGACCTCAAGGCCGGTCGCCCCAGTGGCCTAGCAGTGAGTGGTTACCCTTGAATGCGTCTTGAAGTCTGATGTGCGGGCTTTCCAATGGCCGTCACAAGTTAGCATAATAAGCTTTGTCGTTTTTCAAGCAAGCGGTTGCGTTGGCATATACTACCTGGCTTGATGTAAAGGAAAGGAACACCACTCAGCGATCATCTACTACTACTACACGTTGGGGCATGTTTTCATGAGCACCACTAACAAGAGCACCACACATGGACACGACATCGACAGGACCACAACATCTTCGACGACAGTGGGGAGAAAACAGGACGTATAATCGTACACTATATAATAATAATAATTTGAAAAAGAAGTACAGACAAATAATATGTTAACACTGCGGTAAACCACACGACCAACCTACTACGCAGGGTATTTCGTGCCTCCATCCGTTTACATGATTGCCTGACAACTTCTACCATACCAAACGCAGTAGCATATATATGCCTAACGAAGTAAAGTCACCCTCGCGTTCAATAGTGGTGACATCGCATGCCCACGTGAGACAACCTCTTCGAAACGCAGTAGCATATGCCTAACGAAGTAAAGTCACCCTCGCGTTCATTAGTGGTGACATAGCATACTATCCACATCACCTCGCTTGCTGCATTTGTAATATGTATCTCTGTCTTAGAATTGGCGACCTCAGAGCCCCACATCGGCACGTAAAAATCTTGGGCGTGAAATCGTACATTTGAGACAATAATTAAGTATTTGAAAAGGAAGCACAGGCAGATATATATGATAAAATTGCGGTAAACCACACTACTACCAACCCATCGCATGCCCACGTGAGACAACCTCTACGAAACGCAGTAGCATATATATGCCTAACGAAGTAAAGTCACCCTCGCGTTCAATAGTAGTGGTGGCATCACATATGGGTACCTAGGATGACGTTTTAGGCTGAGGGCTAACGAGAGAGCAGAACGCGGCTGACCAGAGCGAAGCGGCGCAACTTAGCCTACTCTGAAAACAGTATAGTAAAGGAACCCTTCACCTCTACGCGCCCTTACAAGTTGAAAGAACTTGAAAGGGCTGGGCGTGCTCTACAAAGTTTTTCCATCACGGCACGGTGTTCAGGCACGCCGACGAGTCCCAACTCCGCGAGCGCGGGGCATGAGAAGTCTCTCCCGGGGACGGCTAGCGATCTTCCCCGAAAGGTAGAGAATCGTAAAAAAAGTGCAAATCCCACCCAGCTCACTGCAGCTTGCAGCAAAGGTTTTCTTCATCGTACTCCTGTACCGTATGAGTCTCAGTTACGGTATAAGTACCCGTCGACTCGCGGCCGCTATGGATTGGTCGGTACGTGCTGCTCCACTGCTGTTGTACTGCTGTTGTACTACTGCTGTGATGGTGGGGTGCGACCGTCCAAGTGGCTCCGTACTGTCTTTTTGCCCGTAGAGGTACACAGTCCCCTGTACGTGACCACAAACCACTACAGCCTCACCCTCTTGGTATCCCCCGATACAGCTCAATATGTAACAACAACCACCTCTACTTTCACATATCTCCCATCCTCGCCCTCAGACCGGGGCGCCTCTACTGGATGACGGGGCCGCCGTTGAGGCGGCCCCGTCCGCTTGTGGGTACCTAGGATGACGTTTTAGGCTGAGCGCTAACGAGAGAGCAGAACGCGGCTGACCAGAGCGAAGCGGCGCAACTTAGCCTACTCTGAAAATAGTATAGTAAAGGAACCCTTCACCTCTACGCGCCCTTACAAGTTGAAAGAACTTGAAAGGGCTGGGCGTGCTCTACAAAGTTTTTCCATCACGGCACGGTGTTCAGGCACGCCGACGAGTCCCAACTCCGCGAGCGGGGGGCATGAAAAGCCTCTCCCGGGGACGGCTCGCGCTCTCCCCTGGAAGCTGGAGAATCGTAAGAAAGTGCAAATCCCACCCAGCTCCTGCCGTACTGCTGTGTGCTGCCGTTGTGGATTGGTCGGTACGTACTGCTCCACTGCTGTTGTACTGCTGTGGTAGTGCCGCCGCTGCTGCTGCTGCTGCTGCTGCTACTACAGCTGCTGCTCCTGCTGCTGCTCCTGATGCTGACTACTGCGTTTGTTTCTTAAAATAAAAAATCGACTTTCTGTGGTCATGACCTCGCCTAGCCTGTGCCAGTGCTGTGTGTGCTCCTCCTCCTGCCGGATGGCCGCTGCTGTAGACAGTACTGTAGACACTACAGCTGCTGTGCCGCAATTCCTTGCTGGGCTATCGCCCGCCTCTGCGCCCGCCGCCGCCGCTGCTGCTGCTACTGCTGTGTGTTGCTGCTGCTGGTGCTGCTTTCACTCTCTTCTGTGCATGTTCCAAAACTTTTCCGCCTTTTCTTGTGTTGTTTTTATAACCATGTACCACGCAGCTTGCAAAGTTGAGTTTCAACCATTCAATCGGTCGTACTCAGAGCTGATGTTTTACACATTCATTTATAGAATCATGTTTTTTTGTGAAGTGTAGCTGCTGTGCTGCTGCTGCCGCTGCTGTTGGTGTCTCCGGTGAGTACGTTTCGAATAATGAAAAATCAGCTGTCTGCGGTCTTGAGCTCGCGGAGCCAGTGTGTGTGCCCCCTCCCCCTTGCCAGACGACTGCTACTGTAGACACTACTGCTGCTGTGCCGCACTTCCTCGATGGGCCATCGGCCACCTCTACCCCCGCCGCTGCTGCTGCTAAAAGAAATGAATGGTCTGCCTTCCGGCGTAGATTTGCATTTTTCGCGTACCTTGGTGCCATGGACTTGGTCTGATTGCTCTAATGAACGTTGTGTTTCTTTCCTGCAGTTAAGTTGGTCTGATTGCTCTAATGAACGTTGTGTTTCTTTCCTGCAGTTGCGATAGGATTTTTCCACTTGATAAACATACGGAATTCGTCTCCCATTCTTCAGCGCTCGCGGCGCATGCCATGCCGTCCGAATCCTTCTCCGGATTCAGCCAAGGTCTGGCTACTACCTTTGCCAATTGAGCTTTCCTTATATATTACGTTCCAGCCACGGTTTATTTATTTTTTCAACCGCTGTTTTCTTTCTATTTTTTTCCCGTCTATTTCTCGCCTATCCACAACCTCCTTATTTGGGTTTTGTTTCGTATTTTCAATTCCTCTATGCAGTGCACCGACACCTACCTTCACAAACGCTGCGCGCAAAACCACTCCCGACAAAACCCACCATTTTTAATGACATATGTTTCAAATACATGTAGCACCTCAACCTCTTGGTACCGTCCATTACCTTCCCCTTCTCTCAGTCACATCCTTTTTGCGCAACTGTTTCGGAGGGCGGGGCCGCCGATAGGCGACCCCGCCCAATCCTTGTATATAAATATATATATATTAGTTCGCTTATCACATATGCACATCCTTACGTCTGCGGATATCTCCCGCCTCTGACCGCCTTTCCGCGCGGTTTCTTCGCTGAGGCGTGCCCCCGCCTCGCCTGCAACCACCGGCTCAGCTGATCCTCCCGCTCGGCGCCGTAGCGCGCGCGCGAGGCCTCGACGTCGAGATCTACGACGAGATCTCCGAAAAATCGTGCCCTGTGAGACGTTTGGTGCGTAGTCTGCACACAAGGCTAATGTCTTCGCGTTATCTCTTCGGTACGTGTTCTCTGACCTCCGACACACGGGGGGGGAACGATTACCTGGCCGGCGTCGCCATTGTGAAGGCCACTAAGCGAGGTTTGTGAGGATCTGGGGAAGAAAAGTTCGTAATCCCCGAGAACACATGCCATCCAGGCGTAGTGGAGAACTGCGAACTCTCAAAAATTTTGAACCCCCGGTGGTCTACAGCAGCACGTATACATGTACATGATGTACAGCAGTAGCTGAAGCTATGATGAGCCTGCAGCATCACGAAGATACAAAGGGTATATGCACAGCAGCATCACGAAGCTACAAATGGTATATGCACAGCAGCATCACGAAGCTACAAATGGTATATGCAACTGTGGCCGCGCCTTTCTGCGTAGCAACGCTTCCTGGAGAAGGTGACATCCCGTGGTGTAGTTTGGTACTCCTGTGACCAAAACGTACAGGGGGATCCTGACTCCTGCCCCTTCACCGCGAACAAGTTTCGGCCCGAGCGCGACTCGACCAAGAAGCAGTCCAAGCTTATCTGTGTGGTCTGCATCCTCCCGGTCAACGGCGCCATCTCCATCGGAAAGAAGCTTGACGGGGAGGTCGACGACGACGGCAAGCCAAGTAAGTATGGTATTTTTGCCCTTTCGTTTCTTTCCTCGGTATTTTTGCTATCGTATAATAGCATAGTCGATACAACAGCAGTACAGCGCTTTTGCCCGGGGGTTTATTGCGCTGCTGTTGGATTGCCTGCCGGGTGTGATCATTTGATGCCTTGCATCCTTCCACCGTCCAGCCGTGTCTGCATGCCGACGTGTGTCCCATTCTTTCAGCGCCCTCTAAGGGTATGTTGCCAAACCGCACGACTGCTACTCTGTTGAGCGCCTACTTTTGATTGGTGTTTACTGCCTTCTTTTCCCCTACTGTTTACTGGCTTTTTCCCCAACTTTTCATTCCTACGATCGTACCAGGTATTTGTTTTTCGTCTCACTTCTGCAGCCTTGCGCCCTACTGCTGTAGTGTAAGTCGCCCCGTGCGTGACTCGTCTGATCCTCGCATCATTTCCTCGTCCTGCGTTGTCCGCCTGCCAGCGTGTGTGCCCTCCTTTGAGCGTATTATTTTGTGTGCTGTATGTACCGACGGTATGGCGAACGTTTATTCATTTGCGAAAACGCCCTGCTGCGATTTCACTGGCTTTGTTCCGCTTTTACCTGTTTTTTTTTTTACGTTTACTCGTAGGGCGTCCGTCTATTTCCTGCTCTGTAATCGCATCCTTTCGTCGTCCTTCCGGGTTAGCCTGCGTATATGTTTCTTCGGCACCATCACAGCCCTCTTTCGTGTCGTATCAAAGGCACGTTGAAATTAAAACACTTGCCAACCCGCCTGGATTCTATGCTGTTGCTGTTTTTGTTTCTTTTTCAGGGGACTCATACTTGCTTTATTTCCCGCGTCCGTCTCGTTTTTGCTTTTTTCTCGTGTCTGTCTCGTTTTTTGCTTTCCGTCCGTATACTTGATCCAAAGAGTACGAGAACTTGCACGTACACTTCGAGGACTGCGCTGGCCGGAGGGTCACGAACGCTTCCGGGGAGGAAGTTTTCACCAGCGGGACCTCGGCCACAGAAGACCTCATCGGAGTGAGCGACAATTGCCTGTGTCCAACTGAATCTTTCACACGAGTATATTTATAAACGCCTGTGTTCTACATTATGTAACACATATTGCTCACAGCTGTTGTTTTTTTAATTTTTCTATTAGAGTGTTTGCGAAAATACGTTTCTAAAAATTTACTTGCCTTCCGCTAAAAAAAGTGAATTGCCTTCCCACCGAGTTTTTGGTGTGTTTTCGCTAGCGGTAAACAAAATCCTGCAGGCGACGCCTCCGAAATTTAGTAGGGAAACGGGGATGTGCGCGATTGTAATATACGTACGAGTACAGCAGCAGCAGGACGAGTACTCGTAGTATTATACGATATACGAGTACTCGTTGTACGTACTCCAGTCTCGAGCCTCTCGTTTCAGGTGCAGCAGTACCTGGAACACGGTACATGCAAGCACCCAACAGACTACAAATCAGGGGTATGGCGGTCTGTCTCGCGCGTAAAAAACTCCTTGTGAGCAGGGACTACCTCATTACACGTGCTACAAGCAGAGCAACGCCTTCCTCATGCGACGGAAGGGAAGGCGAAGCGCAGTTTCCCCATGGAACGTGGACCTGTTATTGCGAAGCACCACCCTGCGAAGAATCCGCAGTGAACGCAGCGGTTTAGGGCAGAGGAGTTTCCGCTCCTATGCCCTAAACCGAAAGTCATGCCACGCTTCAGTCGCGGTGATGTTGGAGAAGCGCGGTGGCTGCTGTCGCACAGATGGACCGATACGAGTCCTATCTTGCCAGATGCGGCACACGATAGCCGCAATCAAGGCGCGTGGTGTCGCTCTCTGCGTTGAGGCTCCTCTCCGCGTGCGTGCGTTCGACTCCGCCAGCTGCGAGAAGTTCACCACAGCTTGCAGCACCGACAAACGTCCCGGAAGCTCCGCTACCTTTTATAGTTCTGACACATTAGTAAAAGACGATTCTAACACCAACACCGCCTTCGCCTCGCCTGAACACCTTAACAGTCTCAACGTCCAGGGTGTTCCCCCTCATCAGCTTCATCTCAAATCTGACGCCCTTGCTATGATCACCAGAAACCTCAATTTTTCCGAGGGCCTCGTCAATGGCCAAAAAGTCGTTCTCAGAGGCATTTCTCCTAACTCTCGCGTTATCCAGGTAGACTACTCACTCCGGACAAACCAATCGTCCTCATTCCTCGCATTTTGTTTCACGCGCAGGTCGGCAGAAACGGTGTAACTTTCCAACGCGTACAATTTCCTTTGCGAATTGCATACTCCCTCACTATCAATAAATCTCAAGGTCAAACACTTACCCGTATAGGTCTAGACCTTCGAAGTGATGTCTTCGCCCATGGGCAACTCTATGTTGCCCTCAGCCGTGCTCAAAATAGGCATTCTGTCATGTGCCTCATCTCCCCATCTCATGTTCTCAACGGCATTCCTCATGCTGCGAACGTTGTCTATGACCCTTTTGTAGAAGCTGCTACTGGAATTGTTCGCCAAATTCCACCCTTACCCCCCTTTTTACCCCCTTCGTCTTTTCATCCATCATTACCGCCTACGCCTTCATGGTCTATTTGTCACGAAATTGGTGACGGATCTTGCGGATTTCGTGCTCTCGCACGTTTTCTTCTTGGTGACGCGAACCTTCACTCCCAGATTCGACAAGAAATTGTTCAGTACCTCGATGCTAACCGTCACATTCATACATTTCAAGCAGCAATTACATCTGGCATTGGCTTTGAAAACTTGCCCATTCTCGGTGAGCCCCCATGTCTTAACCAATCGTACGACCACTACCTTGAGCTCATGTCCAATCCTGCAACCTACATGGGACACCCTGAGATAATCGCTGCTCAGCTAAAGTACGGCAGGACAGTGCACGTTTCTTTCGCTGGATCGCCCCTGCCCATCGTGCCAATTGCCTACACCGACATCATCCACCTACTCTTCAACCCAATATCCAAACATTACGACTCGCTAACTATTACCTTCCCACCATCCGTTGCACTCGCCAATCCTCTTCCAACAGGTGCCTAAGTGCTCCCTACATCGGTGTCCTCCCAACATGTGCTCGCTACTTCGGTGTGCTACCGACATGACTTCTCTCTCTACCCTTCGCCTTCCACACTCGGCCCTGTAGCTGGCGATTACTTTTGTAATCCAGTCTTCATTTACATGGGCGTGCTTCCTACACGACACCCCGCCCTTTCCTTCGCCCTCCGCGCTCGGGCGTATCGACCTTGAGGATTGCCTTCAGCATCCTTATATATGTACATCGTTATTAGTGGTAGGCGGTGTCAGTGTTCCACTTCGTGTGTTTACACCGTCGTCTTTGTTGCGCAGAGTTTGACTCCTTCCTCCTCGACATTTTAGGTTTATTGTCTTCACTTCCTTTGTGTTCAGTACTCATGTTTCCGTAAGTAGCCCTTTCATTTTTTTGTGGTGCAGTCCGGTTTGACCTGTTTTTGCCCGCTGCCGCTTCCCTTAGTTCTGTTGTGTTACGCGGTTGGAAATAGTGTTTCATTCATGCCGTCGTGCACATTGTGTTATTTATCGGATGTACAGCTGTTCTTGCTGTCGTGCTAGTTGTGCGTTTTTCTCTGGAACCCTTCCCATCCAGTTGTTCTTTGCTCCGTTGCTCGTCGCATCCTTCGTCATCGGTTGCCGCCTTGACACATTTGCTTCCTTCCCTCCGTTATACTCCAAGCGTAGCCAGTTGTCATTAGTGTGGGCTGGATGATATGCTTTTCGTCCATCCAATACAGCTTTTCTTGCTGTCTTCCTCGTTGCACCTTTTTTAGTACAACCCTTTACGTGCAGTTTTACGTTGCTCCGTACCTTTTCACACCCATCAAACTCGGTTGCGGCCCTGTCGTCTTCCCCCCCTTCCGTGGATTTTAGTCCGAGTCCGACCGGTTCGTTTGATGGTGTTGTGTCTAGTGGTTCTTACGATCAGCTTTTCATGCTTTCGTCCTAGTTGTGCGTTTTCTGCCTCCCTAGGTTCTAGTCTAGCAAGTTGTCATTAGTCTAGCAAGTTCTCATTAGGGTCGTTGAACATTTTAGTCTAAGTCTAGCCAGTTGTCTTTAGTGTCGCTTCAACGTTCTTGCCTCGGGTGCTTGCGTTGCTCCGAAGCTCTGGACGTTCATCTAAGTTTTGCCAGTTGTCATTAGTGTGGCTTGAAGATTTTAGTTTCTAGACAGTTGTCATTAGTGTGGGTTGAACGTTGTTGTCTCAGGTGTTTCAAAACACACAGCTTTTCTTCATGCTGTCGCGCAAGCTTTGCGTTCCCGTTAATGCTTTCCATTCCGTTGTTCAGTTTTGCCAGCTTGCCGTGATTTCAGTTTCATCCTTCAAGTTGTGCCCCCCCCTTGCATGATTTTTCTTTGCTGGAGCATTCTGCTTGCGTCATTCCTTCTTAGCGATGCCTTCCGCATTTCTCTCTTCGTGCGGTTTCAAGGGGGCTCTCCTTCACGTTAATGCAATAAATATTTATTCCCATATTCTTCTCCCTTCACTGGGTTCCATTATTTGCCAATCGCTTCCTTCTCGGTGATGCCTTTCCTCAAACGCTCATCACCTCATTGTCATATGCGTGCCTTAGATTTTCAGTTCCGTACATTTGACGACCGGCGCCGGGCGGGCATTTTCTCGGCGCCGACCGCTGCCGTCGTTGCGGGGGCACGCCTCAGCTATTTATTGCTTTGTTTATGATACGCACCATACGTAGTATATGAATTAACAAACTTCGTCTAACTCTTGGCATTACTTCTTACCCTCTTAATATTTACTATCCTGCGCTGCGACCGGCGGCCGTCCAGGCCGCCGGCGTAGCCCCTTGTATATATATATATATGACATCGCATGCCCACCTCGCCTGCTGTATTTGTAAGATGTATCTCTGTCTTAGAATTGGCGACCTCAGAGCCCCACATCGGCAAGGTAAAAATCATGGGCGTGAAATCGTACGTTCGAGACAAGAATAATTTGAAAAAAAAGGAAGCACAGGCAGATATGTTAAAATTGCGGTAAACCACCATTACGTAGGGTATTTCGTACATACCGTCTGCATGATCGCCTCCCAACCTATGCCAAGCGAAGTATGACTAACGAGGTAACGTAATTGAGCGCGTGTACACCAAGCGTTTTTTTTTAAACACTGGCGATTCGCATTTCTCCCTCTAGTGCTCAATGGCGGTGACATTGCATGACCACATCACCTCGCATGTTGTATTTGGCAATACGTATCCCTTTCTTGTAATTAGCGATGTCCGAAAATAATGGTAACTACATGATGGCGGTGACAGTGCATGTATGGCCACATCACCTCGCCTGTTGTATTTGGCAATACGCATGTATCTCTTTCTTATCTCTTTCTTATAATTAGCGATGTCAGAAAATAATGGTAACTACAAATATTCTAGCTTTCGATCCATGTACAATAACAAATTATGAAGATTTAACACGTTATTTACTACACCTAAACACTGGCTTGCTTACTGCATCTAACATCGAACCTTCTAGAATAGTAAATGTTATAAGGCTTAGTTTGGGTAAGCTATTGGTTAACCAGTTGCAAGTGGTCAAACGGACTAATACCCCACTAAATTCCTTAACAAATGGCGTCGACGGCAGGACCATGGGTTTTTGGGTCGTGGGTTCGATCCCCACATCCACCATAATAAACTTTTTCAGATTTTCCCATGGCGAACTTAAAAAATACTCTCCCCGGTTTACCCAGGAAATGAAACGGCTTGGATAAATGACAGGTCCGCCCGTATATCCGGCCGACCTTCTATCCCGCCGTTTAAGGGGAGGAGAGTGTTATAAGGCTTAGTTTGGGTAAGCTATTGGTTAACCAGTTGCAAGTGGTCAAACGGACTAATACCCCACTAAATTCCTTAACATAAACATTACCAGGCAGATGATATAAAGGGATGTCTCCTTGCTACAACCGTCAGGTTTGTCCCCTTTAAGGATTTATAGTTTCCGCGCACATATGTCATGTTGAAATGTCCCGCCCCCCGCCCCCCCTCCCCTCCCCCTCCCCCGATCCCTCTTGTTAACCCCCCCCCCCCCCCTTCCCCCCCCCCTCCCCCGATCCCTCCCCCCCCTCCCTTTTTTTTTCCGCCTAGTTTGTTCAAACGCCCCACTTACAATCGAAACCGGCCAGAGTGATAAACACCTCTACGCAGTTGATATCACGTCATTATCTTCCTAACCATCCATGACGTAGTTTTCATTCTTTCCCCCCACCCCCCTCAACCCCCCCCTCCAACGCCCCCTCTTTTCCCACTACCCGCACGATCGTCTAGACCTAGCACCACGCTGTTAAATTAATAGGTGGGGACACAGAGTGCCCCCTGCAGGTCTGCCAATTGAGCAGGTCTTCGGAGAGTACTCACTTTCGTTCCTTCGTAGAGATGTAGCTTTATTCGTTTCCACCAGAGCCCGGGATAGCTTCTGAGATCGGAGGCGCGTGCCTCCGATCTAATTCCTAACTTCCCCGAATATAAACCGCCAACCTTATCATACGAAACCCATCCAAATGATCTCAAATTCGGATACTCTCAGGCCTTTCGAGGCCGTATCTTAACACTAGCCCACCCTGATGAGTCGCATATGCAGAAATATGGGAGATTCGGGGAAACTCCGGTTCTACGAACTAGACCATGAGTCGAAGATGCGGCTCCTCAAAACCCACTCCCACACCTTTAACCGTCTGGCTATGGAGCCAGGAACCCGCGAAGAAAAGCAGTAGAAAGAAAAGCAGACCCTACAGCAAGGCAATAGTCACCCATCAAAAACCTGCCGCATGCCGCCGGTGAGGCGGGGGGGGCAGAAAAGGCTCTAAAACCTGCCGCATGCCGCCGGTGTGGCGGGGGGGGCAGGAAAGGCTCTACGGTAAACCAACCACAGAAAAGGTACTATGGCGAGGCGAGCCCTCGTCGATATGGAGGGGGACCCAGGCGCTAACACAAGGGAGAAGTCATGCGAAAAACCTCCCACGGGCCATCGGCAAGGCGGGGGGTTAGACGAGGAAACGACGAATACCCGGGATGGAAGGTGTCAACACCTACAGCCCCGCTAGGGGAGGAAGTGTTCAGACGAGAAAAAAAAACAAAGCAGAACAAATACAACACACAAAACATAAAAGAAGACACACAGACCCGTACACTGGTCGCCCCCCGGCTCTGGGCTGAGGAGGGCGTCGGCAGGGCGAATTTGAACAATGGCAAAAAGGCGACAGCCCTGCGCCTCAGATAGCGGCGTTTTACCCGAACCCTGACCCGGCACTGAGCAGGGGGTTCGGCAGGACAGAAAAGAGAAAAAAAAAATGGAAAGAACCGCCCCAAAACTCGATGAAGACCCGCAGGACACTACGAACGACCCAAAGACAAAGACGCAAAACTCATACCTCAAAAAAATGAAGAACTATCGAGAAGCGGTGGTGGCTTGGAAGTCAACTGGCCACGGCCGCGCCTCGAGATTCGTCTACGTTACGTTGGATTCCCCGAGGAAACGCACTGGCGATGTGAACTTGCAAGCACCAAGAGCCTCGTACGGCTCCCGTTGAAGTCGTGTAGCGCGCCGGGGGAAGAGGGAGTTTAATCGGTCCCGGGTCGTCCAGAAAGCGGACCAGGTATACCTTGTCCTCGGTAGTGCTCGCGCTGATTTTTCCTAGCCACCATAAACCATCGTCTCCCTTGTACCAAAAGTGGGCTCCCTTAGGAAGTACGGTGTCGTGGTAGCGACGGAGCCAATCGGTGCGAGAAACACAGGCGTAGCCCGGCGCTAGGAAACGTTCCCCGTTGTTGCGGGAGAGCTCACGCTGTGCCGCCCCGATCCGCATTCGGCGGTAAAGGCGGTTGGTTTGGCGGTGCTGGTCCGGGGTTCCGGCCCAATAACGCAAGATGTGGGAGCGGGAGAGGTGAAGGTCCATTTCCCGCTCCCAGGACGGTTCGGAGAGTCCCGCCCAATGCGTCTTGTATAGCACCGCGATGACGCCACCTCGCCCCCGTACCGACTGATGACCAGTGATCTGCTCCACCTCCAGCCGTTGGAGGGGAGTCGAAACGTCGTCTTGAGTGACGTGGTACGGCGGGGACTTCTTGGAAAACTTGTTGAGCACATACTGTGTCAGCCCCGCCGGTAGGTATTTGGGCATGTCCCCGCTGTCGTGGGGGTTGGCACAGGGTTTGCAGCGCTCAATAGCCACACGCCGACGAGCGTCCGAACCAGGCAGGTCGGAAGGGAGATCCAAATAAAGGAGGTTGCTCCCGAGCGGTGAGCCGTCCGGGGTCTCGGCGGCGGAGCAGGGACCGACGGCCAGGACCTTGTATGGGCCCGTCCAGTTAAGCGCGAGTTTGGCCTTGAGTACCTTGGCGTCGGTATTCGCCTTCACACCCTGGCGGATGGTAGAGGCAGAATTGTATACCCATGCCCAACCATCCACAGTGAAGTTAGGTGCTGGACGCAGCGCGTCGGCGAGAGCGGAGTTTCTGCGGTCAACACGGGAAACGGTGAGGGCGTGGTGTGCGCGGACAATGTCGTTCGCGCGCTTTTGCCGGTCGGTGGCCAAATCGCAATAGGCCAGGAGGTCACGGGCCAGACTCTGGTGTCCCACGACACGTTTGCGGTCGAAAATCGTCAGGGGGAGCCGTGGGAGTCTGCCCATGTGGACCTCGTTGGGCGCCAAACCCGTCGCCGCGCTGACAGAGTTGTTGTAAGCAAATTCGACGTGGGGCAGATGCAAGTCCCAGTCGTCTTGTCGCTCGTTGACGACCATAGCCAGCATTTGTGCCATAGTTTGATTTACCCGCTCAACGCCCCCGTTACAGTTGGGATGGTAGGAGCTTGTATCATGCTTGTGTACACCTAACAACTGATATACAGCTTGTGAAAGCTTGGAGCAGAACTGCAGTCCGTTGTCCGAGAGTATGGTGCGCGGGCACCCCCACAAGGGTATGTATTGGTTCACCAGGATATTGGCTGTACCTTCCGCGGTGAACTCGGCGGCAGTGACGGGGAACATGTCGGCCCGACGACTGAAGCGATCGGTGAACAGCAGGATGTAGGTGTTGCCTCGTGGGGTGACCGGAAGGGGGCCGAAGTAGTCAACACTGACGGCGATACCTGGACCTTCCGGCAGAGGCATTGTGATGATGGGCCAGCGGACAGTCAGCCGTGGGGTTTTCCGCGCTTGGCACTTCAAGCAGTGGCGAAGCCACCACCGGGTACACACACTCATGCCAATCCACCAATAAAAACGCTCCAGCATGCGCAACGTGCGCGTGGTGCCAAGGTGGCAGGAGGCCGTCGAGTGGCAAGCTTGCATGATCCAAGGGCGCATGAGCAGGGGAACGTAGATGCGAACTGGCTCGTCGTTTAGCAAAGCAAGCAGCTCGCCCCACAGAGTTCGGTTTGTCGGAGCTTGTTGGCGGTAGTGTCGGGTTACGGACGAGTTGGACGATGTCGTCGTCGGTTGTATGTAGTCGACCCTTACCCGCCAGCTCCTGGATGTCGGAGAGGGAGGGACGCTTGTGCAAGAGGTAGCACGCCAAAAAGTCGGGCGGCAGGACCGATTGCCGGCCGATAGAAACGTAACGCATCATGGCGTGGCACGTCGGCTCAGCGTGCTGCTCTCGCTTCCAATCGTAATGTGAATAACGCGCGACGGAATCGGCGAAACGCAATTCAGCAGCGTTGCGAAGGGCGTCCGCCCTTGTATATGCGGTCGGCGTGCCACCAGGAGAAGGCGTAAGCCGTAAGAGAGGAGTTCCCATATAGGCTCTGCGTGGTCGCGGTCGGACGGCAGTGGCACCGTGCGGACCGGCGAGTCGACAAGAGCAGGGGTCGCGGCGGCGACGGGGTCGGCTGCGGCCGTGGAACTCGCGACGGGGTTGTACTTCGTCCGCAAGATGGCCGAGGGGCCCCGCCGGGCCCGAATCCATAATCTGCAGCGGGGGTGCATTACCCGTTGTTATCGCTGTTCGTCGGCGCGTCGTCGACGACGGAGGGGCTGGAGTGCCAAGCATGGCGGAGACGGACACAGTCGAACCGGTGGTCGCGGCGGGGGCCGTCTCCTGTAAAGAACTCCGGGATAGATAAGTCGGCTGTGCGATGGGCGTCGCTGCAGCCAGGGCTTCTGCGGAGCCCGTGCCACCCTCGATGGGTATGGCAAAGACCGAAGCGAAAACAGTGTCGGCGGCAGGTGAAATCGACCCGCGGCCGGTACAGCCTTCGGTAGTGGCGACGGAGGCAGAAACACGAGCGACGAATCTCCCCGGGGAAACAGAAAGGCCGTCAATCCTTATACGTGGCTCGTGTGTGCGAAAATCGTGAACCGCGGTAGAGGTGAGAGGGAGCCCACCCAAGGCAGCATGTTCAGTGCGGGGCACGAGCCCACCCAAGACAGTGCTTTCGGCGAGGGGTTCGAGTCCACCCAAAGCAGTGCTTTCGGTGTGGGGCACGAGCCCACCCAAGACAGTGCTTTTGGCGAGGGGCGCGAGTCCACCCGAACCGACTCCTGGGATCGGCGAGGGGGGAGCGCGCAGCCCGCGGGTCCGTAGGAGGTAAATACCGCTATCTCCAACGGGGTTGAGGCTTGTCAACCCCACGAGGTTGAATTTTTCCAAGCCACTGCGGTCGTACTCCGTAGCGGGCTCTGGAAAACGGGCCGGAAAAACCGGCGATGCCCTTGGCGCTGCCTTTGCGGTACTCGAGTGTGCAATCGAACGCGGTGACGAACTCAAGCTACCGCTGGACTCGTGCATTGAGGGTCCCCACTTTGCCAATGCTCTCCTATGCATTGTGGCCGGAGAATATGCGGAATTTTGTTCCCCTCAGTATCCTCGGAGGTGTTTGGGAACCCAAGCAATGCTGCCGGTCCCCAAATCTATAGGAGTCCAGTGCCTCTCCGAGTCGAGCGTTGCTCGACTGATAAACGCGATTTTCATAGTGAACAAAACGTCGTCCACCGTCACAGTACCCTCGACGAAACAGGGGCAGTGTTCTGACATCGCAAGGTCAGGGCCGACGCTAGAAGCTATCTCCACAACTTCACGGCTTTTCATTGGCCAACGCGCCCGAGAAATAGGTCGGAAACGCCGAAGGGAAAGCTTTGCGAGCGCTGGCCGCTGTGAACGGTCTGGTTGCGGCGCGGACGAGATTTCTTGGTTCTTGCACTCGCAGTGCAGGTGCGGAACCGACTAGGGGAGGCCGGGTGCGCCGACCCGGTCTCATTGTCGCAAATAGCTGCGCGAACGGCAGAAAGGGCCTCACCGAGCAAGTTTTCCTCTCCCCTGGCATGGGCTGTTGGCCCTGGGACCATCCGCCCGGAGACCAACGCCCCACACTGGGTTCAGAGGGCAGGATTCAGCCAGAAGCTTGTTGTCAGAGCTCAAAAGGTGTTTTTTTTTTTTTCTCTTTTCTGTCCTGCCGACGACGCCACTTGTTAAATTAATAGGTGGGGACACAGAGTGCCCCCTGCAGGTCTGCCAATTGAGCAGGTCTTCGGAGAGTACTCACTTTCGTTCCTTCGTAGAGATGTAGCTTTATTCGTTTCCACCAGAGCCCGGGATAGCTTCTGAGATCGGAGGCGCGTGCCTCCGATCTAATTCCTAACTTCCCCGAATATAAACCGCCAACCTTATCATACGAAACCCATCCAAATGATCTCAAATTCGGATACTCTCAGGCCTTTCGAGGCCGTATCTTAACAACGCGTATAACAAGCCTCTACATATCTTTGATATCACAGCCGGAGTGTATTTGAATATTGTATGTGACCTAAACCTCTTAAAAAAACCTCCCCCCCCCCTCTTCTTGCTCTCCCTTGCTCAAACGCCCCATCTAATATCGAAATCCGCCAGATTAATAAACACTTCACGCACTGGATATCACCTTATCTTTCTAGAGCCATCCATGCCGCTGCTTCCCCTCCCCCCCCCCCCCCCCCCCCCGAACGCCCCCTCCTTCCCCAGCACCCGCACCATCGCCTAGACCTAGCGCCACACGTATAGCTAACCCCTACATCTATGCCACCTAAAGGCCTCCCCCCCCCGCGCCCCCACCCCCCACCTCCCCACCCCCCCACCCCATCCCGCCCCCACCCCCTCGAACACTCCGCCCTCTACTCACTGATTGTACGACTTACAGGATATACATAATAAACTGGTGCACTATTTTCAAAACCGTCACATTTATCCCCTTAAAAGAATGCATCCCACCCCATCCCACCCCCACCCCCTCGAACACTCCGCCCTCTACTCACTGATTGTACGACTTACAGGATATACATGATAAACTGGTGCATTCTTTTCAAAACCGTCACATTTATCCCCTTGAAAGAATGCACAATTTCCACGCACAGATCAAGCTGCCCCACCCGCCCCACCCCCGCCCCAACCCCCCCCCATGATAAACTGGTGCATTTTTTTTTTTTCTAAAACCGTCAGATTTATCCCCTTGAAGGATTTATAGTTTCCACGCACAAATTGCCCGCCCGTCGCCCCCCCCCCCCCCCCCCCCCCCTCCCCCCCCCCTCCCCTCCCCCCCCCACCCCCCCGCCCCCCCTCCCCCCCCCCCTCCAACCCCGCTCCCTTTTGATCAAAACCAGGCCCCCACGTCCTTCAAAACTCCGCCCTCCCCTCACCGGTTATTCGACTTACAGGATTCACTTGATGACCGGATGCATTTCCTTTCACAGCTGTCAGATTTTGTCCCCCTCAGAAACGGGTTTTATAGTTTCCGCGCACAGACTGACTAACATCACCCTGTTGACCTAGATAGCTACACTGTAGTTGCAAGGGGAGTCGCCGACCTATATCCTTTAATGAGGACACACAACCCGTAATACGCGCGATCGGAGTATCGCACACAGCTTGCAAAGATGAGTTTCGACAAAATCCTCGTTCTCACAGCTGGAGTGTATTTTCAATTATATAATATACACGTGCTGGTAGTTTATTTTGGGTGGCAAGCGGTGTAGTCGGTTCTTTTTTCAGGCGGGATTATTAGTGAGAGAGGTATGTATGTACGATGTGGACCTAGGCTGACACTACATTGTAGTCTGTGACTCCCGATTCACATTTTTTTTACAATTTGCTGGCGGAGGCATGAATTGCGTCATGGCGTCAGCTATGATATACGCGTGTCCACTTTTGGTTTGTGTTTTTTCCCTGGGGTATTCCTCAGCCCCAGGGTGACTGGAGCCTGTCCTTTGACCACGGAGGACGCGTGTATTATTATCGAGGGCACAATAAAATATGGGTTTTGTATGCACGGAAGAAGTTTGGGTCTACAGCCCGTTCACCAATGAGATCAACGCGGGTGGTTCCTTATTGTACTTGCACTGGTATAGTAGCAAGGGCACCTCGGATCAGTCTACCTGATCGCTGACACGCAAGAAGCGAAAAGCCCGCAGAGAAGCATCGTCAGTGAGAGGTTCGAGGTGCGATACAGACGACTACTATAGACTATATACTACATGTAACAGTATACTACCACTACTGGCTTGATGGAAATATGATAAATATACACCCACCCGCCCGTGCTTTTTGTAGGGAGTCGTCGGTGGAAGGGGAATGAAGCGATCGCAGCAACGCGGGCAGAATGTTCGTTGCTGATAGCTACATACACGTACCTAGGGGGTGTAGGAGAGGCGAGATGCGCAGGCGCCCGGGTGTCGTATAGGTTGCGCGTTATTATAATTTTATCTTTGGGGCTTGGGGTTTCTGTTTATTATTATGTCATCATGAAGGTGTGCACGCGCACGTCTCCCGGCTGGAGGTGCGTGCTTTCCGTCGGAAAACTGCATTCATTGTTGATCGATTGTGCAATCGATGCAGGCGTTCGTGCGATGTCTGTTTGCTTAATTTTTCGTCGCGAACATGCGCGCAAGTCTCCACCGTTGGAGGTGTGCGTCCATTTAGCCTCGTATGGAAACTGCAATAATATGCAATGCAGATGTGAGTGTGATGGCGGTTGCTAATAAAAGCAGACGTAGTGTTTTTGCTCCACAGTTAGCTCGGTAATAGCGTGATATGAAACTAGTTACTGCAGGAGAGAGGGGTGTGTTAGTTTGGATCGTCTCAGCACGACGGTTACGAAAGTTGTAGAGGGTTGCGTATACATTCGTAGGCGTTTTTATGCAATTTCTCTCATGAGAGGAGAGCTCCAGCACTCCGCTCTCTGCTCCTTCTCTCCTCTCTGCCCTCTAATGCAACGAAGAAACGCAAAAAGGAAATAACGTATTTGCGAGCGTGCGCGCTGGAGACGTGAATGGTTATGACAGTTTACCCCTGAGTACTACGGTTACCGGTAGTTCGTGGCGAGGGGAGAGAGCTAGGGAGCCATGTTACGGGGAGGGACCCTGTGCCCTCCATGATTTTGTTACTTTTCCTGGCACTTCTTCTTACGTGTGAGGCGCCGAAAGCGAGACTCATATTCGAGCATATTGTGTTTAACCTGGGTGCTTCTTGATTCAAGCGAGCGGGACGGATCACGAGCGTGCAGATAGCGCTCCAGGGGTCGCAGGTGCAAGCGTTTCGTGCCAGATATTCACTCTCAGCGCTCAGTTCACAGGTTCACAATTTCAATGTTTTCGTGCTTTCCAAGTGATCGACCTACCCCAGCTCTCCATCTGAGCCCACGCACGTTGGTCGATCCCCTCCCATGCTATCCCTCCGAGGTCCTGCAACTCCGGTTCGTTTACATAAAATATGGAAGAATGTCTCTTGCTCGCCGTGACACAACAACAACAACAACAACAACAACAACTAACTAGTAGGCTTGATTCTGGGGGTTAAATCCCACGTGGGTCGGACTTTAATATTATTTTTGCGAAGATAACAGCCAAAGAAATCAACGAAAACAACTACACTACTGGCCCAGAGAGCGCCTTGCAGCGTGGGTAGCCGCAATTCGATGCAAGTCGACGAGGGAAGACAGAGGACTAGGCTGGAGTCTTCTCGCGATAAAAATACAGGCGCGAACCGCAGTGGGAAGAGGGTCGAAGAGCCTGCTTAGTGACCCCGGACCCGAGTTACGTCTATTATATTAGGAAGGGCTCCAAATGAGAAAGAAACGTGCGTCTTCGGCAACAATACAAGGCAACAAGGGGATGTGGAAAAAACATGCTGAAGAAGTAAGAAATGAGTATGGAGAACATGTTCAAAGGGCTCCGCAGCGCGGGCGGCTGACTGACGCTGCCCTCTTCGCTCGCGCAAGGAAGAATACACCGCGACGCTCTCTCCAGGAGAGCTGCGACGGGAAAAAGCACGCCAGGTTAGGGATGTAGTTCGATGAAGTGTGTACACCATCATCAATCACCAGGCACTACATAGTAGGTGCTTGTCGTACACATCACAAAAGTACGAATGCATGCAGGACGCGGTTGCATGCTGATGATGGCTCTTGACATGCATTTTTTATTTGTGATACTACGCTGAAAGCATGTACTTATAGGCGTAGGCCCACGGTAGGCCGTATGCATAACAGGTAATCTTGTGAAATTATCTAATCATATTGTATTGTATAATACAAGACGCGTGCTACGATAGAGGTATACCTTTTTTTGGCGAAAATTCTCTCTGAATGACGGGCCTCCTTAACCCCTTCACATCTGGAAACCCGTTTTTGGGGACAAAACTACTTGGATTTAGTATAGGGATGGATTCGGGGGCTCTATAGGGGTTAACCCAAAATCGTCGCAAATAGGCTGTACTTTTTACGCATGATTCTCGTCGTGCACCTAAGCCATGGGATTTTTCATCCGAAAGCAGTCCCCCCCCCCCCCCCCCCCCTCTCCAAATCAGTTTTTGGGAGAGGTGTTAAGCTACAAAAGTGAGGGGTAGTATCAGAAAAAAAGTGGTGCGCCTCTATCGTAGCACGCGTCTATCACATACCGGCGGCCTAGGGAGGGCCGCAATCGAACGAAGCTATAAGTAAGGCCCGCGGACAACGGCAAGTAAATATAAGCATAACAATAACTCACCAGCCGTTAAACGGCTCTTTATCATGCCGACTTGAGGGTCTCTGTTAAAAATGTTCTTTGAATCCCTGGCGCAAACAATTACTAATAACTGAGATTGATAGAGAATAAGTTTTTTCCGTTAACGAAGCGGTAGCGATGCCGATGCAACGATGCTGATGTCATACAACAACAGTGCCAGGTCAGTTCCTTGGAAATGATCACCCCAATCAATGGCAATATATATATATATATGCTTTGCCCTATATACGCTGGGAAAACTGTTACATACCCGAATATGCCCCGATCAATATCTCTTGTCCCGTAAAGCACCAATCAAGCAGGCCACGAGATAAAAACGTGGGGGGCGTGGTGGATATTTGAGTTATTTTGTGCCACAAGGACTGAGAGCTACATTAGTAGCAGGGAGCAATATAAATAAGCGGGGGGGGGGGGGCAGGGGGGATGAAAACATACCGCAGAAAAAATAGTATTATGGCAGTGAGAACTGAACTATGCGCGGGGAGGGCGTCACGTGGTAGATGTTAGCGTTATGTGTCACAAGCACTGAGAGCAATAATACCGATGTCACTATGCAGCTAGGGAACTAAATGGCCCCCCCGCCCCCACGGCGGTAGGGGCTGATGGGCAAAAAAGTAGCGAGATGGGTATCATATTCTACGCCTGTGGACGTAACAATAAGAGGTATGAACAGTGCCATTTTAAGCGCAAATTTTAATAAATGGAAAGGAAACCGTGAATGGAGGTATATATATGAAACGCAGGTGGAATATTTTGCTTGCAGCCACCTCTGTTTCCTCCCCCCCCACGCACACTCCTCCTCCGACGCCCCACAAAAAACTCACCCCCCACCACCACTGCCCAACGTATATTATAAAAATTAAAATACATTCCAGCTATGTGATCGAAGATTTCGTCGAAACACATCTTTGCAAGCTGTCTGTGATACTCCGATCGCGCGTATCACTGCGTGTGTGTCCTCATTAAGGATACAGGTCGGCGACTCCCCTTGCAACTACAGTGTAGCTTGTACCAGGGTCAACAGGGTGATATTACTCAATCTGTGCGCGGAAACTATGAAACCCGTTTTTGAGGGGGACAAGATCTGACAGCTGTGGAAGTAAATGCATCAGTTTATCAAGTATATCCTGTAAGTCGTATAACCGGTGAGAGGAGGGCGGAGTTTAAAGGGAAAACAAAAAAACGTGGGCCGGGGGCGAAAACGAGGGGGGGAGCGGGGGGGGGGGGGAACTGGAAACTCCATCTGTGCGCGAAAACTGTAAACCCTCTTACGGGGACAAATTTGACGGTTGTGGAAGAAATGCATCAGTTTACCATGTATATCCTGTAAGTCGTACAACCGGTGAGAGGAGGGCGGAATGTTCCAGGGGGGGGGGATTATTGGAGCTACGGTATGGATGGCTAGAAAGGTAATGGTGTGATGTCACCTGTCTGGTAGTGATTATTATTCTGGCAGATTTTGATTTCATGTGGGGCGGCGAGAGACAACAAAACAAAGGGGGGGGGGGGGGGAATCTAACCATTTTAGGTCGCATAAATATATACATGGTGGGAATTTATTATACGTGCTAGGTCTAGGCGATGGTGCGGGTGGCGGGGAAAGAGGGGGGCGGGGGGGGGGGGGGGGGGGGCATACGGGACGGGGTCGGGGTCGCCCGGGGAGGCGGCGACCGCGGCCTACTCGCTTCCCCTGCCATTCCGCCGCCCCCCCCCGGTGCGCCCGGGCGATGGTCGAGCGGGCCGACTATAATTCTCGGTTGCAGGCCCTGTTTTATTAGCTACCGGTATTATATGCGTGACTTGTGGCAGCTTTTCCTATTTCGTTACATATTCATTTCGCTGTCAGGTAATAGTAGGTGGGATTGGCCCGGAGTCGCGCTGTTAGTGTCTGTGCTAGCAGGGTTCCAGTCTTCAGATCCTGAAGGGAGCCATATCCCTCACGTGTATCGGCGACTCTCTCATCTGGTGCTTTGAGTTCGTGCGGCGCCTCTTCGTGCAAGGGTCAGGAGGTATGGGAATCGTAGTCACGTCGTAGTCGCAAACAGTCCGTGCAGATGATCAACGAGGGAACAAGCGTGGCAACGGGCACGGTAGACACGGCAGTGCCAATGGGGCACGGGGCTGGTAGAAGGATTCACAGGTCACTTTGCATTAACCGTCTCTTTGCTTCAAGGGTAGCATCAAAAAGACATTGGGCGATCCTTCCAATCCGCGTTACTGGACTTTCTATGAGAAACCGAAGGCTTTCCCACACCGGGGCTTTCCCGCACCGGGGAGATCCTTTATACCCCTGTCCAATGAAGCCGAAGGAGCTTATAAAGCTTATTCTCTGCTCACAGACAGACCCTCCGCGTGACACTGATCAGCACAGTCGCCACGTGTCGTATTTTCTTTTCCTAGCGCTGCCACCTGCAGCACCCGCGCTGCCCGACGCATAACCATCGTCGGTGCAAATTAGGCATCCCGGTGACGGCCCGGAAACAGCGCGCGCTTTCCATCCAACCAACCCTTCGTTCTTGCTCAGCTCTCCGTCGCTGCAGCCCCCCTCCAGCCCGACGCATGTGGGCGTCGGTGCCAAGTAGGCATTCGGCGACTAACATATCCACCGTAGTCTGCATACCCTTCGACGGTGCCGATCTGGAACGCCGGTTGAAAGGGCAGCAGTTCCGGGCATTGTCCAGCACGGTTACGATGCACTTCTCCTACCGCGCCGTTAAGCGCCCCCGGCGATCCACTAATGCCCTAGTAAGACACCCTTCGATGCTTTCCCCCATTCTCTGACATCCGCTGCTACTTTCAACCATCCCTGGGCGGCGTGAGCGGGCGCCGGGGCAAAGCGGGCACCCCAGAAGCTGAATTCGTCTGCCCCCCTCCACGCTAACCGACCCAACGCTCTTGCACTCCGCCTATTGTTGGTGGACGTCATCCCCGGTTGGCTGCATTCCGGTGTTCCTCGATTCCTCGGGGTATTTCACTGCGACCATCCTCCTCCCAGTCTCGTCGAAAGTGGCTGACTTTCTCGGCCGCTTGCTCCCCCCCTGCATCGCTATTGAGTGATAGCGGCACGACAGATGTTTACGGGAGCTCCCGGGAATTACCAGACCTGCTGGCTCGGTTCACCCTCGCCCGTAGATGCCTGTTCTCCAAGCCGACAATAGAGGTGCTCCATGGCATTGTCTTGGAGCATTGCCAAGAACAAAATCAAGTGCCTTACCAAAACAACACAGCCGCCCAGACAGCGTAGATACTCGTTGATTGCCCGCAGTCATATCGTCTACACCTGTACGCATACACACGCACGGACGCTCGCTTGAGCGAAGCCACCGCTCGCTACCCAGCCCTGCGCGATTTCTTTACAATACCCGTTGTCGGCACAATATTTCCACCGAGTACTCATTGTCCGTTGTCCTCCATAAGTATGCCAGCTGTTTCGCTGCGATGGTGCTACCTCCCCCCAGCAGCAGCTTCATACGACCACCAGGCGCTCTTCTGCGGCAGACTTCGAAGCGTAAGAGGCATCCCGCGGGTGAACTTTCTCCTTCTCTTCCCCCTCGGTGACGCATCGCTAAACCGCAGCGTTCGTTGTGGCAAACACCTTGTGTTAAATGGCGAAATACACGCTCAAAATCCAAGCAAAACGCACTAACCTACGCGCACAAAACCTCCATTCACGCAATAAAACACAAAAAAAGGCTACGCGTGGTCTCGAATGGTGTCACACACACAAACACTCACAAAAACACTCACAAAAACACTCACAAAAACACATATAAACACCCACACCAAGACCCTCATTCACACAGCCCAGCTCGCGGCTACGGAACGGTGCCGACGTTAACGATGGTGGCCAGCCCCAATAACATGGAGTGAACACCCACTTTCCCGCCACGTCGCTTGGCTGCAGGCGTGAGGATACGCCGGGTTGACTCCCTCCGTCGCCCTTAATTGAGGGGCGTGGCTCATGCTTGTGCGTCTGTAACTGCTTGTCTATAATCACGAGCACACACTCCGCAGCGGCCAGTCCGGCACACGTACAGCCTGGGATTTTATCACAGAAGTTGAAAGCCTGGCATATACACACAAAACACTCACAATCACACACGGCACTCCTCTGCCTGCCTTGGCTAGGCTCCCACAATAAACAGTGGCCTGTGCGGGACCCGCACGGGCTTGGGTGGCATAACCAGAATAACACAAACCCGCGCCCTCCCATATCAATCACACGCCACAATATATTACAAACACCCCACTCTCCCTGCCTTTGCCTCCACAATCCGCATAGGTCAAGGCGTCACACGTGCGGTCGTGCGTGGGGTCGTACAAGCCTACCCCCCCCCTAAGCTCCCCCAAACACAATCAATGGCACCCACCTCGCTAAGGTAGGCACAGCACACAGCACACAAATCAATGACATCCACCCGAATCACCACGCACGAGCTAGGGTGGCATCATCTGAATAACACAAACCCACGCCCCCTCATATCAATCACACGCCACAACAACTCACAAACGCCCCACTCTCCTTGCCTTTGCCCCCACAATCAGCACAGGTAAAGGCGCCACACGTGCGGCCTTGCGTGGGGTCGCACAAGCCTATCCTCCCCCTACGCTTACCCAAACACAATCAATGGCACCCACCGCGCTCAGGTAGGCACAGCACGCAGCACACAGCACACAAATCATTGACATCCACCCGAATCAATGGCACCCACCCCGCTCAGATAGGCACAGCACACAACACAAGAGACAAAAAACACCAACATAAATACGCCTGTCTCTTCTCTCTGCCGATTTCCCGACACCGTCGCTGGCTCTGGCCTTTTGGGAGGCTACACCAACCCGCCACCGAACCCAGTTCGTGCTACCGGGTTTGATGCGGAGCTAACAATAGGGGAGATAGCGTCGCTACCCTAGATGCTGCTGCGGTGGTGGGTTCTCTGGTGCAACTCTTAAGTCTGCTGCAGTGCTCGGACTTAACCTAGGCCTCATTACCGCGTGCGATGGGGTGGTCGAGCGCGTTGCTGCGGAAAAAACTTGATCACCCAGATCCCCCCCCCCTTGCCGCGACGACGGCGCTCGCATGTGCTGCTACGGTGGCAACGGTATTAGACTGCTCTGCAATCTTCTTACACCAGATATATGATAATTCCTGCCTTTTGTTCCCCTTGTTTCTCTTTTTTCTTCTATTTATTTTTTCTGATGTTTTGTTTTCTTTTCTTTTCGCTCGGCTCCCCTCCTGTCCTTGGATTGCTTCACGACGGTTGTCGCCATGTTGCCCTGGCGCTCGGCTCGCGGCATTGGATGCAGCACATGTTTGGCAACGGAACGGTGCAGCCAAGAAAACGAAGCGTTAAAACATGCATCACAACATTTCTCTAACAATTCCATCATCGTCACTTTTCTGCCTTCGTTTGGTCGAAGCGAGAAGTGATGCATGCACACTGGTCGGCCTATTACTCGATGCCCAGGGCATACATCATTCCTTTCCATAAAATTAACGTTTCCTAGCTCTGGACCATAATGAGCTACTGGTATTACATAGTATCGAAGTCCATCGGCAGGTATAATCGGACGGACGGTAAACGATTAGGGTATTCCAGTACACCAAGCTCCGGTAAACATAACGACAGTGTCGGGAAATCATGGTAGCCGTAAAATTAACACCGTCACGCGCAAACTCCACAGAAACCATAACACTCAAATGCTATGGTAAAAGCATGTCCAAATGCAATGTGGTAAAATGGTTATAATTGATCTCTGTATTGTTAACGGATCTAAAACACGTCAGGTGCATCGTGGATAACTCAACAAAAGCCAACATAGTCCGGGTTCAGAGACAAAAGGCCTCGATAGGACAAGCTGCAATCTATACGAGGAATATACACTCCTCGAAACCACCGTCTCTGTGTATGATTGACCACCGAGGAGGTAATGGCGATGGTCGGCAACCGTCCAGTGTTTGATTGCCAGCCTATCATCTCGTGCGCACCAAAACGCCTGATTTCCTACTGCACTTCACTCCTGATGTGTTGATGTGTTTGATATGTTACGGTGATGCCGTGCGAGCCCTTAAAATAATATGCTGGCAGACACATGGTACTGCGGTAACGCAGTCGACAAAACGCTGTTGAACGGGTAGATAAATGTTGCATGCGATCGTTATGTACCCTGAAAGGGTGCAAATGAGCAATTGAGCACAATCCCTCCTCAGCCGGCAGAGAAGCGAAATGTGTACACATGTGTTGTCTTCTCATGAACAATGTGTACATCTAGGTGCTGTCTTCTCATGACTTTGCTTGGTGAGCCTACGAGGAGAAGACTTCCGACGATAAAGAGGTGCTACCTGGGGACGTACGTGCAGACCCAGGAAAAAGTTGAATGAATCGGATGCACCAACTCCTCTACAAATATATCTGCAACGGTACTAAGTAAGTATATACAGTAGAGGCGTAGCGCATCCACTGCTGTCCATTCATAACCAAAACTACTTCCAAGCAAAGCGTTGGCCATGTGCTGTGAATATCATGCCCGCTGTCCTATTATTATATACATGGTGCCAAATATATCATGGGGAACAGGACATGACCTTGCGCATGTGACTGCCTTGCCTGTTATCATATTATTTGACGATTGAGACAGGACATGGCCTCTTGCACACACCCCTCCTTTGCAGCCAACGGCGAAAAACGAGGCATGAGTGATGAACATACAGCAGTCACATGGTCTTCACCGATCTTGCTACACTGCTGTACCAGCAGCACTGTACAATGAAATTGAAGCCGCAAAATCCACAGCCAATGTATTCATAGTGCGCTGTTGTTGACTCTGTGCGTACGGGTACGATTAGCTTTACATGTACACGAAACACGAGAATTACTCAAAAGGAAGAATCAACTCATAGCTCGCATCGTACGCGAGTGAAACTAACGCGATTATACTTGCACATTGTATAATGCGGCCATGGCAACCCAGAAATAAAGACAACGGGAGCCCGAGAAAGGTGAAATCTTCTGCCTTATGTTCAGCATGATTCGGTAGTATTTTGAACTCAAAAACACGTTTGGTCTACAGCATGCATGCATTTGTTGGTGAACGAACGATCATGATACACGACGAGCATACAGACGGGCAGCACGAGCGACAGACGGACAGGGCACGAGCAGCAGACGTACCTGCATGCGATTTAAGACCAAACGTAGGACTGTTTTCAAGTACCAGCGGGCACATAAACAGCAGATTTCCAGGTATCCACACCTAACACCCAAAGCGGTCCATCTCTTCGTTTTCCGAGCAACCAGAGACTCGCAGAACAGAATACTAGTAAATGTCACGGTAGATACCATCGTCGAGCATCGGGCCTGCACCAAGCATGGTTCCAAGCCCCGCGCATTGTACGAGCTTTGAGCATAACTGACATGCGAGCCCCTACATACATTGCCTAACCATATACCCGTACGACAGCATGATACCCATAGCGGCACCGCAGCATGGTACACACATGATACGGTACAGCAGCACGCGATAGCAATCATGCCCCCGGTTCATGCGTACGAGCGCCGTACATTCATGCCAAAGCCTACCCGACCACAGGTACGCTGTATCACAACTAACAAGCATACTGCACTACCGTAGCGGTGTAGTCTATACCAGGCATGCCAGGTACCGGGAACAAAACAACGAAACATTCACGATTATGTTAGACTGCTGTTACAGAATATACCTTACCTGGTGCTGCTGTATGCATGTTACGAGTATGAATCAGCAAGAGGTCAGAAGGTAGCGTCTTTCGTGTGCGCCTGATACCTATTCTAGGTTACGTACAGTAATCGTGCCAATGCCAGCACTGCTGCTTTGCTCTCGTGCTATAATACTAGTTATTAGACCTGTATCCTTCACAAGGGTATACACACCTCGTAACACGCGCGATCGAAGTGTCACATGTCACACGCAGCTTGCAAAGCTGAGTTTTGATCGAAACCCTTCTTGGTCGATCTCACAGCTGAAGTGTGTTTTTTCTTTTTTTTATAACTAGGTTTTACCCAGAGCGGCTAGCGACAAGTACAATAGCCCACACGTATGATCCATTTTTTTCCACAGCGGTGAATGACAAGCACAATTGATACAGTATACACGTATGAACCACTCCCTTCCCAAAACGGTGAGCCGGTGAGCCACAAACACAAAGAATATAGTCCATGCATGTGAACCACCCCCCCTATACATTTGTGGTGTGGTATCATGCCAATGTCTGAATACCGCCTCAACCTTGAGTGGGTAAAAAAGGAGGGAAAAATAAAAATGTGCAGATTTGATACACGCTTTCTCTCACCACGTGTCACGCGTGCCCCACAGGGGCTTGGGGTTGATTGGCACGTACAGCAGCGCCGCCTAGCCTGCTGTTGAGCTGGCGGGCTCCGTATCGGTCCTCCGTTTTCTCCCATTCTCCTCCCTTCTTGGTTTGGTTAGTTTTCGACCCCGCTAGTGTTGTACTCGTTTTGTGTTAGCCACGCTCGATTGGTATGCAACACAGAAGGCGGTGCAGCCGGAACGTAGAGTATCAACCGTTTATCGCATTTTACGTTGAGCTCGATCATCGATACGACTGTGGGGGTGCGTCGATGATTTATGATGCTCCTCCCTCAAGAAAGTATTATACCCGCCTCACCCAAAACGACTTCCATCCTAAGGGTGAGCTCAACCTAATATACAACAGCAGCAGAAATGTGATCGCCGTAACTTACGAAGGGGCATATTTCACTGAGATAGCCTTATCAACCTCCTCTCTCAGTGAACGAGCGCATGCGGGCGGTATTATCATGCACATGGCCTCTGACTTGTACCAACACCTTTTGCTGGCAGTTGGTTTCGAAAAAACGTTTTGTCATTTTGCATGCAAGCATTTATTAGACATGAACAAGCATGCGTGTGTTCATGGTGAACAATGAGCAACAGGCTAACGTGCGCGAGCAACAGACAGACGGGGCACCAGCACAGGGTGTTTGCCTGTATGCAATGACTAAACATTAGTTCAAAAACAAAAGCAAGCCACTGGCAGAGCACCATTAGCAGCATACACGCGAGTATCAGCAAAGGTGAGCACACATCCATCGCGTACATGTGATATGATATGGAGTGCACGAGGAATACATACAAGGCATGATACACGCGCAGCAAGTACATGGTACGAGCTACCTTCAGTATGCATATCACACGACATAACACATCATATCATGAACAGCACCGACATGCGATATGAGCCGGAGGATACCCCCTTGCCACGAAATATAAGGACCCTTGTTTAGTGATATTAGTGATCGAACAGTTGTTACATTTCCGGACAGTCGTACATTTTTCGACCGGAATTTAAATTTCCAGCTTTTCGACATCGAGTGATACGATTTCCAGCGGAAGTTCCCCCAGTAGACACTTCGATACCCGTGCATTGCACTGCGATCTGCAATCGGCCTGGGTTCAGCATGTAACAGCAGGGTTCCAGTCCTCAGATCCTGAAGGGAGCCAGATCCATCACGTCTATCTGTGACTCTCTCACCTGGTGTTTTGAGTTCGTGCAGCGCCTCTTCATGCAGGGGTCAGGAGGTATGAGAATCGTAGTCACGTCGTAGTCGCAAACAGTCCGTGCAGATGGTCAACGAGGGAACAAGCGTGGCAAAGGGCACGGTGGACACGGCAGTGCCAATGGGGCAAGGGTCTGGTAGAGGGACTGACAGGTCATTTCGCTTTAACTGTTTCTTTGCTTCAAGGGTAGCATCAAAAAGACACTCTGGGCGGTCAATCCGCGTTACTGGACTTTCTACGAGAAACCGAAGGCTTTCCCACACCGGGGAGATCCTTCATGCCTCTGTCCAATGAAGCCGAAGGAGCTTATAAAGCTTACCCCCTGCTCACAGACAGACCCTCCGCGTGACACTGATCAGCACAGTCGCCACGCGTTGTATTTCCTTTTCCTAGCGCTGCCGCGCTGCAACACAATACCAGGTACCAGAAACGACACACGTAGCGGTTAGGGCGTAGTACGTGATACACACGAGTGGCCGAAACAATTATAGTTAACACTGACGAATCATAACAACTATCTACCTTGGGATGAGGTACGTGTAGTAGTTACCATTAAAATGAGGAGCAGACATTAGATTGAAGCGACAGCGATGCGACGAAGTCTCTCCGTATCTAACGGTCAGCCACGTGCATTTTCCTGGAAGAAAGTTTTTAAACGTTTGCCGACAGGGTGCCCTTAATTAAAAAACAAAGTTTCCTCCGTTGTGTGTTGGTACGTGTGAAGGCATTGCGCGGGGACACAGTGTCTCCTGCAGGTCTGCCTGTTGAGCATGTGCTCGGCGGGTACTCGCTTCCTTAGCCGTAGTGGAGAAGTAGGTTTATTATTTCCACAGAGCCCTAGATAGCATCTGACAATCGAGGCGCTAGCATCGATTGCATTTCCTGGCTATCTCGAAGAGAACACGCCAACCTATCATACGAAAACGGCTAAGTATTTATCAAATACGACAATTCCAGCCCTTTCAAGGCCGTACCTTAACACTAGCCCACCCTGATGAGCCGCATATGCAGACATATGATATATTCGGGGAAACTCCGGTTCTACGAACTAGACCATGAGTCGAAGATGCGGCTCCTCAAAACCCACTCCCACACCTCCACCGGCCTGGCCATGGAGCCAGGAAAACGCGAAGAAAGGCAATTGAAGGAAACGCAGACCCTATATCGAGGCAAACCACCCATCAAAAACCTGCCGCGTACCGCCGTTGTGGCGGGGGAAGAGGACAGGAAAAGCTCTACGGCAAACAAACCACAGAAAAGGCACTATGACAACGCAAAACCCCCGTCGAAATGAAGGGAAACGCAGGCGCTAATACAAGGGAGAAGTCATGTCAAAACCTCCCGCGGACCATTGGCATGGCGGGAGGTTAGATGAGGAAACGACAAATTTCCAGAATGGAAGGTGCCATCACCTACAGCCCCGTAAGGGGGAGAAGTGTTTAGCCGAACAAAGTAGAACAAATACAACACGAAAATAATAAAAGATAACACACAGTCCCGTCTATAGCCCTGTACCACGTTATGCGCCAACTGGGTACCCTGATCGCCCCACGGCTCTGGGCTGAGGAGGGCGTCAGCAGGGCGAATTTGAACAAACACGAAAAAACGGCAGTCCTGTGCCTCAGATAGCGGCGTGATCACCCGGACCCTGACCCGGCACTGGGCGGGGAGGGGGCGGCAGGACTAAGAAAAAATGGTTAGAACTGCCCCGCACCCAGTCAAAAACGCTCGAAACATCGCGAACAACCCAAAGGCAACAACTCCACACCCCATAACCAAGAAAAAAAATGGAGAACTATCGAGGAGCGGTAGCGGCTTGAAAGTTAACTGGCCACGGCCGCGCCTCGAGATTCATCTACGTTACGTTGGATCCCCCGAGGAAACACGCTGGCGATGTGAAATTGCAGGCACTAAGAGCCTCGTACGGTTCCTGCCGAAGTTGTGTAGTGCGTCGGGGGGCGAGGAAGTTTAATCGGCTCCGGGTGGTCCAGAAGGCGAACCAGGTATACCTTGTCCTGTTGTGCTCGCGTTGATGTTTCCAAGCCACCACAACCCATCGTCTCCCTTGTACCGAAAGTGGGCTCCCTAGGAAGCACCGTGTCGTGGTAGCGACGGAACCAATCGGCGCGGGAAGCACCGTGTCGTGGTAGCGACGGAGCCAATCGGCGCGGGAAACACACGCGTATCCCGGCGCTAGGAAACGTTCCCCGTTGTTGCGGGAGAGCTCGCGCTGTGCCGCCCCGATCCGCGTTCGGCGGTAGAGGCGGTTGGTTTGGCGGTGCTGGTCCGGAGTGCCGGCCCAATAACGCAAAATGTGGGGGCGGGAGAGGTGAAGGTCCATTTCTCGCTATCAGGATGGTTCAGAGAGTCCCACCTAATGTGTCTTGTATAGCACTGCGATGACGTCACCTCGTCCCCGGACCGACTGATGGCCGGTGATCTGCTCCACCTTTAGCCGTTGGAGGGGGGTCGAAATGTCGTTTTAAGTGACATGGTAGGGAGGGGACTTCTTGGAAAATTATTGAGCACATACTCCGTCAGCCCCGCCGGTAGGCAGTTGGGCATGTCCCTACTGTCGTGGGGGTTGGCGGGGGGGTTGCAGCGTTCAATCGCCACACGCCGACGAGCATCCGAACCGGGCAGGTCGGAAGGGAGATCCAAAAAGGGGAGTTTGCCCCCGGGTGGCGAGCCATCCGGGGTCTCGGCAGCGGAGCAAGGACTGAGTGAGTGCCAGGATCTTGTAAGGGCCCGTCCAGTTAAGCGCGAGTGTGGCCTTGAGCACCTTGGCGTCCGTACTCGGCTTCACACCCTGGCGGATGGTGGAGGCAGAGTTGTACACCCATGCCCAACCACCCGCAGCGAAGTTAGGTGCCGGACGCAGCGCGTCGGCGAGGGCGGAGTTTCTGCGGTTAACACGATAAACGGTGAGGGCGTGGTGTGAGCGAACAATGTTGCTCGCGCGCTGTTGCCGGTCGGTGGCCAAGTCGCAAAGGTCAAGCTTTCGCGGGCCAAACTCTGGTGTCCCACGACGCCGGTGCGGTCGAAAACCGTCAGGGGGAGGCGTGGCAGTCTACCCATGTGGACCTCGTTCGGCCCTAGGCCCGTCGCCGCGCTGACGGAATTCTTGTAAGCGAACTCGACGTGAGGCAGATGCAAGTTCCAATCGTCTTGTCGTTCGTTGACGACCATAGCCAGCATTTGGGCCATAGTGTGGTTCACCCGCTCAACGCCCCCGGTACCGTTGGGATTATAGGAGCTTGTAGTAAGCTTGCGCACGCCCAGCAGCTGATACACAGCTTGTGAAAGCTTGGAGCAGAACTGCAGACCGTTGTCCGAGATTATGGTGCGCGGGCACCCCCACAAGGAAATTTATTGGTTCACCAGGATATTGGATGTACCCTCAGTGGTGAACTCAGTAGCAGTGACGGGGAACATGTCGGCCCGACGACTGAAGCGATCGGTGAAAAGTAAGATGTAGGTGTTGCCTTGTGGCGTGACCGGAAGAGGGCCGAAGTAGTCAACACTGACGGCGATACCTGGACCTTCCGGTAGAGATATGGAGATGATTGGCCAGCGAACAGTCAGCCGTGGGTTTTCCGCGCTTGGCTTTTCAAGCAGTGGCGAAGCCATCATCGGGTGCAAATATCCATGCCAGTCCACCAATAAAACCGCTCCAGCATGCGCAACGTGCGCGTGGTGCCAACGTGGCAAGAAGCCGTCGAATGACAAGCTTGCATTATCCAAGGGCGCATGAGCAGGGGAACGTAGATGTGAACCGGCTGGTCGTTCAGCGTGCAAGTAGCTCGCCACACAGAATTGGGCTTGTCAGACCCTGTCGGTGGCGCTGTCGGGCTACGGAGGAGTAGGACGATGTCGTCGTCAGTTGTATGTAATCGACCTTTACCCGCCAGCCCCTGGATGTTTGAGAGGGAGGAACGCTTGTGCAAGGGGTAGCACGCCAAAACATCGAGTGGCAAGACCAACGGCTGGCCCATAGAGATGTAAGGCATCGCGGCGTGGCACGCCCGCTCAGCGTGCTGCTCTCGCTTCCAATCGGCATGCGAATAATGCGCGACGGAATAAGCGAACAGCAATTTAGCAACGTCGCCGAGGGCATCCGACCTTGGAGGTGCAGTCGTCGTTTCACCAGAAGAAGGTGTGAGCCGTAAGAGAGGAGTTCCCATAGGCTCTGCGTGGTCGCGGTCGGACGGAAGTGGTATCGTGCGGACCGGTGAGTCTGCAAGAGCAGGGGTCGCGGCGGCGGGTGGAACCGGTCACGGCCGTGGAACTCGCGGCGGGGTCGTAACTCGCCTGGAAGATGGTCGAGGGGCCTTGCTGGGCTCGAAGCCATTGTCGATAGCAGGGGGTGCATTACCAGCTGCTGTTGCTGAACGCCAGCGCATCCGAGCGGAGATGCGGTCTGAAGACTGCGTCATCGTCTAGGGCGCCGGAGAGCAAGGCGAGTTAGAGACGGGCGCGGTCAGGCCCGCGGGCTCGACCGAGTCAGACTGTTGTACCGAGCTCCTGGAAGGAGTCGGTTGGGCGACCGACGTCGTGGTAGCCGGGGCTTCTGCGGAGCTCTCTCTGATCGCGGTGGGTACAGCAAACCGAAGCGAAATTGTTGTCGGCTGCACGCGAGGCCCACCCGCGGCCGGGGGGGCTGACGGATGCAAAAACACGAGCAGCGAATCCCCTGGAAGGAGCAGCAAGGTCGTCAACCCTCATCATACGTGGCCCGTGCGCGCGAAAATCGCAAACATCGGCGTAGTTGAAAGGGAGCCCGCCCGAGGCAGTACTTTCGGTGCGGGGCATTAGCCCACCCAAGCCGACACCCGGAATCGGCGAGGAAGGAATGTCCAGCCCGAAAGCCCCTATGAGGTATATGCCACCATCCTCAACAGGGGTGAGGCTCGTCGAACCATTGCGGTCATGTTTCCTGGCAGGCTCCAGCAAGCGAGACAGGAAGTCGGCGTTGCCATTCACGCTTCCCTTGCGGTATTCGAGTGTGTGGTCGAACGCGGTGAGGAACTCGAGCCATCTCTGGCCCGCCCCGCAACGACGTTGCACGTGCTCGGCACTGACACCCTGTGACGCGTACGTGTCGACAGCCACAGTAGAAACGTCCTTCCCTGCGGTGAATACCGGTACTGTGGTGCATGCCCCACCCTACCCGACGCTTATACAGCAAACGTTTTGAGTCGCGGATAAATTCGCAGTAGGTGGCCTGCGACAGACAAAGATATCTAGCCTACTGGCATCGCAGGATCCACAAGTAGGCTATGTCTGTAGCACGCCTCGGATATCCATAATGACTTCCCAAGCCTTGTTGCCGAGCTTTGGTGTGTGGGTTTCGATGTACACGAACGCCCTTGAACCGATTGCACGCAAAGCTGATAGATCTGCCTCTTTATCATGCATCTTGAAGAAAGGTGTTCTTCCTCGCAATGTTAGTACTGCTGTGAAAAACAGTTCTCCCCACATGTTGGGGGGAAAGTTGCCGTCCTTAAGAAGACACCTCACCGTAGCCGCAAGTGTCCTTCCGACGCGCTCTGATACCCCGTTCTGTTGTGGCGTAGCTGTCGGGGTGTATTCCATGCTGATGCCAGAGTTGACGCAGAGTCTTGAACTCTTTGGAGATGTACTCGCCTCCCTTGTCGCACCTCAATCTTTGGATACGTAGCGCCAGTGGGACTGCAACTGTCATGTTGTAGAGGTGAAGCGTGTCGACTGCCTCCGTTTTAGATTTTAGGAGGAAGATCTCGTTCATCCGGGAAAAGTCGACAGTGAACTTGCTGACGTACTTGAATCCTCCTCGGGCTGCTGGCGTGATGGGCCCCATAAGATCCGTGTACGAGTATACCAGTTCCATTGGTCCGTCGGTCTTGTGCTTCGTCTTTCCCGGGTGAGCCTTTTGAATACTCTTGCCCACTGCGCAGATGTCACATCCAGACACAGCGCCGGTGTATTCAACACCGTTGCCTTCCGTCTTGCGAAGGAGCTCCATGTTGGCGGGGTTCATGTGTCCCAACCGCCGATGCCAGGTGTCAGCGCTTACCTGTGCGGCGAGAGCCACACCAGGTGTTGATGTCTTGGTCTCGCCTGACATAGCCGCCTTGGCCAAGGTTTCACCGTCAACAGCGGGCAGTGACAGGTCAAACGAGCACATGCCCGCATGCTTTCCGTGCTGATTCAACCGAAGATAAGTATTCTTGTTGAACTTGATTTGGGGGTTTCCTGCTCGAAGGATGGTGATTACCCCCATTCTCATTGCTGTTACCGAGGAAAACAGGTGACGTCCCATTCCGGGTACGAGGTACGCAAAAATGCGCACAGGAACAGGCTCGCCCGATGGATTGATAATTTGTCCGCAGATGGTGCCTGTTGCAGTGGCGAAGATTTTCTTGTTGCCAGCAGCCCCAATGGGCTTCAGTTCGTCCAATATTCTACGACCTCTCATGCGCTGTCGTAGACCTGGGACTAAATCTTCATCCACAAAGTGATCTGACGCTCCGCGGTCCACTAGCATGGTGAATGCTTTGGAGTTGAGACATGAGGTCCTTCCGTCGCTTGCTGTCGTCAGTGCTAAACATGCGAACGCCATGTCGAAGTCATCATCAAAGTTGAGGGATGGTGCATCGTCGTCGTCGTTGGTAGGAGGAGAACTGGCCGACAGTACAGCAGAAGCGAGGTTGGCACCCCCACGCTTCGGTCGTGGTGCACCCTGTGCATAGCACATGTCATCGCTGTGAGTGGTGGTTTTGTGAACCGAGCACCACTTCTGTCCGGCGGCACTTGGATCCTGCTTTGGATCCGCCCTTCTTTCCAAAAGATTTCTTGTTCTTCCGTGAGTTGTCGTGGTGGTTTCCATCACTGCCAGATTGTTTGTCTTCGTCCCGCTTCTTCCAGCAGTTGCGGATGAGATGGCCATCCTCCCCACAGTGAGTGCAGGTCGTTGTTCCAGCTGTCATAGCTACGCTGCGGCCGGCGATCTTCCCTTTGGCTCCATTGCTGCGGGAAAGGTAATCTAGGTAGAGATGACGCATTGTGCGCTGCATCTGGTCAATGTCGAAGGTGGGGTTCCGGGATATCATCATCTTGATGTGCCTGTACTCCGGAGTAAATCCTTGTACACAGATGTCCTTAAATCATCGGTCGGAGATGGGTTTACCCATTTTCTCCAGCTCTGCTCGGACGAGGGTTTTCTTCATAAAATAATCATCCGGGTCTTCTCATTGCTTCATCATGGTGTTTACCAGTTGGTCCATGGTAGAGCGAATGACCTCGTCCGTTACCTTCTCGTACTTGTTCACGAACTTGTGTAGAGCTTGTTGGCCGTTGCTACTCGTATCCATTGTGTCTTCATGCTCGGCCACAAGAAGTGCTGCTGGTTTGTCGGTGAGTAGGTAGAGGATAGCGTAAAGAGCTTCATTGGCCCTGTCAAATTCTGCAATGGCCTTATCGGAGGCAGCCCGAGCTTCACCTGAAAGTGCAGGTTCTTGCTATGGACGGGTCTGTTCCTTAATCAAGGGCGCGATGTCGCGACGCGTGACCCCCAAGATTACGGCCAGCTTCTTGTGCCAATCGCGGAATTCATTGGGCTTGCGTGCGTCGATTTTTTCAAGGCCTTTGATGGCGTTTGCCAGGTTTCCGCTGTTGTTGTTGGTGAAGTCCTCCATGCCGGTAGGATGTACGGGTAGCCGAAAGACCTTGTATGACATTACAATGGTTGTAGTGGTTGCTGTTGTTGTACCGGGTGAAAGCAGCAAATGTACTGCCGTGACTGTTCGAATTTGTTCTCGGTTGAACAGTCTTTTGGGGTCCTCAGATCTACAATGAGCCTGGTGACCAAAAACAGTTTTCCGTGGGTGACAGCTCTATCCCTCTTGAAAAATTGAGAAGTACAATGCTCCTTTAACAGATAGCGGTCAGGCGTATCGGGAGTGTTTGACTTTCATGTTGCTGTTGCTCAGTTTAGTTGAGGCTGATTATTCACGGGTATGGACTACGCTTCAGCAGAGCCCCTAACCTACAGCAGTGCTGGGGTTGTGAGATGGAGTTGCTGAGTGTTGGCGTACAGTAGGCTCGCTCGATTTTATCGAGATATCGCCTGTAAAACTAGACGAAGGTGAGATGACACGGTCGTTTTACGGTGCTCGGTGGGTGCCACTAGTCGTATTACAGCAGTTAGATTACAGCAGTAGCAGTAGTTGTTTTACGCAGGACCCTCTTCGATGCACGCGGTACCCAAACGAACCGTATACCACTCACTTTTCAACGAAGCACTTCTTCGTTGCTGGATTCTCGTCGTACTCGTCGACTTGATGGAGAAGCTCCCCAACAAGCAGCAGATGCAGCAGATTTTCTTGACTCTCTCCTCCAGTAGTGGTGACGATGATCGTGAACCGATGTGCCAGCTGCTTGACGCGTTGACGCGAGACGAGGCTCATAACCTATTAATTATTTGGTGGCGGTGCGTAGCGTGTGTCAGTCCGTAGCTGGTATACGCTTACGTAGGCTCGCTTGCGGATGACCCGATCAGGACACAGCCTATATCATTTGTAAAGGCTTACGTAGACTCACGGTCAAGTGTGCCTGTAGGAGAGCTTCAAAGAAGAGAAAATGGTTGGCGACCCCGGGCCGATATGTTGATTGAAGATTAATTTGTTCAGCAGATGAGAGCTGACGGTGAGCAAAGAGGAGTGAGCACATGTGGGCGGTGCGCCTGTGCGTCGCTCGTAGCTCAAAAACAAGGACCCTCAAAATCCGTTGCAAACACAAAGAAAAGGACCCTTGAGATGGACCCTCGAACAACCGTACTAACCGATAATTCCAGGGTACGGAAAAAACAAAAACAAGCTATGACCCCAACAAGCAAAAGGCCCCAATACGAGATTCTACAGCATTGTTGTTTAATAACTCGTATCTCAAGGTATGTGATCATATGACCCTACGTAGTCTATCTTCTTGAATTCAGCTACAATTCGTATCTCAAATATCTTGCTACCGGTTTCAAGAGGGATACCAAAGACTGTCCCTCTCAACGTGTACCAGTACCTACTACATATATATACCAGGTATCTGGATATGATTAGCCTGTAAACTGCTGTGTATCATGTATCCAAGATATTTCTGCTGAGACTTGTGCCTGCTACGTACTGCATCAATAAACGACAACTACTAGACTGCAAAATGTCTGTCGTACGAGCAACTCGCAATGTATACCAGATGACGTTAAGTGTTATCAAGTAACGACAATTATGGTTACTGACAAGTACTCATCTCTAATAGAGACCCCAAGAATGTGTAGGTGTCTTAAGGATACATTCACAAAACCAAAAGTGTCGCCACTGAACCATGAACCACTGACCTTTGTAGCGACGTACATCTCTGAAAGGAGGTGCTTGATGCCCCGAGAAGAAAGCGGCGGAAAGTGTGTCGTGTTGGACGTGAGCAGCCCCACCAGCTCCTGCCATGTCGAACCAGACGAGAAGAAGCTGAACGGCAAAAACTTCTCGATCACCATCTTGGCAGCATTAAGCTCGCGAACTCTGAAAAAAAATGCACAAACAAACACAGAGCAGCAGCGATTGGAAGGTAGGTGTTGGGGGTAGGTAATATGAGCAACCAACGAGCGCGTGAGAGACCAGATACCAATTGCCTCCTTTCCCTTCACTACCCACACCAGGGCAGCGCGACAAAAAGGCAAAACGACATCGCAGTTCTACAAAGTCGCGCAAAACATACCGGTGGGCAGAGATTCCTCGACGAATTTGCAACACGTGATATTTTTCAATCTTTTTTCACTTGGTTTTGGTATACCCCCCCCCTTATCTGGGTTTTAGAAATGGATGGCGAGCTGTCGATATTATATTGTTATATATTTTAGTACGTCCTTGCCCGGACCCGTCTGATATGTGTTCGAGAACAAATTTGCCATTTGACATCACACACACCTGTTGTTCGTGCCAGCAAAGGAGTTCTCGCTCGCCTCGAAGCTCCACTGGATGTTCCCTTTCGCTTGCTTTTGCTTTCCAGCCTTCACAGCGCCAGCCACTCCGCGCAGCCTGTGTTTGCTCTTGTGGTGGTTGTTCACGTTGCTGCGATCGCCCTTTTCAGGGAACCGTCGTCTTGTTTTTGCGGCGCGCGGGGTCCGCCGTGTGGTCCTCTTCAGCTAACGGGACGACGTAGACTCCTAGCGAGTACATAAACGACCGCTCGCCGGACCTTCTCTCCTGTAGCCGCCCGGCACCTTGAAGTCATCGCCAGCTTGAACGATGTCCGCGGGCAATACATACACCTCTCCTTCCATGTTGTACACGAGCGCCGGTGTAATTGCAAGCACGGCTTTATTGTCATCCACCTCGATTACCTCGGGCTGGCTCCCGGCTGCTGGTGGAGTAGACGAACTGCCGCCACCCGTCTGACGGAGGGGGGGTAGATGAACTGCCGCCACCCCTGTCAGGCGGGGATCCTCGCGGATCCGCCGCATCCATATATTCCCTCTCCGCGGGTGCACAGATGCAATTTATAGATTGCGTGTTTGTGTTCTTTGGTTTTGTGTCTGAGCTGCGGGTTGTTGTGAACGAGTGGGTGTGTTTGTGTGTTGGTGGGGGGGGTGGGTCTGTGATATTTCGTGTTGGGGGGGGGTGGCGTCAGCGTGACGGAAGAGACGTGACGTCAGAATGCGTAACACGACACATGCAGTCAGAACGCGCTCGACCCCAATTTGCAAAATTTACAATTTGTACCGGCCACTCCGGGTATTGTTACAAACGTATACCCGTACCCGGGGTATCGTGCCACAATCTTACAGAACTCATAGAAATTCCGGGTAAGGGTACGGGGTTATTACAGAACTTCCAGAAGTTCCGGGTACGGGTGCGGAAGTCTTACAGAACTTCCAGAAGTTCCGAGTATTATAAAAATGAAAATACACTCCAGCTGTGAGATCGAATATTTTGTCGAAACTCATCTTTGCAAGCTGTGTGTGATACTCCGATCGCGCGTATTACGGGTTGTGTGTTCTCATTAAGGATATAGGTCGGCGACTCCCCTTGCAACTACAGTGTAGCTGTCAGGGTCAACAGGGTGATGCTAGTCAGTCTGTGCGCGGAAACTATAAAACCCGTTTTTGAGGGGGACAAAATCTGACAGCTGTGGAAGGAAATGCATCAGTTTATCAAGTGAGTCCTGTAAGTCAAATAACCGGTGAGGGGAGGGCGGAGTTTTTGAGAACGTGGGGGCCTGGTTCAATTTAAGTTCCGAGTATATTGTAGCACGGGTGTACAGTACTCACAGAAGATCCGAGCGGGTATAAAAAGCTGTACCCGTACTCCGGGTATTGTGCGCTCGGGCGTACAGAACTTCCAGAACTTTCGGGTACGGGTATGAATGTCCTACAGAACTTATAGAAGTTCTTTGTAGGGTAGTACCCGGGGTAAATACCCCGGGTACGGTTTGTGAGTACCCTGCAGAACGCAACCTTGATTTTATTAGCAATTCATTACAGGGGTTCCGCATGGGTGCCGGCATTCGCCAGGACCCATGCTCCGGGTAGGGCAGGGCAGCACTTCGACTTGTTCGATTCAATATTGGATAGAGAGCAAAAACCGTTACCACACAAAACACAATCTACGCGTGTAGAACGCAAAGTAATGCCAAGAGATTGATATAGACTAACAGTGGACTACTTTCTTCTTCTGTCGTTTCCTCCGTTTCTCCGTTTCTTGCGTGAATCCGATTCCGAGCTTCATCATATATATTTCGATCGGATAAATCCGAGCCCACGCAGACTGACCCTCTAGTCTGGCCACGAAGAGACATTTCGAGTGTGTTTGTTGACGTTTCGACCCAACCAAGCATCCAAGGCCAGCAGAGGGATGGTCATATGTTTGCTGCATGTTCTCTACGTAGCAAGTAACAGGCGCGCACTGGGCCAGCTTCTGCTACATGCATGATACCATAATATCTAGATCCGAGGCTCGCAGACCGACTGTGTCTCTGCGTGTATAGTGATCGTGGAGGGACTTGCTGACGGCATTCTAGGCGTGAAACATAGTGTCGCTGCCTTCGTATTTCAATTCCTCGAATGCTAGTATAATAATGCTGCTACTTGTTGCTGTCGGACACTCTCGTCTGGTCGATGGAACATTAGTAGTACGCGATAGCACTGAACTAAGAATTTGGTAGTTAAGAATTTCAGGCTCGATGTTTGATACGAAAAAAAACGTATAATACCTGGTATGGCCTTGTTGGCTGAGTGCCGGCCGCTCATTGTGTTGGTTTATGCGTTGGTTTATGCCTGCGCACAAGTCTGATGTATGATGTGTATGACTGCATAGAGTCTACGGAGATGGTAGAGTAGAACTATTGATATGAATGGCGGTCCCAATCTTCGACATGTTCGAGTTGAGCCACCTTTGGCGCAGTGTACTAGTACTACTGCTGTCACTCAGTTGACTATTTTGTTATCTTCGGGTGTGCATGTTCAGAGTGGCCTCCGGGACTCCGGTACTTTAATATATATATTCTACCTCCTTATCTTCTCCTCCGCCTGATGGTCCCTCGTCGGGTACCGAGAGCAATCTCCCCGTGAGCCACCCTACGCCGGGCATACAGATTGTCGATTACGTTGGCCGTAGATAGTACATTAAGTAACCGTCATCTGGGGACGATAGGGTCCATTATCAGAATCAGAATCCGTTCACATATATATACACAACTCTGTTTAACCATCCACGTACACGGGTGGTAGACGCATGGCTGGCTCACTGACGGAAACAGAAGTCACGAAATCCGGAGAGCCATCGGGCTGGGAAGAGAGAAAAAGTAGGAAATATGCATTAAAGTACTGAAAATATGGAAGTAAAGGAAGTAAGTGCCACTCAGAGGCTTTTCCCACTCCCACACGACGTACGTGGTGACCCTAATCATGGGATTAGGGACCGCGTATTTATTTTATTATATCCGTTCGGGAAACCATAGGTTCCCCCGCATCTCCGAAGATGCTACCATCACATACACCAACATACCATATAGTAAATCAGACTTGTGCATAGGCATAAACCAACATTCCCCCTGCCTGCGTGCACGTCATGATCACGATCAACTCGAACATATCGAAGATTGAGACCATATCAATAGTTCTACTCTACCATCTCTGTAGATTCTATGCAGTCATACATATCATACATCAGACTCGTGCACAGACATAAACCAACATTCCCCCTGTTTGTGTGCACGTCATGGTAGCGTTCATCCAAAGCGCACCATACGGAACCTTGCTTATTCCAACAAGGTACATGCCTCAAATATCCAATATCAATTTCAAACCAATACTGCCTCTGCTCCAAAAACCCGAATATTGATACCCAACGCCGTAGCTAGCGGAATTGAACCGCAGTAATCGTAACGGAAATCGCTAATAAGAATATGGGCGATCAAGAGTACAGTGGGATTAATCCGCGTAAAACCAGAACGATAAAGGTTCGATTGTGATTCAATAAATCAAGCCTAAAATAACCCCAAAACCAAACAATATTGTTCCCCCGAATAGGTATAATTCCAAATCTCTTCGATCAAGCAAAATTCTGGTGGCATTATACATACTTTCGTTTCAACATGCCCCAGGCAAAATGAAAAATAGGATAAATGTTAGTATCAACGCAGACCCGAATTCGATCGTCGGACATTGATACGAGCACATAGTGAATCCTACAACTCCGACAGTCCGGGAACGAACACGGATATATCACCAGGATTGATACCTCCCCGCACAGCAGTGTGGAAATCCCCAATGACACCGACCGCCCGATCTCTAATTGGCTGGGGTTCGTATATTATAGAGCCAGCTCCACCCGGGGACGATAGGTTCCCATTTCCGGTCCATGGGTCATTCCACATATCTAAACATTAGACAAACGGGGGGAAGAAAATCGAGTTCTCTCGAGTCGACACCGCCCCCCACGGTGTGGAAACCCCAACTCCATTGGCTAGAATCGCTGATTGGTTCGAGCTCCACAGCGGCCCCCCAGCCTACGAAGTAGTAGGAGGATTATAGAAGCTTGCCAACCAATGGGGGGCAGTTCCGTCTCACACGGGGGAGATAGGGCCCCATCCCCGGTTCAGAAATCCTCCGAATCTTGACAGCTCCAACAACGCGGGAACAATAACGATGACCTCCCGGGGTCGATATACCTCCCCGCACGGCGTGTTAACCCCGACTCCATTGGCTTATTTCTCGTGATTGGCTGGTAGGCTTTGACCCAATAAGCTCACAGTTATTTCGATCGACTCTGGTTTTCTCGCACACTTCTCGCATATTGCGTTTGGTGCTACTGCAGTGGAGTGCCCTCATCAACTGAAACCAAGCAACAGACAGACACACATCTTGCCCGGGCTCGAGAGCAGGGGCGCCGATCTGTCAAAGGGCTCTTCCAGCCGTTGCGGTCGTTCGTTATTGGTGGTGCCGCGCAGTAGACTTCATACGTGCAGCGGTTGGTTGCGAATGTGCTGTTGGGCTGTCATGTGCTGTGTGCGTGCTGGCCATGTGGCTGAAGGTGTGGCTGCAAGACGACACATACATGATACGTTCAGAAGAACGCGTGCTATACCAGTAGTAGATCGCTCTAATAATTCGGCTTTTTATATTATTGCGTTTGGTGCTGTTGGAGTGTTCATCATTTTGAGCGTGCTTGGTCTGCAATGGGCTCAAACCTGATCTGTCATACGGATTAAGTTGTTTTGTGGCCTACCTTCCACAGAGTCGGCGGCTGTTAGTGATAGTGGTACGATTTCATACCGGTCTAGGATTATTTTTCTATATCCCCTTCAGGGCTCCTCTCTCAGTGAGTTTTTCGTACATTGTGCAAGTATGCCCGGAGGACCCATCGTGTATCTCACGCCGAGTCCGAGAGCTGTTTCGTGACTATGGTACAATCAAATACTCATCTCAGATTCTGTCGTACGGATTAAGTTGTTTTGGGGCCTACCTTCCACAGAGTCGGGGGCTGTTAGTGGTAGTGGTACGATTTCATACCGTTCTAGGATTATTTTGTTTGTCTTGTGTGAGGCTTGATTGTCCCCCCCTTTTCCGTTTTGCTTGCCATTTCTCTGGTGTAAGTTCTCTGCGTTGAAAGTACCAATTGGATCGAGGGCATTTCTATATCCCCTTTATTATTTATTGGATCGAGGGCATTCTATGTCCCCCTTAGCGCCCCTCTCTAAGTCTGCATAATTCGTTTTTAATTTTTGTATATCTTCACCAGTGTATGTGCCGCGTACATTGAAGTAGCTAATTGAGGGCATGCAGTTTCGTCTTTTTTAGTTCTTTTCTGTGAGTGAGTTCTTCGTATATTTTGGAAACAAACCTATGGTTAAGTTCTTCGTCTACTACTGTGGGAGTGTGGGAGTAAACACCGAGAGGTTTTCCAAGGCACACTCAACGGCGCCTTCCTTTTTCTCTTCCGTAAATTAAACATTTTCAACCATTCATTCCGTCCGATACCATTTTTATTGATGACGTCTCCTCTTTCCTTTCGCCTCGAAGCCTCGAAGCGAAGCAGGTCCTCAAATTCTCCTTTCAGCATTTCTGGCCTACTTTTACTTGGCGGCGGTTTTAATAACAGTGTTTCGCCTATGCTTGCTTCCTTCGTTTATATGTTTTCCTTCCATCAAAGTAAACCTTTAGAACCTCATGTTCGTATGAAACTCTTGGCATTACTTTAAGCTTGAATTTCTTTATTTTTACAACTTATTTCGTCGAGTGCTACCCTTCCTCACCCAAAGAATGGGCGCCATGGAATGTCAAATTATGATATTTAGAACCTCATATTCGTATTATACTCTCGGCATTACTTTAAACTTCCAATAATGTCGAATCGAACAGTTACAACTTTTACCCTTTTCCTCGTCCGAGTGCCGCCCTGCCCTACCATGCCGGCGCCCATGCGGAGCCCTTGTATTTTAGAGTATAAAAATATTTCAAGGACGTCAGCCGTGAGTTCGACGAAATTTGTGCAGAAGATCCCATTTTTTTATGATACTGCTATATTGTCGATTGCTGTGGCGCACAGGAGATATTGTCAAGAAGATCCCTATTACTCCGTATCACCGGCTTATTTCTGGCGAACACGAGATGACACTTTCGAGAAGATCCCTACATTTTATTATACTGTCATAAACTAATTGCTGGCGCACACGACGTATTGACTGGGAACAACAACAACAGTCAGTAGCCAGCGCAATTCTTGCAACCACACAACCTTGAGAATCACACCTTCGTTTAGAATGGCATCCACGTTTCGTTTGTGGGGATAAATATACATGGAAATAGTGTGCGATATTTATTATGCGGTCCTGAAAGATGGATCGTTGATCGTGGACCAATGTACAGGATACGGAACGACTCTTTGGAGCGGCGACGAAAAAGACAAAACATTGTTTGTCGTACTGCGATTTTAAAAGCGACTCCGTTCGTTGCGCTTAGTTCTATTTTTATGGTCTGGCCTGTTTTGTCGTGTTCTCGTACCCGGTACGCTAGCATTACACTTGCTTTATACTTTGATTAATTGCGATTGTTTAGTTTACTGTCTCACAGTCTGTGACCACATAACATAATAAGTTGTATCTCTCTAGGATGAAGAATCGGCACGGACACTGGGTGCAATGATGTCGTTGGGTAGGGGACGGCCCCCCTCGAGGACAAATGAACGCTCGAACAAAGGCATTTAACCGTGAAATCCGATATCGAAAAGCAACGACACAGCAGTCGTACGACAATAGGCTAAACGCTTCGAGGTGTGACCATGAAAAAAGTGTGGTGGGGACGAAATAAGAAGCCAATTTGGAAATGATGCCAACTTGGAAATAAACATTTTCCCATATATATGTTTTTTTCGTTCAAGCTCTGCATATATATACCAAGATCCAAGAATAGCTCGGGCGTATACCGCCCGAAATACAAAAAATTGCGCACTTCTCGCTTGTCTCGCTCAGCCCACGTACCTGATCCCGGCCAGGTGCGGAACGGATACGGCAGGGCGAGGGGCGTTTGAGCCGCCCCCCGAAGACGGCGCTCGAACCAAGCGATTGGACCGAGAAAGTCCAGTTCCGAGAATCGCATACTGAGGCCGAGACCAAAACAACTCCTGACCGAATAAAAAAAAATGATCATATATATATATATATATGTATATATATATATATTTATACTCACCACCAGGTAACATATTTCCAAATCCGACCAACACTCGTAGACGCGGTGCGTCTAATTTTATTCAAACCAAAAAATTGGATTTTATAACTAATTTTCAAGGACGTCAGCCGTGAGTTTGACGAATTTCAGGTCAATACTCATTTGTTCAATGTTTTCACCTGTTCTTGATCATATGATGTGTTTTGAATTTCACCAAATAAAAGTATGTTATCAATTATTAATGATACACAATTACCCTCTGTTGGAAGCCCCGTCGATGCGTCATCACCATTCCCTGGTAAAACAGCAATAATAGTTCGAGACACACACTCAGCATAAACATACCTTGCCAACTACAATAAAAAACGGCAATCATTTAACAAGCAACAGAAACCAGATTGCAAAACAAATATCCTCGCAAACGTGGTTTCGCCAGCGCAACCGGGAGTTTGCGGCTTTTGTCAGGTCTTACACAGTCAGCCGGGGTGAACAGCACACTCATGATTATTGTTGAAAGAACTTGTGTTACATTATCAGCGAGAGAGAGTAAGAAGAGAGTGAAGACGTTCTTCGGTCGTCGAGACGTCGGTTCGCCACAGCAGTAACACCAAATATATATACATATATCCTGGGGGAAGCATGCGTTCCACCTACTATTGATAGTGATTCCGACGCACAAGACTGTGCGACACCACACGACCATACTCCGAGCATACTCAACAACAGTGCTGACACCTTCTATGTTTTCGCCCTCGCCAATATCCTCAAAACGTAACCTGCAAACATAGTCTACATAGCTCCACAAACTAAAATTATGTACTGCACAACGCAGAATTGCGTTTGCTATGTTCAGGACCCGGTTTGCTTAGGTTTACCACACTGAAATGTAAATATAAGGATCGTCGGGGGTGCGAATATAGATCACCACCTTTACGCCCAGAGCGGCACCTGGTACTTGTCTGTCACGAGTCATCCCACGCAAGCGGTCCTAACACGAGGAGCTAGCTCAACATATATCACCGTCATCACCCGAGACACAACGTCGAAGACGTTCGTTTGCGCAACCCGACCAACATTTCCATTCGCTAGTCCTGAAACAAATACCAGCTATACTCGTAAAAGTATCCGACTAACCCGTAGTTCCACACTTGATGACCTCAAACGGCCACAAAAAACATTAACCAAAAAAGTGCAACCGTACCGTGGGATGACTCTTATACAACGTACATTACAGCTTGTCGCCATCGAAATCTTAAACTGAAGGATCCGTCACGCAAACGAAAGGCAAGTTACGCTAAAATAGGTACCTGGTACGTTTCAGGGGAAGGCGGGCAGTGCAGGGCATCAAACTTGATGTACCGATGCTACCGATGTACGCGTTCAACATCGCTCAAGCAGCCACAAACGGTAGACTAAAATTTTGCGCGGACCACTTCTTCATACTCCCCATCCAGCCCGCCGCTGCCCTCTTATCACACCCACACGCTTACAACACATCAGAGTCTTCCTTTAAACCCTATTAGCACCCACATGTTTGGGGACGAACTATTCGGAATTTGTGTGGAGTTTTTGCAGGGATTTTTAACGCGTCGGGTCACTTCTCGCGGGTCGGGTCGGGTCGGGCCGAGGTAAACCGACCCGACCCGTGATATTTGAAAACTCGTGACCCGACCGGACCGGACTCGAAACGTTTCCAATACCTCCTGACCCAACCCGACTCGATCCGTGATACATACCCGCGGATCGGGTCACGACTCGTGAAAACCCGTGCATTTTTTTTCCATCGATCAACTGGTTGACTGCGCAACACCCCGTAGTCCTAAAACGGCGGTTGAAAGTAAGACCACCAACTCGGTTATTAGTGGTCGTGGCCAGCATGTCCAGCGTCACAGTGCTGGTCGAAGATAAGGGGGATTCCGACAATGAGAGCCCCGACCATGAAGGATGCGAGTTTGCGCACTTGGGATCCCACCACCCCTCGTTCGACCCCTGCTCTTGCATCTGGCCGAACCTCAAGAGCTTCGGGAACAAGCTCTGAGAGGGCAACAAAAACGAAGGACCCTGCGCCAATCAGAAGGATAGTCGAAACCTGGGCTGAGGTGAGGTCGTCGCGCAGAGCCAAGATGAGGATGGCGCCCAACAACGCCGATAGAGCCGATATTAAGTTGTAAACGGTCGCCTTCAAATCATTTTGACAGAGAGGAGGCAATTTTTTCGTGGGGGGGGGGGAGGGGTAGGGAGGGAGGTAGTTTTAGCACTCATAATAGCCGGATCACAAGATAATTCCTTGCGCAGGAAATGGCTATGTAGCGACGGGCAAGGGACGACTGTAGCGCAGCCGTGGCTGACGGTGTGAGAGCCGCCTTGACGAATATTTTGACAGGAGGAGGGGGGGGGGAGTTTTAGCACTCAACATATGTCGGATCATGTGAATATTCAATGGGCATCAACGGCGCTAGCGACGGGCATGGGATGAATATGAATTGGGCTATCGACTGGCATTTGGACCCTACTGCGCAGCGGTGGCTAACGCGGCGGGGGCGAGAGCGGTCGACCAGGACGAACAACATTAAATAGACTACTGTCGCAACCGAGTCCTAACGTTACTACCGTTACCAATTACATACCGTATAATACGCACGACAACAAGACAACACAACCCCCTCGGGCGAATTTCAAAGTCTTTTTTCTCGACGACGGGGAGAATGCAACCGCGCAGAGATGCCTCTACGGAAATATCTCGATCCTCCGAAGACCGCCATTTTCGTTGTGTGTGCCCCTCCGAGGTTTTGTATACAATTGGCTCTGATATTCATCAAAGGGGGCTGTATTGTCTTGCGTGTCGTGCGATAGTCACCTGAAACGCACTCATTCCCCCCTTAATGAGCGCCATGAAGTCGGCGAGCTCGTGCGGGACCTCGTGGACAATGGCGGAAGCGGTGACCGTCCAGCCGATAGTCGAGCTGCACCCGAGAAACGCCGCTCCGATGGTAACTCCATCCGCAAAGTTGTGAACGAGGTCTCCGATTATCACGGTCCAGCACACCGACTGCAAGCTTCCCACATCCAGCAACTTCTTTCCCGACCGGTCGTTTATCAACTTCTGCAGGGTTACAGCACTGCCAGCACCACGTTCAGTAACCGACGCCGTAGCTCCGGCAGGAGATGCTCCCAACGTACTCGAAATCGGCGCCGATGAGGAACCTGCCGTTGCTTCGCTTATGGTTCCGGCCTTGGTTTTCTCGTGGCCGTCTTGGGCATACCCACCGTGAGTGTGAGAGTGTGAGTGGCTGGGCGCTAGCAGGGCGTGCACGGCAACTCCAAAGAAAACGCCAACAAGAACGGCAAGACCGGCGTGTATGCCGAGGTCGTGGAGGTTGTCCTCGTAATTCGACTGCAGCCCCTCCAATGCTTCGGGAATGATGTGCATCAGGGACGCGGTAAGGAGCGCGCCGGCCGCAAAAATCGAGGCATGGGAGAGGTCGATGGTCTGGGCGATTCGTCCACTAATCAGCAGCAGCAATCCCACCAAGCTGAGGGGGGAACGGCGGAAACAGGGGAGGGGGGGGGAGGGGAAGGGGAGGGGGGGGAGGCGCACTCGTTTGTTGCTCGCCTTAGTCATATGACCAATGACCAATGACCGATGACCAATGACCAAAACTGAGTCATCCCACGGTAGGGGGTGCAGTTCTTTTTTTGGGGGGGGGCAAACGTTTGAGCCCCTCAAGTATGTAATCATCGGTCAATTCGTGTGATAAATTTACGAGTATACTTGTATCTGGACGTAGAAACGGTCGGGTTGCGCGAACGAGCGCTTTCGAAGTGATGTATCGAGCATTGAGCTCCTCAAGTTAGGAACTCAGAAAAATTTGCTGCACCCCTGGCGCGGGATAAGTCCCCTTTCGAGACGGAGCGGCGCTCCTACTCCTAATGAAGACACCTCCAAGCATTTAGGCGCTCATTACGTTTTTACGGTATATTACGTGCCAACCATCTGCGTCTCTTATCCCCTTCCAGTTTCGCCTTTTGTGGCCACCATCTACCTCCTAGGAGAGCGACCGTTGCTCGTTCACGTTTTGTTGGGGGGGCGGTTGCAGATAAACGAGGTTTGTTTGTCGTGTAAAAAAAACGAAACACAGGATTGGACTTGCAACATGGGCTTCACCTGCATGCGGAGACAATCGTGGAGGCGATGAGAGCGCTAGCCCACTGTTTACCCGTTGCCGGAGAGGTATCCTCATCCAAATCTCCTTCTTCTTCTACTTCTTCTTCGTGGTCATGCTCCTCCTCCCCTTCCTCCACCACAGCAGCTAGCACGGCGCCCGAGGGAGACGTGACCACGACTTCGACCTCGTCCGGGTCGTCATGCTCTAGGAACAGCACATACGCTCCGGCGTCGGTTAGGTTAACCGGGACCAACACGAGGGGGTGTTCTAGCGAGACTTGGTATACGACGGTTTCAGAAGGGATGACAGCTTCGCCGGTGGTAAGGAGGGTCGGTTCTTCGGCTCCGCTGGTGAAGGCTTCCCATGCTGAAAAAAACGTGGGCAGGAGACAAAAAACAAAAACGTCGCAGGACGATACGGTGGGGCAAGGGCAGCAGGTGGGTTAGAGCGCCACCAAGCCGGACGTAGAGTTGGTCCGTAGGTTTCCTGTTTGATGGCTTTCCCTTTGTTTATTTGTACGTGCTTTCTGGGAAAGGTTATGCGTGATCGATTTTGAAGTTCATGCCACACATTGCCGGATGGAAAGCATAATAGCAAGGAAAAAGGGAGTCTCGCAAGCCGTTCGCCCTTGATCCAGGCTCTAGCCGCTCACCAACTCCACACTTGAAGTCAGCGCTGACTACTATTCTGTGGGTCAGCAGTTGTGGTGCACATTTAACGATGCAAAAACAAATCTAAACGGCGGGACGGGGGGGAGGGGGGATTGTGGGTTGTTGATGTATATCGCGTTCCTCATCTGCAAAATTGATTCCATTTCCAAACCCCGTCGGCACTCGGCTGAACGAGGAATGCGCCGGATATTCCAGTAAAAAATCTGGGAAGTGAAGGTAATATTATGTTCAACATGTGCAAGAGGGGAATGTTGTACAGCGCTCCAAGCTTTTAGGATAAGTTTCTTCAGGACGAAACAGTCACCAGTGACTACAAGTAAATGAGCTGGTATTTCAGCACAGCCTTTGATAGAACGCCGGAAAAGGTTACCACGGCTAGGATCGATGTAAGATCTTTGATGCATGTAGGCGTAGGCAACTGCGTGATTGCCTTATTTGGTCGGTACTGACTGAGATACGTTTTGGCGGAAATGACGTGACTTGGGCATTATAACTAAATATGACAAAATTGAAGTTTAGGCGGTTTGAGAGTTAGGCCTGCCGCTTGCAACGCGGCAAACAACTGCTCGTCGACGCAATTTTTACTCGTCGTGTTCTTATCACTGAACGTGCATTACGAGCACCACGACTCCAGACGGTAAGCATCGGAACATCCACGTGAAAGACAGCCACATTTGGGGCGAGCTCAGAGTTATCTTGGACACTGAGACAAGAAAAAAAACAGCAGACCTAACGATGTGGCCGCCCGGATCTTGGAGGGCAGTTCTCGCGCTCTCTCATTGGCCGAGGGCTACGCGGTGGTCCGCAGATCGGAATAACAAAAAGAAAATCGAAAAAGCGGCGCAGCCGCGAGCCGCGTTCCTCGCTCGTTTCTGGCCCGTTTTGGGTCCGGGTTGGGGCTAGGGTTATAAGGGTTGGGGTGGGTCTACGCCCGTACCTTGATCCTACCCGGAAGTGCTTTCTAGCTTGCAAGCGCGAACAACCCACAGCCCCAGACATCCGGGCGGCCAACTTGTTAGGTAAGCTCGGACAAAAGTGAGATCAGCTCGCCCTACCGACAAGGGGCCGCCGACATACGGGACCTAAAGCTGATGTACGGGACACAACTCCCTCAGCTTTTATGGCGGAATGAACAATTTTGCACTCTGCCTGTGGGGGTATGATATCACTCCGCCGTATTGGATCTTCTCGATGGTGTGATAACTTCATCGAGAGTCCACGAGACAGTAGTTATTACACGCCAGATTGAACCCAAGTGGTTTGTGTTCACAAAAGAAAAACACGGGTGCAGGCTCACGAATGTATCCTTCACGTGGGAAGGATACGTACCTATTCGGTATTTCCAAGGTTCGGGACTACGACTACCAATCACCACACCGAACTACACCACAGGAGTGGTTAGTCAAGACGTGGCTGCTGAAACTGCACACGAGAGGTCGCCGGAAAACTTCCCGCTGAAAAAAACATGCCTGTAATGAAAAAAACGTGTCGTACACTCCTCTTGACGGGGGGGGGGCAGTCATCAAATGCGTGGTCTATATTGCAAAGTTATAGACTATAGTTTCTCCTGGCATCCCTGTGCGTAAAGTGTACTTGGCGCCCATGCCACTCACATACAGCGACCAAAAATACCACAAAATACACTTCATTCAGCTGCGAGATCGACCAAGAACGATTTCTTGATCAAAACATCTTTCCTATAAAACACAAGCCAGATGTCCCCATCGAAATGTATACCTGTATGCAAGACTCGGACTCGGGGTACCAGGTAACAAAAAGTACTCGCACATACATATTGTATGTATACGAAGTCTAGACTATACTGATGCACTCACATCAAGTGGGGGACCTTCGTGGCGCCACATCGCTACGTTTACCGGGTAAAAAGCAGCAGCAGCAAAACGCAATATACTGCTGTACGATTAATACCAGCATACAGGAGAGCCGGTGCTCCGTGTGGTGTAGCCCCCTACGCCTCACGAGAAGAGCAGTAAACCGTGATTGAGGGGGGGGGGGGATCTGACTGCTATGGAAGGAAATGCATCAGGTTATCGAGTATATCCTGTAAATCGTATAACCGTTGAAGGGAGGACGGAGTTTTTAAGGGCGTGGGGGCCGGGGGCGGGGGGGGCGGGGGATATGAAAAGGAGGGGGAAGAAGGGGGGGGGGGGGGGGAGGGCGGGGGCAACTCAAAATGTGCGCGGAAACTATAAACCCCTCAAGGGGACAAATCTGACGGTTGTGGAAGCAATGCATCAGTTTATCATGTATGCCCTGTAAGTCATAGCTGACGCAATTCATGCCTGCGCTACAAGTAGGAAATATAAAAAAGTGAAATCGGGATTCAGCCTACGATGTGCCAGGTCCATACAAGTACTGGTACATATTATACGTCTCAATACTCGCGCCTATAAAACCGACTCACCGCTTGCCACCCAGGGAAGACTACTACGCATGTACATATTTACACGTAGTACCTATTAATATGCATACGCACGTTACAAATCAACTGGGGAAAACAAAGAAAAGAAGAGAAGAGAAACAAAAGAAAAAAAATGAAAAGAAAGCGAAAAGGAGATGAAAATAATAGCATATTAAGTATAGAACGGCGACTCCCCTTAGAACTACAGTGAAGCTTTTACCAGGGTCAACAGGGTGATGTCAATAAATCTGTGCGCGGAAACCATACACCCGTTATTGAGGGGGACATAATCTGACCGTTGCGGAAGGGATGCATCAGTTTCTCATGTATATCCTGTGGGTCGTATAACCGGTGAGGGGAGGGCGAGGTTTAAGAGAGGGGTGGCGGGGGGGGGGGCGGGATTTCCACCAGTTTTAGGTTGCATAAATGCATAAGAACTTGCTGTACAGCAGTGGTGCTATATCATCGGTCTAGGCGATGGTGGGGGTGGCAGGGAAGGAGGGGGCGGGGGAAAGGTTAATTTGAAGTTGAAGACCATATAGTAAATGAATTGGAGCTAACGGATGGATGGCTCGAAAGGTAAAGAGGTGATGTCACCTGTCGGGAAGTGTTATTATAAAAATGAAAATACACTTCAGCTTTGAGATCGAGGATTTTGTCGAAACTCATATTTGCAAGCTGTGTGTGATACTCCGATCGCGCGTATTACGGGTTGTGTGTAGGATATAGGTCGGCGACTCCCCTTGCAACTACAGTGTAGCTACCGGGTAGTGTTTTAATGGCAGATTTTGATTTTAGATGGGGCGGCGGGGGACGGGAGGGCGTTTTTGTGTGCGTGTGTGAGGGGATGATTTTGGTGGGGCGGCAGGGAGCGGCGGGGGAGGGGTATGTGTGGGTTGTCGGGGGGGGGGGGGGGGGGGGGATATGGTAGGGGCGTCTTCTTGCGTAAAAAGACGACGAGCGAAAAGCGCGGGAAGTTGAGTTAGCCAAAAATCGATGAAAATCGGCCAGAATATATTTTTTTCTCCTCTTTTTTCTTTTTTTTTTTCTTTAATGGGTCTGGCTTGTTTTGCTGTGTTCTCGTACCCGGTACGCTAGCATTCCATTTGCTTTACCTTGATGAACTGCGACTGTTTGGTTTACTCTGTTTCAAAGTAGTCTGTGACTACCTATTATAGTAGTCTACGTAACTGGTACGTACAGAATTTCTATCCAGGATGAAGAATCAGGACGGACTCTGGGTGTACTGATGTCGTTGGGTACATACTGTAGAAAAAACGGTTTAATGTGAAGACAACACACACATACACCAAAGCGTTTTAGCCCCGTCTTGCCGTATGGGTAGGGAGTAGGCCCTGGCCTCTAAGGCTTGCCTTAAAAATAGCCTTAGCGCCCTTTTCTGAAAAGGGCGTGCCTTAAGGGCTGTTTCGAGCCTTACGAGCCTTAATCCAGTAAGGCTCGATGCCTGACGGCGCAGGAGGCCTTTCAGCGACGTTTTTTAGCGATTGTCGTAAAAAAGAATAACTGGCGCCGTTAGGCTGCAAATCCAAAAAATAGGGGGCAGGGGTTTACATATTTGGTGCGCGTGCGTTGCGGAGAGACCCGGAGACACACGCCAGACGCCAGCACGCCAGCTCGCCAGGTACCACCTCTCGCCGACACGGACGTAACACCTTTCACCTGTCACCTACTGCCTTCGGAGCTGCGCAATGTCTACCTAGCAGGGGCGTCCCAGCAACAAGAAAGTGGTGACAGGTCTGAATCGGCTGCGGGCGGACGTCCAGGCCGTGATAGCTCACATCCTGCTGCGGCCGCTGCAACATAAGCTCCAGTGCCAGAGCCAGGTTCAGCAGCGGCACAGGCACCAGAGGCAGCCGGCAGCCAGCCTGGCAGCTCCCAGCCCATATCGACGGTCGGAGCGGGGCAGGAAAGTTAACAAGAGGAGCGACAAAGCGCCCAACTCCTTCGTCGCCTCGAACCGTACAGTTACACAACAGTGCACCACTTGGCAGGCAACCGGTACTCTCTTGCGTGTTTGCTACTTGGATAAAGATACTAACTACTACTACTGCTGTTGTCGGGGCGGATGCTGAAAATACAACGTTATTTCCAAAAACGTGTTCAATCCGCGGCGGCAACACAACTTTTTTTCTTGATAGTCTGCCGCTGCGATACATACTTGTTTTTTTCCTGCATGTGCGCATCCAGAGCGAGATCTACCGGCAGGGCATAACACCAGCCGGAGGGGCGAAGACGTAATACCTCCAGTAGACTTCGTGGCCAAGTACGTAAGACTCATTGTTTCTTGTTTTCGCTGCGTGCCCAGATATATGCATTGTTGTTCAATGGTACATACATATTGGGTTGCGCGGTAAAATGCCTGAAAAATACCAATCAACATTACCGCCATGTACACTAGCGCCATTTATTATGACGCACGTCACCAGCACGGTACTTCCTCTTCTATTATGAACAGATGCGTGTTAACCCTTTCAGAACTGCCACGCTGGCGTCCCCGGTGGCTTGGTAGGTTATCCTCGTGCATGCTAAAATCAATTTTGGGGACAAGCTACATGGAATTGGTGTGGGATGTTTTTTTTAGTAATATACGGCTCAAGGTTCGCTGAAGGCTTTTATTGAGGCTCGTGCCTACCCGATTAAGGCTCGTTATGGCTCGTTAAGGCCGTTAAGGCTTAATCCTTAAAATAAGCGTTGACCCCATTTTTTTTTTTCTGCGGCGAGCCTTAGCCAATTCCCCTAGTGCCCCTAAAAGCGGGCCTTAAAGGCCAGGGCCTAGTAGGGAGGGTGGGCGACACAGCCAGCATAACAGCAGGTCGCGCATATTACGTACTACTTCACCCAGAAGCTTAATATTCGGGGCTTGAGAGGGAAAAGTTAACGATAAAAAATGACGATTACAGCATCGGCCACTGCTGATTGGGGGATGATAAACATAGAGATTGGTGTCTGAAGTACAACAACCGTGCAAGGGGTCGTACAGGACGGGTGCGGCATACCTGGTACTCGTACTCGTACACTGCCGTTCGCTTACACTGCTACTACGTACGCGTGGACGCTTGAAAAAAAACGCAGTTAGTTGCCGTTTTTTTTTGTCGCTGTACATGGGCCCCCAAAGGCCTAGTGTTATAAAAAATGAAAATACTCTCCAGCTGTGAGATCGAAGATTTCGTCGAAACTCATCTTTGCAAGCTGTGTGTGATACTCCGATCGCGCGTATTACGAGTTGTGTGTCGTCATTAAGGATATAGGTCGGCGACTCCCCTTACAACTACAGCAGTGTAGCTATCAGGGTCAACAGGGTGATGTTGCCAAGTATTGTAGCAATTTCAGCACCGTGATAATTGATGATAAATCGAGTGGAGATTTCTTTTTGTATATTCGTGCACATGTAAGAGGCAGGTGGTAGCCCCGGTGTCGGTGGTCTAGTCTAATGGTTCCAAAATTGATTTTTTTATATGTAATTTGAAAACGTCGGCGGTGAGTACGACCGATTGAATGATTGAATTTTTTTTTTTTTTTTTTTTTTATCCTCCGGCGGATGGGGAAAAATAAAGCTTTAGCTCACCATTCGAAACTCGACTTTGCAAGCTGCGTATTGAAAACGTAAGCTGCGAGTACGACCGATTGAATGGTTGAAATGATATTGGTTGTAGCATTTATTGGAGTTCGATTTCCACCGCCGTGGTGAGATTTTGATTTTACTTATTTGCAAGAACAGCAGAAATAAAAAGGATCAACTAACTGCTGAGAGCGCCCAGCAGCAGCATGGGTTGGTACAATTCGACGCGGGTCGATGAGGGAACAAGATGCTCCACTCTTCTAAAGCGATAAAATGAAGGCGTTATATATATACCGTAGTGGGTAGGGGAGAGGAGGGCCCGCTATGTGACCCCGGATATTAGCTACTACATGGAGAGAGGGCGAGAGTAGACTAAGTGCGAGGATAATATTAAATGGGATGTAAAAGAAAAGAAAAAAGTGGAGAGATGACTGACCCCCGGTTCGTCTCGACGTCCGCGCAACTGTTTAGTTCGGCAGTTTCTCGTTGTCCTTGCTGCCCAAATGCACGTGTGCATGTACCGCATGCCGCAGGAGACAGCGGAGTACAGCAGCGCACCAAAGTTAACAGTTGCACAATCAGGTCAACGCCTCGTAAAAGGACACGGATATCTCAGATCTACGATGGAACTAGTTGCCACTTCACGCGGATATGTAAGGACCGTTTGGACTTTATACTACAAGATACTAAAAAATAATCAGAACCTTACATTTCCGTCCAAAGTGGTACGGTATGCTAAAATCAGAGCAGCCGCAAACAGCAAAAATGGCGAGCGTTGTAGTCTTCTTACCAGTCTCAGCAGTCTCCTCGGCCTCTTCCAAGCCCTCTTCGTTAGCCGTAGTCGTAGCCACCAGCATGAACGACATGACATCCTCCTCCTCCTCGTGCGAATCATGTTCCTCGTGCGAATCATGTTCCTCGTGCGAATCATGTTCCTCGTGCGAGTCTTCCTCGTGCGAATCTTCATGCTCCTCCTCACCCACAACAATTGCGACGATGTTGCTGATCCCCTCCTCCATGCTGTACAAGGCGGCGTGCCCAAAGACTGACTCGTGCAGCTCGTGGGTCGAATCGTGGGAATCCTCTTGCGCCTGTACAGAAGCACCAATTATCCCAAATGATGCTGAAGTAGCCAAAAACATCCCCATCGCGAATGTTTTGGACAGCCCCATGACGCCGCAGTTTCAGTTCTTCAGGGGAGTGCAAAAGGGAGCGATGTGGGTAATGCCACGAGGGGTTGCTTGGTGTTAGGTAGCAGTAGCTGTAGCAGCAGCAGTGGCAGCAGCAGATATGGGCGCAGAGAGCAGGGATTGGGGGGTTGCGGAGGCCCTGACGCCAGCAGCAAAAGCCGCCGTCGGAAAAACGAAAAACGAAGAATTTTGAATTGTTCCAGAATTTTCCATTAACTTTTTTTTTCGCCGCAGGTTGTGAATACTACCACAAAATGCAAGTGCTTATACCGACTACTGCTGTTCATGCCACAGCAGTCAGTGTTTTCTTCACCGATTTTTTTCCACTCATGACATCTACATCCAGCACAAACAACCGGTCAGCAGATAATGATGTGATGTTTGTTTAGTGTTGGGTGTTGTAAAGCAGTAGTGTAGAGTATGTAGTTGCAGTTGTAGTTGCAGTGTATACATGTGTAGACAGACTATGTTGTATGTGTAGACTATATATGTTCGATATCGAAACCAAAAATGTTTCGGTACGATATAATAAGACCTAAATAACATCGATAATGATGATAATGATGACGATGATAGTAAATTATCGTTACCGTACCCAAACACAAACAACGTCGATAACGATAACGATAACGATCATGGAGGCGAAAGCAGGCGCAAAAAGCCCATGTTCGTTCGTATTGTATTCGTGGGGGGTCGGTCGCGTCATCAACACGACGAGAACCCGTATACGAAGAGAACCCGTACAAAGAGAATCCGTAATACTATAATAATGTGAACACAACCCCACCGAGCAGAATTCTGAAGGTTCCCAGGACCAACGTATTCCCGGTAACATTGGCTTCCTCCAGCTGCCAGGTATTATATTGTGTACATACTGCTGTGTACACATCGAAATAAAAAAATACACCCGATCGGATAGATATACTATCAATATAATATATTATTATTTCATTTGCCATCTGACAATGTAGCGTGAGTGTCAAAAACCATAAACATGATGAAAGAACACAACATCCAGATGAAAGCGTGAAACGATGTTTCCAGCAACCAAAAACCACGAATACTAGATGTACCTTCCTGTTTTCCTGGCCCTGCCCCCTCCAGCCGCAAGGGCCAAGTCCTCCCCCCTATACACTTCCGAACAAGCATCGAACAACAACCCGCTGTCCACATAATAAATGGCTAGTTTGTAACTGCTGCGTGTATGTTTCAACGCGCAGAAGGCTGTGCGGTATTGCTGCGTAATGCTATCGGCCATGGCAAGGAAAGAGTCCCCGCCGTCTCGCTCTCTCTGTGGCTCTACCCTCTTCACCCCTCCCCCCAAAACACTACTGCTCCCACCCCTACCCTTGCCACTTCCAACACCGCAAGGGCCAAGTCCTCCCCCCCATACACTGCCGAAGAAGCATCGAATGACAACCCGCTATCCATATAAATGGCTGATTTGTAACTGCTGCGTGTATGTTTCAACGCGCAGAAGGCTGTGCGGTATTGCTGCTTAATGCTATCGGCCGTGGCAAGGAAAGAGTCCCCGCCGTCTCGCTCTCTCTGTGGCTCTACCCTCTTCACCCCTCCCCCCAAAACACTACTGCTCCCACCCCTACCCTTGCCACTTCCAACCGCAAGGGCCAAGTCCTCCCCCCCATACACTTCCGAACAAGCATCGAACGACAACCCGCTATCCATATAAATGGCTGATTTGTAACTGCTGCGTGTATATTTCAACGCGCAGAAGGCCGTGCGGTATTGCTGCTTAATGCTATCGGCCGTGGCAAGGAAAGAGTCCCCGCCGTCTCGCTCTCTCTGTGGCTCTACCCTCTTCACCCCTCCCCCCAAAACACTATTGCTCCCACCCCTACCCTTGCCACTTCCAACCGCAAGGGCCAAGTCCTCCCCCCCATACACTTCCGAAGAAGCATCGAACGACAACCCGCTATCCATATAGATGGCTGATTTGTAACTGCTGCGTGTATGTTTCAACGCGCAGAAGGCTGTGCGGTGTTGCTGGCTGATGCTGTCGGTCGTGACAGGGACAGAATTCCCGCCGTCTCGCTCTCTCTGTGACCCTGCCCTCTTCACCCCCTCCCCCAAAACACTACCTAATCTCCCACCCTTACGCTTGCCACTTCCAACCGCGAAGGCCAAGTCCTCCCCCCCATACACTTCCGAAGAGGCATCGAACGACAACCCGCTATCTATATAAATGGCTGGTTTGTAACTGCCACGCGCATGTTTCAACCCGCAGAGGGCTGTGCGGTATTTCTGTTTGATATTGCTATCGGTCGTGGTTAATAGTATGCTCTACTGACTGGAAGATATGAAACTGTTCCTACTACTACTTCTACTACTACAATAAACAGTTAGTGTTGTTCCTCTGTAAGCTGCGCAACGACAGCCACTATGCACAATGTATTTAGTCTACTGCCACACATAATTGTTAGTAAATAATGCCACACTTATTTGATACCTGGTACATGATATAGTCTAGTCTAATAGTCTATTAGACTAGACTATACTTCACACGTAAACTGATGCATTTCCTTCCACTTCTGTCAGATTTTGTCCCCCTCAAAAACGGATTTTACTGTTTCCGCGCACAGACTGACTAACATCACCCTGGTTAACCCTGATAGCTACACTGCTGTAGTTGCAAGGGGAGTCGCCGACCTATATCCTTAATGAGGACACACAACCCGTAATACCCGCGATCGGAGTATCACACACAGCTTGCAAATATGAGTTTCGGCAAAATCTTCGATCTCACAGCTGGAGGAGGAGTGTATTTCTATTTTATTAGGGCAATAACCAAAAACAGGTATACCCGATCACTTTTTCCTCAAAAAGGGTTACTACATTCTTATTGGATTAGCTCGTACACGGGGTTGCCTAGCTCATCATGAAGTAGAGCATGTCAAAGTGGGAGCCGTCGATGGGCCCTCGGAAGCAGTCGTAAAACAGGTACAAGTGTAGTCTATATATTATATTTTGTGTTTTGTATTTGTTCTACTTTGTTTTCTCGACTAAACACTTCCCTCCCTCGGCTGTATGTAGGTGTTGCCACCTTTCATCCCGGGTATTTGTCGTTTCCTCCTCTAACCCCCCGCCATGCCGATGGCCCGCGGGAGGTTTTTGGTATGACTTCTCCCTTGTATTAGCGCCTGTATTCCCCTCCATATCGACGAAGGCTCGCCTCGCCATAGTACCTTTTTTCAGTGGTTGGTTTGCCGTAGAGCCTTTCCTGCCCCCCCCCGCCACACCGGCGGTATGCGGCAGGTTCTAGAGCCTTTTCTGCCCCCCGCCCCCTCACCGGTGGCACGCGGCAGGTTTTTTGTGGGTGACTTTTGCCTTGTTGTAGGGTCTGCGTTTCCCTTAGCTGCTTTTCTTCGCGTGTTCCTGGTTCCATTGCCAGACCGTTAAAGGTGTTGGAGTGGGTTTTGAGGAGCCGCATCTTCGACTCATGGTCTAGTTCGTAGAACCGGAGTTTCCCCGAATCTCCCATATTTCTGCATATGCGGCTCATCAGGGTGGGCTAGTGTTAAGATACGGCCTCGAAAGGCCTGTAATTATACGAATTTGAGATCATTTGGATGGGTTTCGTATGATAGGGTTGGCGGTTTATATTCGAGAAAGTTAGGAGATAGATCGGAGGCGCGTGCCTCCGATCTCAGAAGCCATCCGGGGCTCTGGTGGAATCGAATAAAGCTACGTCTCTACGAAGGCAAAGAAAGTTAGTGCTCTCCAAGGACCTGCTCAGTTGGCAGACCTGCAGGGGGCACTCTGTGTCCCCGCCCAATAACCTAACAAATGGCGTCGTCGACAGACCACGGGTTTGTTGGGTCGTGGGTTCAAATCCTACATCCACTATAGTAAACTTTTTCAGACTTTCCCCATGTCGAACTTGAAAAATACTCTCCCCGGTATCCCCAGGAAATGAAACCGCTTGGATATTGACAGGTCTGCCCGTGTATCCGGCCGACCTGGTATCCCGCCGTTTCAGGGGGGGAAGAGTGTTGTGAGGCTTAGTTTGGGTAAGCTATTGGTTGACCTTTTGCAAGTGGTTAAACGAACTAATACCCCACAAATTCCTCAACATTGGAGTAATTACTGGGTGTGTGTCCTCATCATGAGTTTTGATCAAAGCACCATGTTACGCGGAAACCCTATATTACACAAAATTACAAAATATTACAAAGCTTTGAAAAAAAAAAACGCCGCAACCCCCCCCCCCCCCCACCCCCTCGACCACTCCGCCCTCTCCTCACTGGTTGTACAGGATATACATGATAAACTGGTGCATTCTTTCCAAAACCGTCAGATCTATCCCCTTAAGAGATTTATAGTTTCCACGCACAGATTGAGCCCCCCCCCCCCTCCCCCCCCACCGCCGCTCCCTCTTGATTAAACCCAGGCCCCCACGTCCTTAAAAACTCCGCCGTCCCCTCACCGGTTGTACGACTCAATGGATATACTTGATATAAACTGATGCGTTTCCTTCCGTAGCTGTCAGATGTTGTCCCCCTCAAAATCGGGTTTTATAGTTTCCGTGCACAGACTGACCAACATCACCCTGTTGATCCTGATAGCTACACTGTAGTTCCAAGGGGAGTCGCCGACCTATATCCTTGATGAGGACACACAACTCGTAATACGCGCGATTGGAGTATCACACACAGCTTGCAAAGATGAGTTTCGACAAAATGTTCGATCTCACAGCTGGAATGTATTTTTATTTCTAATAGATCATAATAACGGACAAAATCTTTGCAAGTTGTGTTTGCAAGCTGTGTGTTTTATTATCTATTGGAAATAAAAATACACTCCAGCTGTGAGATCGAACATTTTGTCGAAACTCATCTTTGCAAGCTGTGTGTGATACTCCAATCGCGCGTATTACGAGTTGTGTGTCCTCATTAAGGATATGTAGGTCGGCGACTCCCCTTGTAACTACAGCAGTGGAGCTTGTACCAGGGTGAACGGGGTGATGATGTCAATCAGTCTGTGCGCGGAAACTCTCAAACCCGTTTTTGAGGGGGACAAAATCTGACAGCTGTGGAAGGAAATGCATCAGTTTATATCAAGTATATCCATTGAGTCGTATAACTGGTGAGGGGAGGGCGGAGTTTTAAGAAGAAAAACAAAAACCAAAACCCGGGGGGCGGGCGGGGGCGAAAAAGAGGAGTCGGGGGGGGGGGGGGGGGGGGAACTCAATCTGTGCGCGGAAACTATAATCCATTTTACGGGGACAAATCTTATGGTTGTGGAAGGAATGCATCAGTTTACCATGTACATCCTGTAAGTCGTACAACCGGTGAGGGGAGGGCGGAATGATCAAAGGGGGGGGGGAGAAGGGGGAATCCCCACCGCTTTAGGAGCGCGCATACATGTATACTTGGTAGAAACTTACTATACGCGTGGTGCTAGGTCTAGGCGATGGTGCAGCGGGGAAGGAGGGGGCAGGGGGAGGGGGGGGGGGGATAATTGGAGCTACAGTATGGATGGCTAGAGAGGTAATGAGGTGATATCGCCTGTCTAGTACTCCCTATATACTAACGGACTGAAGAGTCCATATTCTAAAACGCTCCCATTTGAATCAAACACCCAGAACAGAAACGAATATCCCCCGAAGAAGCAAAATTCAAAACCGGGAAAACCGGGACAAATACTCGAGGGCAGTGGTGGTCTGAACGTCAACTCGCCACGTCCGCGCCTCGAGATTCCTCTACGTTACTTTGAATCCCGCGCGCAACTGATCTACCTCCGACGGAGTTGAAGGCAACAGGAGCCTTGAACACCTCCTGCCCAAGTCGTTTAGTGAGCCGGAGAGAGCGAAACCTTGGTCGGTCCCAGGTCGTCTAGAGAACGTACCAAATATTCCCCATCGGCGGCTGTGCGAGCGCTGATTTTCCCTAGCCACCACAAACCGTCATCGTCTTTGGACCAAAAACGGGCCCATTGGGGAACACCGTGGTGCTGTAGTGGCGTAGTGCTGTAGTGCTGTAGTGGCGTAACCAGTCAGCGCGCGACACGCAGCCGTAGCCAGGTGCCAAAAATCGTTCGCCGTTAGCACGAGAAATCTCCCGTTGTGCAGCCTCAATGACCATCTGACAATACAAGCGGTTGGTTTGGCGGTGTTGGTTTGGAGTGCCCTCCCAGTAGAGCAAGATCTGCTGGCGTGAGAGCTGAAGGTCCATCTCCCGTTCCCACGACGGACGGGAGAGCCCAGTCGAATGCGTCTCGTACATCACCGCGATGACCTCACCCCGACCACGGACCGATTGGTGGCTGGTGATATTTTCCACCTCTAGTCGCTGGAGGGGCGCCGATACGTCGTCTTGGGTCATATGATATGGGGGGGAGTTTTTTGTACAATTGTTGAGCACGTACTGCATCAACCCATCTGGGAGGTACTTAGGCATGTCGCCGCGGTCGTGGGGATTGGTGCAGGGCTTGCAGTGTTCGACGGAGACGCGGCGGTGCGCATCCGCGCCAGGCATGTATGTGGGAGCTTCAAACAGAGGAGTTTATCCCCCAGGGGGAAACTGTCCGGTGTGTCGCTAGGGGGGTAGGGGCCGAGGGCAAGGATCTTGCAGGGCCCCATCCAATTGAGCGCGAATTGGTCTTGAGCACATTTGCGTCCGTGCCGCCTTTCGCGCCTTGGCGAATAGTGGAGGCCGTATTATATAGCCAGCCCCAATTACCCATAACGAAGTTGTTGGGGACCTGGCGCAAGGCGTCCGAAAAAGCTGAGTTTCGCCGTTCCACACGGAAAAAAGTTAAGGCATATCTAGCGAACAATATCGTTGGCGCGCTGTTGGCGTTTCGACGCCAGGTCGCAGTATGCGAGGTGGTCGCGGGCCAGGCTCTGATGGCCGGCGACCCCAGAGCGGTCGAAAATAGTAAAACGGAGGCGCGGGAGCCTGCCCGTATGAACCTCGTTGGGGGCCAGGCCAGTGACGACGCTGGCCGAATTGTTGTAGGCAAACTCCACGTGCGGTAACTGCGCATCCCAATAGTCTTGGCGTTCGTTGACGACCATGGCCAGCGTTTGGGCCATTGTGTGGTTAACACGCTCCAAACCACCGTTACCGCTTGGATGGTAGGAGCTGGTGGCGATTTTTTGAACACCGAGAAGCTCATACTCGATGTGCCAAATTTTGGAGCAAAACTGGAGACCGTTGTCCAAGAGGATACTACGTGGACACCGGCAAAGGGAAATGTACCAGCTGATAAACATGTTTGCCGTGCCTTCAGCTGTAAATTTAGCGGTGGTGACTGCGACCATGTCCGCACGACGGCTAGCGCGGTCGGTGAGAAGCAAAATATAGGTGTTAGCCCGGGGCGTGACCGGCAATGGCCCAAAATAGTCCTCGCTTACCGCAATGCGCGGTCCTGGAGGGAGGGGAATCGATATTTCTGTAGCGGTGTCTTCCGCGCTTGGCACTTCAAACAATGGCGCAACCACCACCGGGTTCACATGTTTATTCCTATCCACCAAAAGAAACGCTCGAGCATGCGAAGTGTGCGTGCCGTGCCTAGATGGCAGGAAGCAGTCGAATGGCATGGCTTGCATTATCCAAGGGCGCATGAGTAGCGGCGCGTAAATACGGATTGGTGCGTCCCCCAAAAGGCAAGCCGCGCGTCCCGTAGGTCGTAGGGAGTAGTGGGCCGGGGTTGGATTACAGACGAGGAGGACAATGTCCTCGTCGGTAGTATGGAGGCGGCCTTTGTCAGTGAACTCCTGGATCTGCGAGAAGGGGAGGCACTGGTGTGAGGGGAAACGCGCTAAGACTTCGGTGGGCAAGGCCAATGGCCGGCCGAGAAGAATGTATTGTATGGCGGCGTAGCCATTAGGCTCTGCACGTTGCTATCTCTCCCAGCCGGCGTGCGAATAACGCGCAGCGGAATCGCCTAAGTATAGTTCGGCAAAATCGCCGAGGGCGTCCAAATCGTCCGTAAGGGCGAAGGAAGACTCCGAAACGGTCGAGAGCCCTAAAAGCGGAGCAGCCAAAGGCCCCGCTCGGTCGCGGTCAGACGGAATGGGTACCATCGGGACAGGCATTGGGGCCCGAGATGTTGTCGGGGCGGCAGTCAAAGGCAGCCGAGGGCGCGGAGCGCGCGGCGGAGGGTCGGCCCGAGAAGGAGACGTCCGGGGAACCCTGCCTGGTCCGACACCGTCATCAACGGCAGGCTGCGCGGCACCGGCAGCAGCGGCTGTTCTTCGGCGCGTCCGAGTGGAGATGCGGCCCGCAGCCGGCAGTGCCACTGAGGCCTCCGATGGGGGCGTAGGGGGCCGCGAGGGTATTTCTGGCGGAGTAACCCCGAAGGGCACCGCGAAAACTGGGGTGAAAGTGGCGTCGGCGGCAGGGCAAATGGCGCGCGGCCGAGGCGGTCATCACCGGTACCGACGAAAGCAAAAACACAGGCGACGAATCTTCCGGTGAGAGCAGAAAGATCGTCAATACTCACACATGGCCCATGTGCGCGAAAATCGCGAAAATCAGTGGAGGTAACGGGAAGCCCACCCAAGACGGGGTTGTCGGGTTGGGGCACCAGCCCACCCAAGCCAATGTCGGGGACCGATGTGGAGGGGGTGAGCAGGCCGCAAGCCCTGACGAGGTATCAGGCTTCATCATCGACAGGGGTGAGGCGGCTGGAACCGCTACGGTCGTGCTCAGTCGCCGGCTGTGGCAACCGCGAGAGGAAGTCAGCATTACCATTCGCGCTTCCCTTTCGGTACTCGAGTGTGTAGTCAAACGCGGTGAGGTACTCAAGTCACCTCTGGACCCGTGCGCTGTGGTCCCCAGCTTTTCCGATATTTTCCAGAGCCTTGTGATCCCAGAAAACGCGAAACTTCGTACCCTTAAGGTAACCTCGAAGCAGATTGATCGCCCACACGATGCTGCCTGCTTACAAATCAAGCGGCGTTCAATGTATTTCCGAGTCGAGGGTAGCGCGGCTAACATAGGCAATGGGCCTCACGAAGCCGTCGGGCTGTTCTTCGTCTAGCGTAACGCCAAAACCGTCAACGCTGGCGTCGCAGTACGCCCTAAAAGGGCGGGAGCCGTCCTCCACGGCGTCCCAATCGGGGAAGACCAGAACCGGTAGAGTGGCGAGCTCCGTGAGCATGTCACGCACGACGGCTTCCATGCTCGGCGTGAACGAAAATTTGGCGCCCTTCTTGAGGAGGGCCGTGATTGGACATATCTGGCAGAAAAATTCGGTAGTACGAAAGGCCACCCAGGAGAGAGCGCAGCTGTTTCAGGTTGCGGGGCATGGGTATGAGAGTCAAAGCCGACACTTTCTCGGCGTTGCGGCGCAAGCCCGCGGGCGAGATGGAGTGGCCCAGGAAATTGGCGTCCGTCGCGACGAGTTTAGCTTTCGAGGGGGAGAAAGCTTGAAGTGGTGCTTGCGCCGTCGCTCGAAGAGGGCACGAAGGGTTTTGACGTGGGCCGACGGGTCTGAATCAAACATGATGACATCGTCCAGGTATGCCGCAGCCTGTTCAAAACCCTTGGTAACCTCGTTGATCACCTTCACAAACCAACCAGATGACGCGCTGCTGCCCTGAGTCATGACCAGCCACTCGCAGAAGCCCGGGGGCGTGCAAAATGCCGTGGGTGGAACTGTGTCCTTGTGGGCGGTTGTCTGGTGAAACGACGACACTCGGTCGGAGAGGGAGAAAACACGTCCCTTGCCCAAAGAGTCCAGGACCTCACGCGCGGGATCGGCAGCTGGCTAAGTCTGCTAATGTCGTTGAGCTTCTTGTAGTTAACAGTGATCCATACAACGCCAGATTGTTTTGGGACGACCACCAGGGGGCTCGAGTATGGCGAAGTCGAGTGTTGAATCAGACCGGCAGCGAGGTACTGATTCAGGGTGGCGTCCACCTCTTTAGGCAAAATCGGGTTGGTGCGATGTGGCCGGGAGGTGACTGGCGCACTGCCCTCCGGTACCGAAATTTCAAAGGGCATCAGAGAGCAGGAGCCAAAATCTGTTTCGGAGCTGGAAAAAGCATCGAGAAATTCGCAGAGAACGTCACTTAGTTCCTCAATGGTCGCAGGGGTCAACTCCAGGCTATGTGAATCGAAAGTTATATCGCGCAGATGCCTCGGCAGGCGGTGCCAGACGCGCAGGAACGAAACCCGTTGTTCGGGAGTCAAACGCTCGAGCAGGGCAGTCGAGGGCTAGGCCGTAGCTGCAGCTTCTGCGATAGAGGGTTCCGAAATGGCCGCAATCTCAGGCGCGTTCGTGGGTGGGGAGACGGTTGGTGCACTGCTCGTACTTTGGAAAACGGCAATGGCGGCGCGCATCAATGGGGCGTGAGCGACTCCCAGAAGGTCGCCGGGCTCAAGGCGTGGGTCGCTGGTGGCGATGGTTACACATCAATGGATAATGCGCTGACTACGTGGTTGCAGTTGATACGGCATATGTTAGATACCGAAATCGCTGCGTTCTTACCTTCCTACCGAAGCGCGGGGGTTGCGATTTGACAATGGGTGGGCGTCGCGGTGTGACGGGTAAAACCCGCTGCTGCTGCAAGGACTCGAGACGCCACGACTCGTCGGCAACCCGGTACAGCTAACTCTCGACGGTCCCATCTCCGGTCCCTCTCCGTTTGATAGGGCCGTTCAGGCACCGGCAGGGGTGTAAGCCGCGACGGGTGGGTGGGCGCATTGCTAGCCCAGCAGCCCCTCGCCCCGATCAAGGCGGCAAGGAAAGGCACGCAACTGCCGCGCGCCAGGGGAGTTGGAGGTCGGGGCGGGGTGGGGGTCGCCGGGGAGGCGGCGGCGCGGCCTACTCGCTTCCCCTGCTATCCCCCTCCCCCCCCCCTGCCTGCCCGGTCGATAGCTGAGCAGGACGGCTATAAATATCGGTTTGCAGGCCCAGCAAGAGGCCATCCACGTTGGCCCCTAGGGTCACAGATGCAACGACTGTGTGAAATCGGGGCGAAACCCCCGCCTTTTTCCCGAATCGCTTTTTCGGAATACCGTCTCGGTAAGAGGGACGGTTACGTGCGGCCAAGTGCCCACTCCCGGCCTTTCCCGTGCCAGGGTACGAGCGGGAGCCGAACGTATGAATGTGGTTGAGCGCGGGGGGGTAGAGCATAAGAGGTTGCGGGGACATGAGGGTAGACATTTTTGGATCGCTCTAAAGCGACGCATCGACGGGGGAAGAGCTGGCACTGTAGCACGTTGACACAGCGATACTGGGACACTAGCGCTGGCGTGTACGCGTCATTACTCTTCCATACGCCTTCTGTTTATTCCCTGTTCGCTGGGTCATGGACGCCGAATGCATATGGATCCCTGCTTGTGACGCACCAACACGGGGCCGCATGGTTACACACTACACACACGAGGGGCTAGAGACCAGCCACCAGTTTGATAGTCGATTGTCGGTCAGTTGGTAGTTTTGTCCAACCAGCACTTCCCCCCCATGCGACGCACACACCTGTGTTTAAGCCTCTTTGAGATGGACGGCAGACACCTATAAGTTATTTCCTTTCGCCATCGCCTAGCCTTCCCGGGTTATCGCAGACAAATGCGTGCCTCGTGGCAGCCTTTTCCTGTATATAGGTGCATCCGAATTTCGTTGTTAGCTACTGGTAGTATCGCAGACACATGCGTGACTTGTGGCAGCTTTTCCCTACTTTCGTTACATCCTAATTTCGCTTTTAGGTACTGGTAGGTAGGAGTGGCCCGGAGTCGCGCTATTAGTGTCTGAGCTATCGCCAGGCTTTCTCGATGGATCGGCTGGACACACAGCATCACTTCGACGTTCGCTTAGTTGTTTAGCAGCACAAGGGGCGTGAAATGTATTGCCCCCCGTTTCTAACGTACGATGCTGTGTATTGACATCGACATTTGTCTTGTATTGACACTCATGGTAGGTCGAGGCGGCGAATGTCTCCGGCACCTAGTTCATCGCCAGGCTTGTGTGCGGCCTATTCTACTCTCGATTCCACAGTTTTCCGCCGACGAACGCAGGTGGCTGGACATATGGGTGATTCTCCACCCGTCGCCCACATGTCAGGTTTGGGCAGACGTATTTAGGGACCCAATGCAATGGCCGCTCCGGCGGTTGCCGTGGCATGCCCCTGCGTGGGACGCCAGTGCGGGTGGGAGCGCTTGCGCGCAAACATATACCAGGTAGCGTTTTGGGATCAAGTCGTCTAGCAGGAACACTCACTCCGTGGCGAGCTTATATCATGCTGGTGGTTGGAATATGGAACAAGCAGTACCGTAGTACCATATATAGTTTACGGTGAACGCTGATGCTCTTGCAGGGAGCATGTATCAAACGAGTGACGGTGCCTCTGAGGCGACTCAAAATAGGCCAATCCGCATTGATTTACCACACCCGCCGGTCCTTCGCTTCGTGCTCGCCACGATATGGTAATCATTTAAGTAACGTCTGGGTGAGACAACGACCCCAGTCCGGAAACCGATGAAGAGTATAAGAAACAATGGAAGTATGGGTAGGCCCACCGGCTGGGGAAGGAGGCTTCATCTAGTACTTATTTTAAATGTTCGGCGAAGCCGCAGAAGAATGCCACAGTAAAATCGGGTTTCCAGAAAATCCAAACACCGAATGTACGGAGGTGGCTCCGATGCATGCTACGATAGTCTGAAATGGTTTCTGGATGACGGGGCTCCTTAACCCAAACTCGTCGGAAGTAGGTTGTATTTTTTTGTCGTTTTCGTTTTGTACCTAGGCCATGGGATTTTTCATCGGGTCAGCAGTTTTATTCATCTCTAAAATCAGTTTTTGGGAAAGGTCTTAAGCTCCCAAAATCGAGGAATCTCAGAAGAAAAGGAGCGCACCTCTTTCGTAGCACGCGTCCTCCATGACTTGGAACCCGTGAATCACTTGAATAATCTAGGCCACCCCGATCATTGTGTCTTTTTCCCACGAACCCAAAGCCAGAGAACATACGTTGTAGGAGAAATACTAACCACCCCGCCCACTCAGCTTATGCATGCAGTAGTTTCTTGTTTTACAACCTTTAAAGACCGGAGAAGGCTGCGGGCGCCTTGCCACACTAAGCCCCGTGCGGAAGCATCTACGACCAGGGATATCTTCAAATAGATCCGGAATCGGGACAAAGTTGTTGGTTCCGGGCTCTTCGAGCCTGTCTGAGACACAGCACCGGAACCACAATCATTGACTTAAACATTTGCCCAGCGGGCTAGAACAAGAGGAAGCAGAAACAATTTCAGACCACCCTAGACATCCTGCGTGCTGAGTAGCTTATGTGCCGTGATTTTATTTCCAAGATTACTGCCGCGCTGAGCGCTCCGTGCGGAGGTACATCCCGGGGCGAGACCCTCCTGCAGGTCGGTCGCGCCACTGATTGGGAGGACCTGTAGTCCTGAAGCGGTAAAATGTTCTTCGGCAAGAAGAAGGTCCGGCTGGGGCTGCATTTCGACGAGAAAGTGGCCTGCAAGAGGTGACAGGCCGTTACTGCGGACCAAGTTAACAGCGAGAAGCTGACGCTCGTCTGACAAAGCAACACGATCGGCCCCATCGTAACGGAGGTGAAAACCTCCGCCAGAGGCGAGGGGCTCGGGTACAAAAGCCGATGCACCCGTGGGGGCATGATGAGATAGCGTCAGCTCCCCGAAAACTCTCTGGTCAGAGGGGCGGGGAGAGAAAGAGCGGTAGGACCGCTTGTAAACCCGCATCCAGCTGTCGTGTCCCAGGAGCACCGCGTGGAGCATAACTGAGGGCGGAGCGACGCAGGCCCATCCGACGAGAGAGCTCGTCGGCTGTTCAGCCGGGAAGAATTGGACGCTCAAGCGGACGCTTGTCAAAGTTTGTAGGGAAGCGGATTTGTCGAATCACCCCCAGGAACGAGCGGCAGAGTCCTGCTCGCAATTAACGGTGGCCGCGCCACCCGCAAGCATCTGATCCAAGACGTCACGGCAGATGAAGTCAGAGAGGAGCCAGTGTCTCGAAGCGCGAGACAACCAAAAAACTGTAGAAGCGGTGGTCCCACTATGCACGGTAACTTTGGTGGTAAAAAAGGCGGCGTCGAGCGCAATCGTGCCTCCGACGAGGCCCGGGCCGTGCTCGGGGAGCGAGGACGTGTCCGCGGGGGTGGATGCGGCGCAAGAGGCGACAGTCAGCACATCGGGGCTGTGGTCCGCTGGCGCGTCGGAAAAAATGGGTCGAAAACTCCGAAGGAGAATCGGGGCAAGCACTTTGAACCAGAAGGCGCGTCAGCGGTGCGGGGTTAATCTCATGAAGTCCCTCGGACAACATCGGAGTGCAGAATTGAGGAGAAGCGGAGGGGTGTGCCAGCCCGTCCGTATTGTGGCGAAGAAGGTCGCGGGCGGTAGAAAGAGCCTGCCCGAGTAAGTTCTTTCCTCACCACAAGTGGGGGTCATGGGCGTCGGGGTCGTCCGCCCGGAGGCCAATGCCCCACACCTGGTCAACAGGGCTGGCTTCAGCAAAAGCTGGTTACCAGTGCCTAAAAGGCGGTGTTTTATCTCTTGGTTTAGCGAAAAAATGGCAAAAGTCCCGGGGAGAACGGCGTTTTCGCGTTTCCGCTCCCAAATAGCATTGTCGAAACCCCGGACGCTCCGTCCAGTGCGCTTGTGCGATTGAAGTTCCGACGTGCTTAGTATGATTTCCAGTGTACGGTTGTCGCGGAAGAGGCGGAGGCGCGCTTTTTCGGCCATCATAAATTGCTTTGCACAAGATTACGAAACGTCGTCGACGACAAAACCCGACGCTGTCCATTGCGACAAAAATGGAGGGGTGTTGCCAAAACAACACGACACTTCCCGTGGAATACTCGCGTGTGTGGTTAAAAATCGAGGGGGCCGAGCCCTCGGAGGGTATGGTCGATGCGCGCTGTGCAGCCCCTTGGGGGCATTGGGTCGCCGACGCGGGTCGCGGGGCCCGTCTGACGGTCACCGGCGGTGGGGCGTTATCGCACGTAGGCGAAACGTCGCCAGAAATGGCTCTCTCTGCGTTCATCGATTAGGGGTCAACGGGGGCACGGGGCTCGGAGCCAGTTCTGCTTGACGAGAGGAGCAAGTCATCCGCGCGGCGGCGGGCAGATAGATGCCGCGGTTACGTTGATCGTTGGTTGTGGAGTCACCACGGGTTCGATGGGCAGTATCGGGATCGCCTGTTCCATTGATGCCGTGGAAGTCCGGAGGGGGTGCTCGTGGGCATACAAAGACAAAGGAGAGCCTGCAGACACTCCAGACGAATTTAAAAACGGGTATCGGGCGGGCGGCACTTGAGTGCCCGCCGGAGGGGGTTTCTGCCCTGTACCCACGCCGAGTCATCTGCGATAGGAAACATACCAGAATATCCGCCGTTCATGGGAGGGAACGCGAGTCGAGCGCCAAAGAGGGGCTCGGGGTTCCGGCGCCGGCCTTCCTGCACCTCAAACCAACTGTCGCCGTATGGACGGGACCAGGATGACGGGGTGTGTAGGCGCGAGGCGGGGGGCAACGCCCTCGCGAAGACTCAATGTGGCGCGGTGGGTCTAAACCCAGGGCGCGCGTTGCGCGATGGGGAGTGTTGTTCGAGGCGAGAGCTCCCGGGCCGGCAGTGGTGCCAATAAAAGAATTGTCAGCAGACGTTGCAACACGCGTGGGCGAGACCCGGGGCTTGGGTGCAGCCGGGCTTAATCCCGAGCGGTGGCCAGTACATGGTTGTAAAGCCGGTGCCGTAGGCAAAATGCCAGATGCGCGGCGTTTTTCGGCGGCGGTTGGTAGCGAAGAAGCGCGAGAGCTTGTCGCGGTAGCAAGATGTGCTGTGTCACAAGGCCTAGGAAGTTTGCCGGTACCCATGGTCAACGTTCGGGGCTCGGGGGCAGCTGTCGAGGCTGGTCGGCGCTGGGCGCTTGACGAGCGCGGGAGACGGACATCTTGTGAAGTATATGGTTGTTCCCCTGGCAATGCTGGCGGTGGACGCGCGAGGGGTGCCGTACCATCGTCGGGGCGTCAATTACCATTGCAGAAAGTGCCAGGTTGACGCGCATTGGGATTATTATTGCCCGACGGACCAAGGCGCATGTTAGGGGCGTTAGTCGTCGAGGCGGGCGAGGGCGGGACTGATTGGTGTACAGCTATGGCTGAGCTGTTGGTGTTCTGAACGTAGCCGATGTCAGACCCCTGCTGCAATTATTCGGAACGCACGTCTCGCGAATTGTGGCCGGCGTTGTGTAACTGATCGTGGCAAAAGGGTGCGTGCACTGTTTGCAAGAATGTGACGCCTCGTGGCAATTTAGGCAGTTGCCTTAGTTACAACGAAGGGCTGCCGCGCGTGCAGTCGGTGAAAGGAGACCACTCCACAGAGGAGGGTCATCGGCCAGGGCAATACCATAACAACAGATGGGGACGTCTGTAGCCGCCGGGGCGGTCAAAATCGGCTTCGAGTTGGTTGGGTTTGAGGGGTTAGCGTCGATGCGCAGACAGGCAGACATCGGAAGAAAGTAAATAACCAAACCCTGTTTGCGTTTATTTTTTTCGGATTTTTTTCTCATACGCAACCTGGACACATCTGACCGCAAGATACGCAGAGACTTTGTCGCAGCGCTGTCGCTTCGCTCCATCGCCTGCTCCTCATTAAAAGCGACGGAGAGTTCATTCCAGTAGTTAATTCTAGTCAGATACACGTTGGTCAGACTTCCAGACAGATTCCGAGCTTCCTTTCTAGAGACGAGGCTCTAGACGCCGACACCTGACGCGTCGTAGCTGATACACTGGATTTGCCTGCCTGCCGTGAATTCACAGCTAAACGCACTCGTAGCTGGCTCCCTGATGAAGTTGTTTGTCGATCGAACTCGCGCATGATACATATGTTGTGCTTTGTGCTACATTGGAGGTAGCACGATTTGGGCCTGCGTTTCTGTGACTGGCGGGGAGGAACTAACTATAGTCTAATAGTATTGTTGGAAAACCAATAGCGTTTTTCTACATTTTTTTCTCGTCGAATATCTAGGCCGTGGGATTGATTACCGGGTTGTGGACTTGCATTTCGGTCTCAAAACGTCAGTTTTGGGCGGGGTATTGAGCTCCGAGTAAGGAGCCGTAGTCACCTTTACATGCGCCGCTCTCTGCCGTCGCATGCGGCGCCTGGTATGAAAACTGCCGGTAGTTCTAAACCCCCTGAGATCTCATCCGTAGGTCGTGATCCAGCGAAGGAAATTGCACATTTAAATACCTTATCAGGGCTAGTTCTAACGGTTTAAAACAAATGCAACTAGGAAAAATATATTCCAATTTCGGTTTGATTTCGTGAAAAAATACGGATTCGCTTCTTATCGAGGAACACGGGCGCATTGTTCTTCCAACATTTGGGAAATCGGAATAACGCAGCGAGTCACACAACGCCCTGCTGACGAACACCGACGAGAGTAGACAAGAGCGACAGCTTCCGTCGTCGCGTGCGCGCCGCCGCCAGCCTCTCCTTTATTTTGGCAGCCTAGGCTATGAAGCCATTACCCCCAGGGTCTCTTGGTGGGGCGAACATGACACGTTTCGTTGCCAAGATTCCTGACATAGTTTATGTTCGATAGCAAGAGCCCTCACAGGTGAGGAAGGCAACACAGCCCTCGGACGAACTTCAAGGCCGGTTTTCTCGACAACTCGAGGAGAGTGCAAACACGAAACGAACGCCTACGCGTCTATGGCAATATCTCGACCAGGGTTGGCAGCTGTAGCGATGCGGGTCATCAGAAGTGGGGGGGGGGGGCGAGACGCAGCAGTAAGGGAAAGTGAGAGGGGCACTGCCGATAGCGCACGTTGAAGAATTTCAGACCAAGAATTAGAAGAAGAAAAAAAAGGGGCATGGATTTTGCCAAGCCAGGACGCCCATCGCCCTCAAGAGAACATGTCGGCGTTTGAGCAAGCCTATTGCAACTTACGGCTTTAAGGTAACTTACGGCAGGCAGGTGTCGGAAAGGGAAAGACTGCAACCATACGTACTGCCGCTGATCAACAAGTTCGCTTGCGACGCATGGCGTAACGTGGCATCGGCTCTTCATGCCACCGTGCTCACTCAACCTACTGCTCCGCCGTCCCCATCTTCCAACACGAGGTGTAATCGACTTATCCTAATACAGATATGGGCTTTCGTGTTGTTGACAACTCCATGGCGACAAGGGGGCGGAAAACAGACGAAAAAAGACAAAAACACACAAATTGCGAGCGAACGCGGGGTTCCAATTTACACCGCGCTAAACCAAAAGCGAAAGGGACCCCTTTCACATTGGCTCAAGCGTTTTTTTACTTGAAAAAAATGGATTTCGACCGCGAAGCAACGTCAAACATCTACCAACGCACACGACGTTTTGAGCAGGAAAAAATGACGGTGACAGGTGGGGGCGGTTCCGAAAACTTCCTTCTGCACGAAAGCCGTTTGCTTGGCCGCGAGGACACCAGGCACCAGTCGGAACAAAGCTGCCGCGCTCGTAGCTGCAGGCTATGGGGCACGCAGAGAAGCGGTAAGCACCCCCGCCCCCCGCCACAGCCTACATACCTGGTATCACCTCACCAAGAAAGCCGTGAGAGTATTTCACATCCCAGAGGATAGAGGATGGCCGCCATCCCTCAAGCTTCTTATACGAAGCGAGGAGCCCGCATGATGCTGGTTATCATTGCTGTATGGATGACGATATGACGCTGTTGATCATGGCTGCATGACTCCTGTCGTTCCCTCAGGTTCGTAGTACAAAGCGAGGACTCTGGACGGTGCTGTTTGTCATGGCTGTATAGGCCCAATCGGAGCAGCGGCTGTATACCGCTGTCGCAACTTGGTTCCGGCTTCTGTGTTCTTGCTCAACCGTTTCGTGAGAGAGAAAGGGATTTCGTGCCCGCACACTCTTCGCATTAGTACGCACACTCTTCGCGTGATGTGTACCCAGTATTACGTACAGCCTTGTCGTGATCGCACACATGTACCCACTAGCACAACGCTGGTGGCAGGCGATGCCTGCAGGCCTATACGCCCCAGATCACTTCCCGGAGCCCGGAAAGAGACGGTAGCCCTCGATCTGCTGGACAAAAAACACAAACCAATTATCCTTTTTAGGGAAAACGAAGGTTCTACCCGGCAGCAGAAAAGATAACCTACCATGCCTGATAATATGTCCAATGCGGTATGTCATTATCCGCATCCATGTCCATGAAAACCAAAACTCCGAGGAAGGAGACGCCGACACAACTAAACATCCCACGCACAAGAAACCGTACGGCCCCGCCCAAGTCGAGGTCGCCGCCGACCCCGTACAAGTCGAGGTCGTCGGGTTTCTTCGCAACCGCTTCCATGCAAGTCACGCCGACAACACTTTAACCCGACCCCCTATGGCCACGGCGCCTGCCGTTTTTCTTCGAAACCGTTTCCATGCAAGTCACGCCGGGAACACGTTACCCCCATCCCCTTCAGCCACATCGCCTGCCGGTTGTCGAAATCCCTGGACGCCATCTGCTCCATCCGTGCTCGCTTGGCGCCCCTCCCCCCTCTGATCTTCCCCTTCCTCCACCATGAGGCGTTCTCTTACCGCCCACAGGCCAAGGGCAGGGTTAGAAACGTAAAACACGGTTTCCTCCCCGTTGTCGTTGAAGCCTTCCCTCATCTCGGAAGGTGGATAGCGCTCTATCATCTCGACGAGCGGGGCGTAGTTGAAGCCGACTTGTGTATGGTGAAGGGGAACGCGGCGATGGAGAGTGTAAAAAGACGTGTTCGGCATATCGTGCAAGGATACAAGATAAGTGGGCAATCGATGCTAAACAGCGAAGCTAGCGAGTAGAGTAACTTTTAAGCACGGGGGCTCGTGAATTGCTCGTGCTTCCCCTTGCCTAGCTACTCATACGTTCGAGGAGACTAGTCACTCGAGCACGAGGAGCCCTCCTTGTGCTGCAGCGGCATGGCGTGCTCCAAGCAGACGTTTTCTTCCCAAAAGCGCAACGGCTTACCAAGCGGGCATGAACCGTCGTAACACCGTTTGGTTTTACTAATATGATTCGTTGCTTACCTAGGCCAAGGGGTGTTCTGTTGGTTGCACCCTCCTTTTTTTATTCGAACTCAGTTTTTGATTGGGTGATTCGATTGGGTGACGCATGGACCTCCTCAAGTGAAGAGCTTTAGCAAAATCATATGCACCTCAACCATATCGTAACAAGCGCCTCGACCTCACCTCCTTCTACCTCTTCGCGCGTTAGCCCTCCGGGGCAATACGTGATGGTGAATCGGCCTTCCGACGAGCCGTGGATGAGATGTGCCGCAGCACTCAGACTCTCCCGCAACTCCAGGGTTTTCTTCAGGAACGCCATTATTTCCGGGGTCGTGCGGTAGCCGAACTGAGGACGTGCGTCGCGAAAAAAAGGACGCCGCGGCCGTGGGGAGGAGGGTATAACAATTACCTTGTGCCGCGAATATTTGCCTTTGACAGGCAGGATCTTGCTGTTAACGCATTAGCCCTATGCTGCGTCCCTACACCGTGTTATTTCCGAGGTTGTGCGGTAGCTGAACTGAGCGCGCGCGTCGAATTGACGCCACGGTCGTCCGGGGGAGGATACGATACTATGCGTACATACTTTTATGATCATCTCACTTTACATTTCAGCTTTTGGATAAGTCGTGGTCACCGGTGACGTCCGTTCTTCCCCCCGGTACATGCCTTCATTTCCAATCCAACTACCCGGTATAAGTAAATGAATGCCTGTGACAGGCAGCAATTCTTGCCGTCAACGCCTGATACCAACGCCGCATCACTGCCGTCAACCTCGCAAGTGAACACACACTCCCGTCGGGCGAATACGGCAGACGGGTTTCTCGACAACTGCGAGAGAGAACACCCGCCGAGGCAAGCGTCCATGGTGTCTATGGGTATATATTGGCGACAACATTCTAAGGCCACCACTTTCGTTTCGAGTATTCCTCTTGTTCGGAGGAAATCGGCCGGGAAATTCGTCCCAAGGGTGTATTATCTTGCGTGTCGTACTTCAATGTTCGGTCAACATTTTGCCTTTTGGGAACTGTTGGACGGCGAAACGAGAGCGCAACATCCCCTTCGCTTGCCTGGCGCGAGGGAGCTTTGTAGGCTCACTCAGGCTGGGGGTTTGGGACAAACAACCCGAGCTTCATCCACCCGTGTCGCAGGCCTCAGAACAAGCCCAAACCAGGCACACCGTCCACCGGGTGTCACCTCAACATCTTCAGGAGGTAGGGGTCGATTCAATCGGTGCGCGTTCATCTACCCATGCATTTGAGACGCTTTCCAGCGCTGAAACTGCTCAGGACACGTGAAAAATAGCCCAACAGGCCCTCCCAGCAGCTGCATATTCAGCGAGCAAAGCAGATGTTCTGTTCACTCAAAGCGGGATCGGATTCACAGCAGGGATACCGTGGTTGGACAGGGAGCGTTCACTCGGCATCCGCTAGTCAACCCTTGCACGGGGCGCGCTCTTAAACACTAAAACTTCTCAGGGCAAGCCCAAAACAAACTCAGCAAGCCTTCCCAGCAGCTGCATATCGGCGAGCAAAGTAACGTTATTTCGCACAAGCAAGGTTGGGTTCGACAGCAGGGATGCTTTAGTAGGGCAAGGGGCAGCCAACAATGGCTTCGAATGCGTTTTTCATAAACGAGTCGCGCGCTACGAAGTTACTACTACCGTAGGTAAGCGCACAAAGAAAGCCGTGTGCTGCAAGCGATACACGTACAACGGCGACGGCACCTGCACAAACATTGCCGACGACAGCACACGAACTAAACAAACCTGTCGAATGAGGCTGTCGATACCGGGATCTTCTCCAAACTTGGTCACCCCCGGAGCCATCACGATCAGCTCCCCCCCGTCTGCCATGGCCATTCTCGTCCGGTAGATGCTCTTGTTTCCCAACCACGTCGACTTGAACTCGTCGCGATCAAGGAAGACAACCGCCTGATGGTAACGAGAGGATACGTCTCGTCATCCCATGGAAGGATACGCTAAAAGAACGGGAGCTCGTCTCACCAGCTCTACGGTAGAGCTCGAGCTGAGAGTAGGGCCGATGCAATGCGATCGCGTGGGGGAGTACGACCGTAGGCAAGGTTCCAACATTCTACAACCTAAAAGTACCAAGGTCGCAAGCCCTCAGTCGCTGCAGGATAGATGCCACACGCCCCACCAAAATGAAGCACGGACCATGTTGCTATGCGCTACACGAAGTTACATCCTCATATGATACATGAAAAAAGCGAACAACGTATATACATGTTTATAAAATTTTCCAAAACCAAGCACGGAGCGAATTACTGCCCGTCTGCGCCAATGCAATGATGGTCGCCGCAACAACCCTGGCAATAGGAATCAATGCATTCTTGCTCGAGACGAAGCTTGCCTTTATACACGAGGGCGCATCGTTCCCTGCACTCACATTTTGAGCCAATTATAATCACTGCCGTTCGCTGGAAAAGTACCCACAGGCAATAGGACAAATAAAACTGACCTATGCGTGCCAGGACCCCGAAGTTGCTCTCCCGTCCCCTAAGTTTGGGGTTACGAAAGTAGGCCTAACGATACGTTAGAAACCAGGCATGCGAGAAGTCCCCTACACCGGAACGAACGTGACAGCCCGAAAATATTTTTCTTGTCAAAAAACCCTTCAAATACGTCAGCTGTGAGCACGACGAATTGAACGATCAACGCTCAGGTTTGCAAGCTGCGTGATACGTCGGCCGTGTGCGGGTTCAACGCAGAAACACGCCCATAAGTCTTAAATTTCGGGCATCCCCTATCTGTAGATACAGTGGGGTTCCCTCGATTGTGGCCGCTGATTACCTCTGCAGTGCGGGTGAAATCGCTTGGGACGGTTGAAACACATATAGTAACCCTGTTCCCAGTATTGCGGGGGGCCTGAACAGTACCGGTACGTATTGGGCTGGCACATACGGGCACTATTGGGAGAGCCCCACTACTGTAATACCCACGTGCCGTACCTTCTGGATGGGTCTTGGGACAAGGGTGAAGTTAACCTCAATCGATAGCTTCGACGCAGCCTTAAAGCATTCCTCGTCGTCCCCGATAAACAGCCCTCGGAGCGCCAACCCGCCGCCGTTACCCGCAGGCCCTATTACCGTGAGTACGTACACCTGGCGGCGGAGTCCCGAGAGCAGGATGGCTCTGTTTAGTGGGCGTTAACCCTGTTAGCACTGCAAACTATGGTTCGCACTAATGCCATGCATTTTGTACCCAAAACGTGGATGCCGATCCAAAAGGCTTAAGGTTGGTATTTACACGACCATGATCGGGTGACAGGCCAGCGGACACGGGGGATACCTGTGGCACCGCATCTTCTTCAGAAGGGGTGGCGGAGTCCAGGGAAAAGTACACAAAAACATATACCAGCTTTCAAATCGTGGAGTTGAGGTGAGACGGCGGTGTGAGGGTGCGACCGACCGGCAAACTGGTAAAAATACGGAGACCATTCAAGTTGTGGAGACATTCAGAAGAAAAAAGCCATCGAGGGCAGGAAAAAGCATACAGACGTCACCAAGAGAAGCTCGATATCGTCTCGATCATCGTGTACTCCTTGCAACGAATCTGCCGAGTTGAAGCAAAATCAGCAATGACTTTTCCTCCAGCCGTAGGCACGCTGAGACGACCCAAACCAGACATTTCAGGAGACGGCAGATATGGGCGCCGTCAGCCGTACATTTAGGAGCTACCACACACAAAACACTTACGTTTATTACGTCTGGACTGCTGTCCGATCACAGTCCCATATTGCTGTTTCCTGACATGTTTGACCCAAGCAGCCCCTGCATTGCGGGAAAAAGCGTCAGCGCCTTCCGACCACTGCAATGAGGCGCGCGACACACAAGGCTTGACATCAATAACTGACGAAGAGCAAAGCAAAAACAAAAAACAGCGTAAGGCGCGCTGCCAATCGGTCTTGTCACCAGGGGAAGCTTCTTCAAGAAGGCATCCGAGGCGCGGTTCAGTATCCGCCTCAACGGATTATCCGCCCGGCCCATCATCTTCTCCATGCCGTAGCACGCCCCGATGAAGTGCGAGAGGTCGATCGCCTCCTTCCCTCCAAGCCCCACGAAGAGATTCTTGTTGAAGTTGGACATGCCCATCACTTCGTGCGGTACAACCTTGAGAGACACGAGTCATTGGCGGCGGAAATGCAGGGGTACATCCGCGGTGAACATAGCGTCTATATTCTCCCTCTACGATACAAAAGGTAGAAAAGCTGTGTCCAGGAACTCGCGCGGAAGGATACTTACAACTGTCGTCAACTTGTGCGCGTTATTGATCGGCGGAGGCGGACGAATAATGTGGCGTAAGTGGTCTCGAAAGAGGTCCCGATTTCTAGACGTGGTTGAAGTTAGAAACTCGTATTCGCTCGTAATCAATGCCCGCCCCCGGCGTTCACTGTGATAGGACGGGAGTAGATAAATCGTCCACGATAACTGGGCTGAGGAGAAGAACAAACGACATTGACGCCAGCGAAGTACAAGAAGCCTCATCTGCCCGTTGGCTTCCTTGGGTCACAAGCAACATGCCCCCCCTTGTGTGATGCACCTTTTTGTACATTTATCTACCCAAGGCACCAACGTCTAACGAAATTCCTTGTTGACTTGAAAGCGTCGTGTACCAGGAAAGGTAAAAGAACATCAGCAAGACAATCGAGCATGGGGGGGGAACAAGTGCGTGTACATTGCCCGTGGTAGCATTGTTGCAGAAAGCGCCCTTCAGGTGGGCCACACGAGGACGTCGCCTGGAGCATCGCACACAGCGATTAATGTGTGTGGAAATCCGGGCATAACCATGATGTCCCCAGACTACCACATACCGGGGCAAGCAACCGATTGTTCGTCGCTGGCTCGTATCGAAGTTGCCTTTTTGTCTTGTAGACAACGCCGCCCCCCAGGGAACCTCGTGACATTGCTCGGAATTAATCTCAATGCCGCAAGCTTTACCAATCTTTTCCAGCCTAGCACCCCCCCGACCCAACCCACATCGAATTTTCGTAGCCGCCGCATACCGTGCGACACGCAAGATAACACGCCCCCTTGTTTTTTTTTAGAGTCGACTTGGTCCAAAACCAAGGTGGAAAACGCAAATAAAAAGGCGGATGTGCAAAGATCCCGTCGACTTTTTCTTCTTGGATTTTTGCCCGACGGGGGTTTGTGTTGTCTTGAGTTTTGTACGGTAACTTTTTTTCTCCCATCAAACGCCAAAATACACTTCGGCGTAGCGGATGTAACGAACGTCGCCTACCAAATCAATCAGCAAGATCACTACCTGTCCGATCGAAAGAACGAGATCGTGTTCCCCTTCCCACACGAGGCGGTTGAGCTGAGCCGGCCAGGGAACATCGAGTTGACCACGCGAAGCTTCCTTGACCACCGGTGCGGGCACGTGTCCTATCTATCCTTCAGAACGGGGAAGGGTGACGGCGCACGGATAAAGGGGGGGGGGGAAGGGGAGCGGGGGGCGTGATCATGTGTTACTTGCCTTAGTCGTTTGGTAATTGGCAACGCATCCCTTTCGAGACGGAGCACCGTTCCTACTCCCAACAGATGAGAGGAGGGCGGGGGTAAAGCAGACAGGGATCCCGCAAGATCGTGCGCAGGAGCGAAGTCGGGGGGGGGTGAGGAATGGGTTGTTGGGGGATTGTCAGGGGTACGCTGGGCGCAACGCACTTGGAACCCAAAACCATCAGCGCCATCTAGGAGCGAGGAGCACTTTCATCGTTAACAGCCATGCCGCGTTGTGTCGTTCCCGCGAAGGTCCAAATTATCAGCATTTTTTCACCCATCCTTCCCCCGCACTGTAGGGATGCGAAAGTTTGCGGTATAAATGCTACGGTCATGCACGATAATGACTTCGCGTTTAGGGCAAGCAATGTCTGCCTGGTCGGTGAAAACCCGGCGTGCTCCGTCCCGGCATGCAAGGATGCGAGGACCTACGATTTATGATAACAGAATACAGCCAGCACGCCAATGAGTACCTCCCCCCCCCCGTCCCTACTGTACGAGGCGCCACGCCAAAACAACCCCAACGATGGGAGTACGAGCAGTTACAACTGTGTCGGGGGGCACGGAGCGTTAACACACACCGTCACGACGTCGTTTCGCCAGTCGTGGACCCGAAAAAGTTCCGCTGGAACGATCTCAAACATTTTCTCCCTCTCCTCCTCTGTTAAGGGTTCGTGGCACCCCAAGGCCGGCATGACGTCCTTGACGGCGTCACCGTAGTGCCTGTACGCTAGCTGCGTCAGCATACCGGCTCGGGAGTGGAAACGGGTGTGGTCGGGCGGGACGATGCACACCTTTTCTCTGTACCAGCAGGAGGAGGAGGAGGAGGAGCAGCAGCAGCAGCAACAGTAGCAAGATCAGCAGCAAGCAGCAACAGTAACCGTAGAAAGCAAATAGTAGCAGAAACAGCAGAAGCGGCAAGTAGCAGAAACAGCAGGAGTAGCAGGAATAGCAGCAGCAAAAGCGACAGCAGCAACGAAAGTAACAACAGCAGCAGCAGTCGGAGGAGGAGAGGATGGGGTCGATGCTTCGGGGGCTGGCGGCGTTCAGGGGAAGTAGGAGGTTGAGGAAAAGCATGATATAGCACGCGAGGTATATTTGTTAACCCCTTGAGACACACGCATATCGATCAAAGCCACGAGAAATGCGCGCTTGTCAATCATGTGTGGTAGTAGGATGTTTAGCATGCTGTAAGCCTTTCGTAACGCTCTTAATGTTGCGCCTAAGACACGCACCCTATCCATCAGCCCGGGCCGCTTTGTGTGGCCGATTCGGTAATCGCGTCACTTTCCTTCAATATCTTTTTCCTTGAAGACCACGGCGACCTGGTCGCTGTGTATGTTTTGTTGTTTACTCTGTTACGTACCAGTGTACGGTCAGCTGGCAGTCGACGTGAGGACGTGCATGTCCCTCGCCACTCGCCACTCGCCACAGCTTCGCCAGTACGACCCTATAGCGAAGCGTCTATCACCCACTGGCCCATAGATCGTCCGCGTCACAGCCTGTAACCTGCACCCTACTGCAGATCAAGTACATCATCATTTTGTGGCTAGTGTTTCGTATCGGAACGATAGCATAAGGGCATACAAACCCGATATGCGCCAAAAACATTCGATGTATATGCGGCCGGATCTTATAGTCAATACGCCCGAGTCCGATACGATAAACGATTTGCGAGGCGGAAATACGGAATTACAGGTTATGGTGTCAATGTACAGTACTGCCGAAGGAGCCGAAGGCGCACTCTTTTTGTTTCTGAAACACCACGTCGAAACCGTAACCACCTTGAGCCCCCTCAACAGGGCGGGGGGAAGAGTAGAGCGACATATCCTCCCCTCTAGAGGCAAAACACGTTAGAGCTGTGAGTCGACACGACTTTAGTCGCCACCTAGCTATTAGTCGGACTAATAGTTAGTCATTTCCCGCAGGTGCCGACTATCCGACATATTGGGTTTCCGTGCTTGCGAGAGGGATTGTTTAATACGGAATGCATATTTTCCTTTTCTAGTGGGTCTCCCTCGGCCGGTGGGACCTAACTTGGCTCGCTTCACTTGCCTGACTCAAGTCGGCAAGTCGGCTGGCCATCAGTTGGCTCCACCAGCCGACTTGCCAACTAAAGTTATTTGGCTAGCGGCACCTACCGAAGAGTTATTGGTCGTGAAATCCTGCCGACTCACAGCTCTACAAAACGTTCTTGTTGCAATGTCGGATACCGGGACGCTTCTGTTTTTCATCCGATTCCCCATACGATTTCCGATTTTTATATATCGGAACTTCCCATACGATGTGAAACACTAATCTCCCACCAGAGCCGGCGTCTAGGCTTATATCCCTCATGCTCGCATTGTTTTTTACATAATTGGCCTTGTGAGGAACAGCCAAAAGCATGGCCTGTAGCAAGCAATTCTCGCTTGTATTTTCAGCATAACAAGAGCATAACAAGCCAATACGAGCAGTCGTCTCACTATGACACCTTGATTGTGCGACCCTACCGCCGTTGGGCGCTGCAGAATGCGATCTTCGTTTTATATATCAACTTGAACAGATACAAATCACACTAAACGTGGTGAAATCGTTGCCAGCAGCCAGCTATAGGCACATTTTTCAAGTTTACGATACTTATTTGCGTACACAGACAAAATATCAAAGTCATTTTCCAACTGTTAAAATGATCCTCTAACTCCGAGTGTTGTGCGTGCGGTACTAAAAGGGTTAAAAGTTAAAAAGGCGAAAGATAAAAAATGCAAAATCCCGCGCATCACCCCGGATATAGGATACGCCCCACAGCCCACCTCCCACCTTCCACCTGCTCCTGGGCACCGCGGGATAGCTGAACACTTACCACCAACCACCAACAGTAGGCTAGGATTCGTTACACGTCACCCAAAAAACAAAAACGAACAGCGGTCACGTCGTAGTGCCGCAGTGTCCACACTAAAACCTAGTCCAGGGTACCAGTAATATACTACCAAAAAAAAAACACCACAGCCTTTTATTCTTATTGGTTTTGGCAAAATTGCGGTCACGCCACACCATATATATATACTGCTGTCAACTTCCCATGATTGGGTACCAGGCACGGGACACAAGCAGAAATCGAGCAGAAACAACAACAAAAAGCGCATGACCCTGAAACGGAAAGCACAAATGGCACACATTTAGCAAACATAATGGGGGAATTTTCATCGAAAAGTAGCGTAACAAAGGGCATAATTGGCCTGTGTTAGACTATTCCACCTTATAAAAAAGTGGCACAAAAAACGGAAAAAAATAAGCAGAATGGATATGAGCCTATCGGCGTCCCCGGTGGTTCAATATTAAGCCGAGGTCGATGTCGTAGGCTCAAACCCCGCAAGGGACCCATTCTTCCAAATTGACAGGCCGAAAGCGCGAGAACCGCGAGTTGGCGAAATTCGATACAAATCGACGAGCATGAAAACCTGAAAACTGGGAAAGTGGAACCCTATGCGCGATAAACATGAAGGCATGTACAGGGGGGAGGGAAGGAAGACATCTGTGACCACGGCTTGTCCAGAACGTCGCGGGGGATGAAACCACTTTCGAGCTGAGGCTGACTCTTATGGGAAACGAAACCGGAAAACAGAACTGGCATGTACTTCTGATTTGCGTTTGGCCCAGATACGTGCATCAAATTTCGTCTTTTGCGATATTTTGGTGTTTTGTGCATGCCGGGTTTTCGCTTGAATTGGGAGGACGTTGTAGGGAGGGATACTTTTGTCGGTAGTGAAACTGACCCACTTACTACTTATGATCACAAGCTCGAGGAATAATGGGTAAGAGATGCGGAACCTCCTCCGAACGGAGTTGGCTTCCTTCGACGTAAGTATGATCCTCAAGCTTGTCGGTCTGCTGGAGCGTCAAGAACCAACCGCAGGCACCGTAGCCCGTGCGCTCGTCAGAGCGGGACGTGCGCTTATGCTTGCGTCCGTTTTCATCTTCCTTGTCCCTTGCGTCTTCGCGTCGCTTTGTCTCGCCCACCCAGCGTCTTCGTCGCTTTGTCTCACCCACCCAAGCAAGCAGCAGCAAGTTGTTGGCGTGGCAGAAAGCTCAAGCACACAACGACTGCAGCCAAGGGCATGCGGTGTGGTCGATGGTTCAACATCACGGGAATATTGAGTCCCCAGTTACCGCTATATACCGCGATACCATGTCCGAGACACCGAGAGAGACTGGTATGATGTGCGGGTGGTGCGGCGAGATTGATACGTAATATTTTAGGCCCCGGCGCGTTATTCCTCTAGCGTTGGGTTCAAAACCTCAGTTTCGGTCAGCTCTGGACTAGAGTTGTACCCCGGCCTCAAAAACTGGACCCGAGTACCCGACCCGGCTGATGGGGGGTGAACCCGGACCCGGACCCGGGTCCCCGGGTCCCCGGCTGAGACGGGTACCCGGGTTATACATAGTTGCTCTCTCCTTTATAGCGTTTTGATCGGCCTGAACATCTCCTGACATCTCCTCAGGCGGCGAGGTAAGGCGTAATGCGGGAGGTGGGTGTGGGAGGTGGGAGATGCATTATTTATTTTCGCCTCTCAATGCATCATGCGAAAGAAAGAGGGCAGAGGGAAAGTAGGGGTATTCTCTTCGGCATCGAGGAGAGGCGTGGGGAGTTTCTCGTATGGGTAGTTGAAATAATAAAGTAGCAATCATTATGATAATAAATATTTCGTAAAAAACAATAATACCTTTTTTTTGCTCGCCACGACGCCAAGTCGTCAGGAAAGTCCCCCGAAGGTAATTGCTTGCATCAAACAAATCATGTGACAAACACCCTGCGAAAGCAATAAATAAATGGTGGAAAACCCTCGCCCACATTGCTGCTGCTGTTGTTGTTGTCATCGTATTGCATTTGTCCTTCCGGCTCTACGGCATCCAGTACTCCCAGTGGGGCCGTACTAATCCTACAAATTTTCCAACTGGGGAGAAACTTATTCCATGGTCACAGGCCGAAACCCCGGCTACCCGGGTACCCGATATTTGTACTATAGACTACATACACTGCTGATGATAATAAACTGAAAGGAGAACGATGGCGATACGCGACAAACACGATACCCCTACCAGCGGACGCGGATCTGCTTTACCATGGACGGAGTAGATACGGATAGATGGGCAGCAAGGGACTGTAGTCTCTGCTTCCTCTGCTATGTCCTTCGCTGGTGCTGCCTATCCATCTCTCCGCTCATGGTAAAGTAGGTCCGCGTCCGCTGGTAGGGGTATCGTGCGCGTATCGCTCATCGCTCTCCTTTCAGTGTGCTCTATCAGCAGTGTATGTATCTAGTACAAACATCGGGTACCCGGGTACCCGGGGTCCAAATACCCGGGCATCCGTGAACGGGCCGGGGTCCATTCCGGGCCCGACGATTCCGGGTACCCGCCATCGGGTACCCGTGTCTCAGTTAGACTGGGTGCCACTCTACTCTGGACTCTGGAACCGTACAGACCTGAGGCCTTGTTTCGTCTGGCCAGGCCGTTAGTGGTCGACATACAGTACATATGTTTTTTTGATATTTCTGTTTTTGGTCAATCGATAAGAGTCGATAAATCGAAACTGACAAGAAGTCATCAGCTGGAAATTATTATCTTGATCTCTCTACGAACCGTGTTCTCTTTTCCGGTTTCGTCTCCCATAAGAGTCAGCCTGGGCCGGAAAGAAAAAGTGAAGAAAAAAAGGCATCTCCAAATAAATGCGAGGTCTCAAGCTTGAATTTCAGCGGTAAAACGACCAACAAATGCGGAGGCATTGGATTAGTCTACGTAGGCTGCAATGATTTTGTGTAAACCTGCAACACCATGACCTACGTTAGAAGGGAGAACATGCTCAACTGCCGTTACGAGACGCACAGGCATCATGCCGTACATATTTTACAGAGGTGGTACCAGGACGGGGTACGCTGCTGCTGCTGCTGCTGCTATGTCGAGCTTCGTCATGCACTACTTATCACGACTCAACAGGCTCTACGCCGTGCTCAAGCTCATAGCCTCGCCTGCCCGGTCCAACAATAAGAGTTCTTCCCTGCAAGGCATCAATCACTGCGTGCCACGCACACGCACACATCACACCTCTTGCCCAGCTTCTCGAAGACCACGTCCAGTGCTTCCTTCGCATTGCGCGGAGTGATCACCTCCTCCGGAGACCCACGAGCGTAGAAGATCGTCATATTGAAGTAGTCAGGCCCTTGATCCCTCGAGCGAAATGGGTTATCCTGAAACTGCAGCGACACGCGCTCGACAATGCAAGGCGCAGACAGCGTGACCGATACAGGACAGGGCTGCAGCTGGCAGGTGGTCCTTCCCGGCTCACTTTTGATGCTATGGTATCATGCGCCATCTCTTTTGGAGATGTTCTACTGTTGGAGGAGTTACAGTGACGAAAAGGCTTTATTGTATTTTTCTGAAACATCATTTTAAATCTCAAGGGCGACACGGCAACACGGCGACACGGCCAGCCAGAGACAGCAGGCAGAAGGTAGAGTTTAATGAGGGCGCTACGGTTCGCAAAGCTATTTCTGATAACAGCAGAGCTTGCATTTTCGATCAGGTATACGGAACACACGTACGCACACGACACGGATTGGTGTCGTGTTTTTCTGTGTTGTTTATTTCTTATTTCGTGTAAAAAAGAAAACGGCGACACGGTCAGAGGACAAAACTAACAGCAGAGGACGGTGCAGTCATGCGTTTGTATATGCGGTGCTCGTGATTGCGCACATCTATTAATATCAAGTACCATTCGTATCGAGAACACAGGTATACACACGGCACAGATTGGTGTTGTCTGGATATTTGTATATGTACCCTGCGTGCAGTGCGTGCAATTTTAAAGCTAGTAGTGACACGTGTGGTGGTGCATGCGTTATATGTGCCGTATGAGCGAGCATTATTATTAGACTAGGGGTTTGCCTGTAGTAGGTGTGATCCCATCAACCTTCAACCTTCGAATTAATCTTGAGACTCACTCCGAGTGGTACCAGTCAATATCTGAGAGCGGTACATGTATACAAGCAGACCTTTTGTGCTGAACACGTTGTTTACGCGTGCCTTTTGATTGACACACACGAGAGAGACGCCTGGAGTTGGAATTCCGTGAAATGCGAGCAGTGCAAATTAAATTTTTGAACTTGTGGACTTCCTTTGCGTTGGCCGTTGGGGTTCCTGAAATGTGCTGTGAGTGGAACTATACTGTAGAGTAGGAACAAGCCTATACCTGCGTGTGGCTGCTGGTGGCTGGTGCTGAGGGGAACCGTTCGAATACCGACGACGCACGTATAAATGCGTGTCATCCGGCTCTAATGCAGTGCCAACGTGCCAACGTGCCAACGATACATAATACGCGCTGTTCGCGTATGTATATAATAGTGCAGTAGTGGTGGTGGCCGCACTTTTTTAGCGCGGTGCCGTGCCAGACGAAAATCACCGCGCACGCACCACTAATAATTTGAAAACGAGACCGTCTACCCCGGATTAGTGCGGTACCGCACTATGATACAATGAGAAACAATAATAAATGGATGAATGAATGCATGTATGTACTATGATATTACGGCGCTACTACAGCAGAGCAGTAATAATTCGTAATAATAGAGTGGGAGACGCGTGCTACGATGATAGTAGAAGAGGTGTATATCATATATGCATATCCATTATTTAATAGCATTTTTTGGAAAAAAACTGTTTTTTCACTGACGGGCAAACTCGTCGGAGTGCCATTATTCTCATTGTATTTTTTGCACTGAGTGAATGTTTTTTACATCGAGGCCATCATGGTTTGTCTAAAGGTTACACTTTTTTACTCCTTTTCTACGCAAAAAAAAATGCTTTTTGTCGGGGGTGAGGTATAAAAAGCTCAAGTGAGGAGCCTAGAAAAAAGGGCAAACACCTTTTTCACCACCATCGCAACATCTACAGTACTATTAATAGTACATAATATTATTATAAAAAATGAAAATACACTCCAGCTGTGAGATTGAAGATTTCGTCGAAACTCATCTTTGCAAGCTGTGTGTGATACTCCGATCGCGCGCATTACGAGTTGTGTGTCCTCATTAAGGATATAGGTCGGCGACTCCCCTTACAATTACTGTGTAGCTATCAGGGTCAACAGAATGATTTTAGTCAGTCTGTGCGCGGAAACTATAAAACCCGTGTCTGAGGGGGACAAAATATGTAGTATATGTTGTGTCGGGATATTATGCACGATTTTGTGTTTGATCCATCCACGTAATAATCTATGTATCTGGTGCAAGTATGCGCCCGCAGCACGTACGTGCTTACTTTTCAGTATTGTCGCGAAATAAGTATCGTAGTCTGAACCAGGGCGTATATAGGTACGAAGTATAATAATAGTACGTGAGTGAAATGCTGCGTGCGCTGGGGCACGTTTTAGTCCTACATCCCGTTTTTTTTCACTCCACGACGTGCCGAAGGCATGGTAGGGCTTGCCGCGCGCCGCACCACTCTTCTTTTCTCTTTTCATACCTTTTTTCGCCGCAATTTTTCTTTTTTTGTTGGACTGTTTTTTTGTGTTGTTTTCGCCTTTCGATGCTTCATTTCTATTTGGGCTGGTTCCTCTTTTCGTTAGAAGGGTATAATTAACTTACTTCATTTGATACTTCGATTGAAACTGTCACCGTTTTCCTCTATCTGACCTGAGGACGAAGCAGGCCTCAAACAGCTCGAAGCAGGCCTCGAACAAACACTAACAACTCGTCTATCGAGTGCGAGCGAGGGCTATTGGCTTAGAACAGGATTAAAACTCCCGCCCCCAAATGTATTTCGGTGACGCGCCTTGGGCTCTTGATGCGTCTCTCTTTGTCACACAGGAAGGATTTCGCATTGATCTGACAAAGTCGGACGAAATCCTCCGAGAAGCGGCCACTATTATTTCGATGATGCCTCCGTGTGTCGCAAAAAGTAAACAACACAGTTTGAATGAGATAGATGGCTTTGGTTGCGGTGGCAGCGTGCTAGTAGGCTACAGTGTTAGGGATTTGCTTAGGGTTCAGGGCGAGGCTGGCCCGATTCATATTGTTTTCGGATCCAGGAAGAGGCTTGGGCCGAACCGTTCGTTTCGAGTCAAGGGCGACAGTTGGCCCGAGCCGTTTGTTTTGGGTTCAGGGCGAGGCCCGAGTGCTTGATTAGAGTTCATCCGCGAACTGAAATTGGATCATAATGAAGCTACTCCTCTTCTATAATAATGCTTTACGCATGTTGGCGGCAACGATTACCTGTTCAATGGGCAAACCAGGTCGGGGACACTCTGTGTGGCCCCTATGCAAGCACCTGTCTGCAGCTTATTGATCGACAGTTTGCCCTTGCTTCTTCGCAAAATACACAACGTTGCAAGGTAGAGCCGGCACCACGTCGTCTGCAGCAGGGTAAAACGAAATTTGTATTATTAGACGCACATTTTGAGTATACTGGCGCATACATACTACTAGTTTATACTTAGTACGTGTTGAAAAAACGGCCTACAGCCGGCCCTTACTTAGGGGGGCCTCCGGGGGGACGCACCTCGCCTACGGCTCGCGGTGCGGGGCCGTACTACGAACCGGACGCCAATGTTATGCCCTTGAACTGCTGCGGTACATCTATCTGTTGCATATAGTCGTGTACCATAATCACACATACATCTCGGCTCTAACCACCATAGACTTAGAATATTCATCCAATCGATCAGACAGCGGACAACATCGTCCGAGGGACAGACAGACCGTTCCTCGCGCGGAAGGGCGTCTGCAAGGAACGCCTCTTCCAGAACATCCCGCTGTGACCACCCAGGTCACGATTTCGGCCAGATATTTTTTGCGAATGATAGTAATAAGGCCGCACGACTTTTGTTTGGCGCGTTGACACGTTCAGAGGAAGAGTATTGGTTGAATCAAGCTAAGGGCTCCGGGTAGAGGGCAAGGTGCGTTTGGTGGGGAGTAGGTAATTCGCATATGGTAGTTTGGGGTACCCAGCTAACCTTCCCGGGGATATAACACCCGACCCCGATATCACCGCCCCCCCCCCAATATGATGCCCATATCACCGCCGAACTCCCTCACGGCGCTTCGCGCTTGATGCAACCAATGTCTTGCCTGGCTGGTGAAAACCCGACGTACGCCGTCCCGGAATTGTAGAGATGCGAGGGTCCCTTTTTTTTCTTCTTTTTTTCTTCTCACACTTTTACTTTCCAGCTTCTGGACAAGCCGTGGTCACAGGTGTCGTCCCTTCTTCTCCCCGGTTCTTCAATTTTCATCGCGCATAGGGTTCAGCAATCCCACTGCTCGTCGATTTTCATCGAGTGTTTGTTGCTAACTCACGCCCTCGCGCCTTCCGCAAGTCAATTTGTGCACAAGAAAAGTCCCAACGAATTTATACGAGTATGCACTCGGCGGGGCTCGAACTCACGAAACTGACCTGTAGCAGGCTCGAGGATAACCTGATACGCCACGGGGGCGACAAACATGCGAGGGTCCATGGTCTTACGAGTGCGGCCATGCACAAACTGAGTACACCACCCCCAATATAATGCCCGTCTCCAATATCACCCAATATGAGATTGTCGAGATAATGTCGATGTCCCCGGGTTGGCGCGTGGTACGATAGAGGCAAAACTTTTGGCTGAAACGTTTTCTGAACGACGGGGCTCCTTAACCTATCTACGTAAAATTATTACCATTTTAATATTATCAATCGTCGGAATTTCAATTTCGTTCTAAATTTGCAGTATTTTTGGTTGAATATTTTTTGGCTGCCATGTGGTATTATTTATTCCTTCATTCATTCACCGCGGGTAGCACTTTTATTGCAGTAATGCATACTAAACAGACCTACTAGACAGGCCTGTTTAGTCAAGTTGCTGTTGGTTATATAGAACTACCCACTGAACCACATTTTCACGTGGAACTACCCACTGAACCACGTAGTCACGTGACTACGTGGTTCAGTGGGTAGTTCTATAAACCAACATAATGTATGTTTGGGAGTCCGCCATTTGACTCTCACCGACTTCGTAACAGGGATCTCCGGGGCTCTCTCCCCTCGCCACGCACTACCGTAGTACTCAGGGGCAAACTATCATGAACCATTCACATCTTCAACGAGCACGTTCGCAAAGACGTTATTCCTATTTTGCCTTTCCCGGAAAAAAGCGGAAACATGGAGTCGGTGGGACTCGAACCCACGACGTGACTACGTCGGCCAGTGGGTAGTTCTATATAACCAACAGTTGCACTATCGCGTAAGATAACGTTCTCTACATGGCGAGAAGTGCGGCAAGCATTCTTAACCTGGTCCGTCCGTCCGAGCACTTCCTCCACACGCGTCTGTCTGCAGACAGACAAACATATGGCATGCCTCGCCCGAATTTGTCTACTCAGCGGAGCGTCCCGCTGGTAAGTTATTGTGAACTGCTCGGGTCTCTGACCCTGGTGCGAGTTTTGGTGGGAGAAAACGGCGGAGATGTTGCGACAAGCGCTGAACCCAAAACAATATTTGCCTCAGAAGGTATACTATTGATATTATTAGGTTAAAGGTGAAAGGTCAAGTGAGGTCCTTAAGTGAGTAGCCTCAGAAAAAAAATGATGCACTTCTATCGTAGCATCGGGGGGTAAAACTCAGTATAGCGCCAATTACCTGCTACACCAGAGAACATGTATACCCGGGAAACTTGCCGGGTAGAACGGGTTCGACCTTACTTACCAAACGGGTATCTATTACCCATATTGCAGACCCATGATACCATACCGGTACCCATCTCCACATACCAGGTACCTGGTAGCGTAGTAAGAGACAATGATAATATGGGTGTCGAAGCCGGATAGAAACCACTCTTTTAGGTATTGATCCCAATACTATACCCGCAAAAATCCCTGTTAATACTGAACACCTTTACTACCAAACATTGTGCACCCTTGCATAAAATCACACATCCTCGTGCAAGTACTGCCGCTTCTTGGAGTACAGCAGTGCAGTACAGCAGCGGCAGCGGCAGCAGCAGCAGTAGCAGCAGTACCACCTACTGTCTGCACGAGCGACGAGCAGGTCCGCAATAAAAAGAAACACAGGGGTCACCCGGACTGCCGCGAAAGCTATCTCACACAAATTCCAAGAGTTTCACTCGCACAACTTCCAAGAATTTTGCTCACACAAACTTAGAGTATTTTCTTCCCCACAATCGTGGAAGCACATAGCTCTGACGTAAAGGGATTGAGGTTCGCACTTAAAAGCAGAAACCATGTCTACTAGAAAAACAGCCCTTTTTGCGACTGAAAAAATATAACCTCACACTAACTCCTACGTAGGTTGTTCCCCAAGACATGGGTACCATGGGTGCAGTTCTTAAAGGTTGAAGGTTTTCATAACTCGGACAGATCACGATCTATATCATCTCCATCGGACAGATCACGATCTACAGTAGATCATCTCTGTCGGACTGATCACGATCTCGGTCATCTCCATCGAATAGGTCACGATCTATATAATCTACATCGGACATATCACGATCGAGACCATCTACATCAGACAGATGAAGATCTAGATTATCTAGATCATCTGCAGTAGATCCTATAGCTGCCGCTATGATATGTTGCGCAGGGTCTGCATATGTGGGGTACAGATCCAACCCCTTTAGCACGCGATAGATTATGCAGATCACACGGCTCCCACCATGCAACACGAGCTAGACCATACATATCTTTCTGGAATATCTAGTTCATCAAGTGGGGATCGATGATCTGTCCGACGTGTAGAAGATTCGCATCAACGAGCAGGGGCCGCCATCAACTGCAAGCGAACCACCAATACGCAGAGGGCGGGGCATCCTCTACGGTTCGAAACTGCGAAAGCTTTCTCCCACTAGAACTCCCAAGTATTTTGCGCTCAAACAGTGGTTGCAGTTCTGAAGGGGTAATGAGAAGCAGGAACCACCGTATTTTTACGAAGTGGCCCTTACGTAGACGAAAACGTGGTCGTCCGACGTTCTGCTGATCCGCATACTGTCGTCGAGGTAGTAGGTCGAAAACTTCGTCTCGGGAACTTCGCCTCTAAGAGAGCTGCTTTCCCAGAACGCAACATAACAAAAAACCGAGAAAGAAGACAAGAAAAAAAACGAACGGTGTTGCGGAAAAGGGAGCAGGGGCGAAACGGGAGGACGTTGGCGTCGTCAGACTCAGGGACGGTGAGGGGGGGCATGGAGGGTACACATTTCACTATGGGCGCATAACCTAAACTAGAGGCGGTTACTTGTAGGCATTTCCGATTCGGGGAGGGGGTGGTGCGTTAGGAGGATGCATATTCCACTCCAGGTGCTTGACCCAAAATAGGATCGGGCCGTCCGAGGCACTGAAGACAAAATAATAGCACCTGCGCTGCACGACGAATGCATGGAAGCACAGCTTTTAAAGTATGGTATTTGCTATTCAGAAGCTCTACCAACACTGAGCTACTTCAGTCTTTGAAAAGCTATACCAAGACTGAAGTAGCTCAAAGGATAGAGACTTTAAATAACAGCGTTCTACACAACATTCAAGTAGTTTGTCTCCCAAGTGGGCGAAGTTCTCCAAGGGTCCTAGTACTGTTCTCCCCTAAACATCCCATGTCTTTGAAGTTGACCTTTGTTTTGGACCAGGCAACTGGCAGGCACCAGGTCCATACCCACCCACTATACTTCATAACTTGACAGAATAATGTACCGCAAAGCATTTGCGATATAATGTTTCAAAGGAGGGGACAATCAACAACAAAGGACATGAAAATCCCAGCAAGCAAAAAAACGTTTTCGTACCAGACCAACGTACAATCCAACAACGGCGCCAAAAGCTAGCTTACCGAAGTTCCTCCAATGCTTCAACGCAAGGGACCATCAAGGACATGCAAAACAAAAAAAAGGAACCACAAGATACCGAAAAAAACGTAAATTCACCAATGAAGCCAAACGTCAAAGTTCCTGCTCTTCTCTCACTAGATAAACGGCTAAACGAACTTCACACCACATAGGAACCGACGGAACCGACATCACCACTGCCAATGCTATAGGAGTCATATGCAACGCGCCAAGCCTCAAGATCGAATCGTGGCCGCGTGATTAGTGCACAAGGCAAGGTCCTGAATATCCCCGCCGCATTCGGGGGATAGGGGAGCGGGGGCGGGCAGCAACAACTTGCGCGGCTGAGGACTAGACAATCTCTCGCAGTGGAGAGCACAAGCACTGAATGACGTCAAATTACATTCCAAACGCGAGCCCAGCATGACCACGCCAAACTTCATTACAAAAAATGTCAAAGCCATTATAGACGACGCCAAAATACACTCGTACTTCGGAGCATTAAAACACTAGCACTGCATGAAGACGCCGAAGTACAGTCCTAAAAGTGGACGACGCCAACTGATACCCTAACCGTGGAAATATGTTTTCACATTGTCTACTTGTCTCTAAATCTGCTCAAGCAGCACCTCCACGGCAAGGTGTTGCATTATCAATGTAGATGGCGTTATAGCATAGACGACGCCAAACTACACCATGAACGTGGAAGATGGTTTTACACTGCATGCTTGCCTGTAAACCTGCTCAAGCGGCACCTCCACGGTAAGAAGTTACATTCCAAACGTAAAAAGGGCATTACAGACGACGCCACCTTACACCCTACACGTGGAAGGCGATATATATCTGTATATACTCGCCTGTAACATGAGCACTGCATGACGGCGCCAAGCTACAACCCAAATACAATGTAGTAGCCGTTATAGGCGACGCCAACATGTGTAATAAAAAGCAAGCACTGCATAAAGACGCCAGAGCACATTCCAAAAGTGGAAGACGTCGCACTCGAAATGTGGAAGGCGTGTTAGACGGCGCTAACTTACACCCTAAACGCGGAAGTGTTTCGCCTTGTACCATTGCCTGTATACCTGCTCACGCGGCACCTCCACGGTAAGGCGTTACATTCCAAGTGTGGAAGGCGTTCTAACACAGACGATGCCGCCTTACATCCTAAACGTGGACGTCGTTTTTACGTTGTAAACTTGTGTGTAAACCTGCTCAAGCGGCACCTCCACCGTAAGGCGTTTCCTTCCAAACGTTACAGGGTGTTATAGACGACGCCAAAGTACATGCTAAACTTGGAAGATGTTTTTCAATCTTTGGTTTTACGTTTTTGCATTGTACACGTGCCTGTGTAGCTGCTCATGCAGTACCTCCACGTTACGACGTTTACACTCCACACGGAACAAGAAGTTTTATAGACGACGCCGAACTACACCCCAAACGCGCATTATGTTTTTACATCGCATACTTGCCTGTATAACCGCTCAAGCGGCACCTCCACCGTGTCGTCCAAGAACGACAAGACGTTATTGTTCGTGACACGAGTACTCTCCACAGCCACGTTGAACGAGTCAGAGCTGTCACACCCAGCAGCGCGCACACGCACACGGGGTACGAGCGGCGGACGTAAGGGGAGTGAGGGGGGAGGCCCGGGGGGGGGGGGGGGGGTTCTCGTTTGGTGCTTGCCTTGGTCATCTGGCCGGGAGAGGAGGAGAGGGGGGGGGGGGGGTTAATCATCATTGGGGGGCTTAAGCATCAGTTGCTGGTTGCTTTAGTATTTTTATCTTTGACCACGAACCCCTTTCGACACAGAGCAACGTCCCTACTCTTAATGGAGAGGCTTCCAACATTTGGCCCTCATTACGTTTATTCCATATTATGTATAAAACGTCTTGCTTATCCTATTCCCTTCCTGCTTGGCCGCCTGCGGCCACTATTTATCTCCTAGGATAGCGATCGTTTTCTCGCGACTATCTAGTGTACCAAAGTTCACCATGGAGAGGGGGGGTGGCGATAAACATGGGGAGGGGAGAGGGTAGGGGGGAAGGGGGTGAACCCATATAATGTATGGCTGTAGTTGTAAGACCATAGACCCTCGCATCCCTACAATGGCGGGACGTGGCACAGAGGGTGGGTAAGGCGGAAGGGGGGGTGGGGGCAAGCACGGGGCAAGCTTACTCAATCGAGGAAGTGTTCAAGGCGACGTGGCAAAAAAAACATCTGGGCGCGGCGAGAATGCGGGCGTGCATAGAGGACTGGCAGGCGTTATTCCATCGCTCACCATTCTGGACGGAAAAGCGTGGACCGTTGGAGAACACGTGAAAACCCAAACGGCCCCTACGTTTCCATTCACGGCGGCATGTGATACGACCAAGGCACTGGCGTCTCCGACACCCAGGAAAAATTGCAATGTCTATCCATCGCTCCACAGCAGCAGTGCGCGCGGCTGATAGCAGGGCAAACCAAACACCGGACAAAAAACAAGACCACCCCGGACATATATCGCTCTTTGCAATTGCGCTACAACAGCATTAGTTGATGTTGTCTTCACATTAAGTCATCATCGGCACAATCTAGTTCGTGGTCGAAGGACAGGCACAATGTACCCGAAGTGGAAGGATATATCAGGATTTGTTTACTTAGTGAACCACGACGGTCCCCAACCTGATCGGACTAAGTCTCGCCTTGGTGACAACAGTGCTCCTTCAAGGACTCCAGCAGGCCAGGCAAGAGCCCCACATTGAGGTCGAACTCTGAAACTGGTTGGGTATAAGGCTAGGGGTAAATGGGTACCAGATCCTTTTATTTGGGTCATACTCGGCGAGGTACGCGGGTACCTCCAAAGTAAAGACCCTACAAAACACACCATCGGAACACCAATGGTGTACTACTGCTGTACGTCGAACTCCCACCTGATAGGGCTGAGTCTCGCTTTGGTGACAACAGTGCCCTTTAAGGACACCGGCAGCCCAGGCAAGAGCCCCACATTGAGGTCCACCTCTGAAACCTGCTCAAGCGCAAGAGATGCGCATGCCGGGGGTCCCCCGAGAGCGTGCAGGGGAGGGGGCACGGAAGGGCCCCTACCGTCAGCGTTGGTATCGCCTCGAAAAAAGTCGAAACCCAGGGCACAACTGCGCTTGAAGCGGCAACAAGTACTGTTGTCGACAAAACACGTTGCATCAGAAGCGCCGTACGAGTTCGAAACTTGCACCAGGCAGAAATAACAAAAAATGCCATCGATCCCCGCCATTCGAAACGCAAAACAACGACACGTGGATTTCGCCAGTGGCTTCGCACCCTTACCCCCACCCAAACAGTGCAGCCGAGGCCAGCAAACTCCTACAACACAAGTGATGTTCCACCGCTACCCCCCCCCCCCCCTACCCCCCGGCCACCCCTACGCCCGGTCAGAAACGCCTCCTCGCCGTTTAAAACATCTGCCTCCCCCCCACCCTCTTCCAGCAATGCAACCGAGGCCGGTCAAACCCTTCAACGTGATATTTCAGCCCCCCTCCTTCCCCTTCCCTCCTCTCTACCAAAAACGCCTTCTATCAAACTTGAAAACCATCCTCACCAGCGTGGCCTCACTGATGATCTGCTTGACCCTGCCGATCTCCCCAATCGACGTCGCCGCCCGGTGGAAGGCGAAGAGCGTCTCGGCGCGGTCCTTCTCCTCGCCAAACAGTTCTCCGACCGCCATGAAAAAAGGAGACGAGCGGAAGGGCTGCGTGTCCGTGTACACCAGCTCCCAAACTCCCCCTTTTCGAGGGTTTCAGTCACACGGCGGTTTCAGAAATATTGGGGGAGTGGCGTCGGAGTAGGGTAGGGTAGGGCAGAGAAGGACAGGGGTGAGGGAGGGCGGGAGGGGGGTACATGAAGAGCACTGAGAACACAGGGCGACAGATTTCGTACACATGCTTCAATGGTGGCAGCTGCACACAGCTTCCGTTATCCACCATGCCCAAGACCGGTAGGCAATAGGCCACGACCTCTCCCGGTTATCCCTCGTTCATATGAAAAACAACAGTCATGGAAGGCATTGCTGCCGTATGGGGGGGGGGGGGAATGGTTGATTCCCCCCTCCACGCCGTGCAGTTGGCTCCGTAACCCTGGTATTAATGGAAAATTACGCAATACTAATTCCAAGTCGTTTGCTCCTAAAAACGTGGGATGCAGTTCTAAAAGCTCACCGATGGTGTTGACGTTGGTGGCATCTGGGGTGGGGTTTAAAGCCTCGAGCTGGTAGATGAGGTCCATCGCTGAGTCCTTTTCTTCCTGGGTCGCTACTTGCCCCCTGTTTTTGGCGCATCAACACCAGACGTAAGAGTGGGAAGGGGGGGGGGAGTACTCATTGGTTGCTTGCCTTACGTCATCTGACCATTGACCACGCACCCCTTTCGCGACGGAGCACCGTTGCTACTGTTATTAGAGACGCCTCCGAGATATGGCCGCCCATTACGTAACTTGCAAATACGTGGGGGAGTATTACATGAAAAAAATGCTAAGAGGATCCCTGGCACCACAGGAGGCTATATTAGCATATTATTAATAGCACACATGTTTTCGCGCGAACAGAGTCTATCTCGGAAAAGTGGTGTCTCGTACTGTATCCAGTTAGGTTGGCACCTTGCAACATACAAAAATTCGAATACAACTACAAGGGCTCCGCTCCGCGGGCAGCTGACGCCGTCCGCTACGCTCTGGTACGTAATGTGAAGGGGACAGAAATAAGAGGCCCATCATTTGGCGTGACTAGCGCCGTGCGCCACGCTCAGGTACGCAATGTGAAGGGGACAGAGATAAGAGGCCCATCATTTGGCGTGACTAGCTATTAGATAATGCCAAGACCTACTGTGTGCTTGCTGGCGATGTCACGATCTGATCGGCAATACGGGTGTAAGGGGCATTTCTAACGACACTTGTTTGGCAAGTTTCTTGCCAATTAGGCAAGTTTTTGGGAAAATTGGACTTGCCAACAGAGAAAAAAACTTGCCGAACTTTATTTTGGGTATTAAATATATTGGGCGTCGTTTTGAGCGGATGCTGAAGCATCATCGCAAACAGCAGCCGCCCCAGCTTTTCCCAGGCGAATTTGACGGGGCTGGAAGGACTGCCAACTTCTTGAAGTACATGGGCTGTGCCTGGAGTCCTTTCTGCGCCAGCATTTACTCCATAGAGAGCGTCGGCGTGCCGTTGGCTCCCTGCTGCTGCTGCTTTCAGCGGTTTGAATAAAATCTGAGGGCGTTGTATGAGAAAACTTGCCAAACGTTTCCACAACCTTGCCAAATATACAGCGTTTCGCCATAGAAGGTTTTGTCGTCTTTTTGGGAAGTGTTGTCAATTTTTTCTTGCTAGAATAACATTTTTTTGAAAAATTCGTTTGGGTGTTAGAAACGACTCTAACGCGAAAAAAAAACGAAGATCGAGAGAGGACAATCAATGAAGAAAGCAAAAATACGAGCACACAGCAGTAGTACACACGTACATACCGGTACAAAATATGATGCTTTGGGGGCTGAGTGCGTTGTGCTGTTCTGTCCTTGTGATACATGCTCGATGGCAACGTGGTAATACTACTGTAGTAGCTCTAAGAGCTGCGGGTGTGATTTCAATGTGATTTGAGGAAAGAAACAAGTGCAAAACAGGCGTATATTTGTAGTCTACGAACAACGTGTGACATGATATGATCCATACAAGATGAACGTGCACGTACGCATTCGGATACACTTACAGTACTGGATTTTGTTTATCGGCACTTTTATGTTGAATTTAGTGAGGGGACGGCTATATTGTCCATGTAGTTTTACTTTTTTCGATTATTTGCGAAAATATCTTGATTCTAGCGTGGAAAAAATATCCCAAAGTTGAGGTGAGAATATTTATCTTGAAACAGTGTTGATATTTATTTCTTGGAGTTGTGTTGAGGCGGTCCCGTAGATCACGAAGAAGGCGAAGAAAGCGAGGAGCGCAAAGAAAGCCGCCGGGAAGGTTCTGCAAGAAGAGGGTTTAGGTAGGCGTGTTCCGTGTGGAAGCGCTGAGAGCGAAGCAGGTCACCAAGTGATTCCAAAACGAATTACTTGCCGAGATATTTGTAAGTATGTCTATAACACATGTCGGTAGACTCGCCCTTAACAAAGGACGGGCCGGCAAAAAAATCCTGCAGGCCGTGGGCGGTCAATTTCACTCTTGCCCATAATAGGCACAGACTAACCCGATCCCAGCCTTGACCTCTTCAGGACTTCACCCCCGCCTTTCATGGAGACAAACAACTTGGATTAAGTGCGGGATGTTTTCTTCAGTGGTGAAACGCTCAACCCCAACCCTCTTGACGGCTCGAGACCGGCAGAGACAGTCGCGTGTTTTGGCTGTGTTCTTCCGACGAAAGACAGGACGGCCGAAAGGTCAGACTTGGCCGATCAGATCAACGCTCGGAACGGAGTTTTTGCCTCGCCGTCCTGAATGTAGGTCGAGTCTGGCGCCGCTGGCGAGCCCTCCCCCACACCAGTCGGGGGGGGGTCGCGCGGTGTTTGGGCTTCGCCGAAACAGTATACTGCGGGAATCCTAAGTGTAACTGGACGCTGTCGGACCCAGCAGATATTATCCACGTAAGCATTATAGGAGTGAGGACACTGAGAGTGTTGTAGATGTAGGGCTGAGTACTGGCTGCAATACGGTGGAAAGTAGCAGCCAGTATACTGGATTCCCTCAGTATACTACTCCTGTTGCGGTCAAGCCACAACTCTGGAGCGACGCCACGGGCCATCGCTGCCCGCCCGGCCAACGAAGGAGCCACACCGGAGGCGTTTTTCAGTTTTTCTTCGCATTTCCGTTTCCCTTCCAATAACCATCCGGCGGGAATACACCCGGTACGAAAACTATACGCATGATATGGGCTTACTTCGAAACACATATGGGAGACAAGAACTTGTTCACTTCGCGTTAAGTCCCCGTCTCTCCCCTCCCTTTCTACATGTTCTCTCATTTGCTGTTTACTGTTTACTCATTCTTCAATTGTGTAGTTCACCATTGTATGGAAGGCGTTTGTTGGGACAAACTTAAGGGCCAGTTTTAACGATCAAAACAAATCCAATTTAGAAAAAACGTAAACTCGAATTTCAATTGGATTGGTCTACACAATCAACGTAGACACACAATCCGGTTTCGCAGTAAATGGAATTTGAATTGAACGAAAAAAAATAAAAAGTCTTGAAAGACTTTTCTGTTTTCTTGCATGGGCACGCGCATTGCCGAGGCTCCGCGGAAGGACCGTGTTGCCCGCCACAGGCTGATATTTTTTGGGGTCTTCCGAGGGACGGTATGGGAAAAGATTCCCGTTTGTTTCCCGCGGGATGGGGATGGGACGGAAGAGTGGGAAGCGATTTGGTGGATGGGACGGGATGGGAGGATACGATTTTAGCGTAGGACAGGGCGGGATCGGGAAACGGGTCGGGCAATCGATAGGGAACATAATCTGGAAATCGATGGCGAAAAATTGTCCGGAATTCGGTCGGGAATGTGGTCGGGAAAACGGTCGAGGGTATGGTCGGGTATGCTTGGCTCGGTCCTGCTTGAGCCGCCGCCGAACCAGACCTGCCGGCACCATCCACTTGCACAACTTTATGCTTGCCACATCTTGTATGTGCGCAGGGGATGCGTGTATTTCTGGCGTCTTTGAGAACTCATAGCTGACAGCTGGCTGCTGACAATTCCCCCCCAACCTATTTTTCGTTTTCATGTGTTATTTTGTCATGTTTGGTTTAAAAATGGATATCTTAAACCGAACAACTTTCATTGCTCATTCAAAAAAGGCGTGGGAGATATCATATACAAGATCTGAAGTGTCAACCAGTCGAGCAAGCTTCTCTGTGTTATTGAATTCAAAGTTGCATTCACTTACCATCGGTTGCATCCACGATGGTCATATGATGGGAAAAAGAGAAATCTGGTTGTGAACGGAATGGTAACTGCCCCAGCATTGAGATGCGGGATGGGAGGAACTGTGTGCGAACGTCGGGATGGGATGGGAACAACTGGATAGGCTTCGGGACGGGAAATGAACAGGCAGCGGCATGGTAAATACTCGGTACGGGAACAAGACACCTTACGGCGGTACGGTAGACGGTGGGAACAGAAAGCAAGGGCGGGGACTATCGGGAAATCGCGGTCGGGAGCGAAATACCACACGGTTTCCCATTCCCGACCCGTTCCAGTCCCGACCACATTTTCCCGTCCCGACCTTTACCACGCGTTCCCCTGCTGTTGGGGGGGAGGGGATCCACATCAAAATTGGAAGCTGGCCCGACTGGATGTGGCATGTTTGCGGTGGGACAACACACTCAGGGCAGCCTGGCGCGATTTTCAGCCTATTCAACGACCACGATCAACCAAAACGCGAATCTACATGAGAGGCGACCGCGGCAATAGCCGCGCCCACGCCTACAGCTCATAGAACATCGTACCCCGGCGTTGCAGCCTCAAAAAAGATCATGGCGGCTGCGAGTCCAATTCTCAACCAGCTCGCTCGGCCACGCCGCACGAAAACCGACCCGACGAGCCAAAAACACGAGAATTTTCTCAAGGGCTCGATAGCTTCATTGCCGCCGATGTTCCGCGCGCGGCGTTTAGAGACTCCCTCCGCCTACCCAAGAGATCGTGAGGTTGATGGATCAATACTATGGGCCGCCAAAGGAAGGAGATGCTGGCGGCGGCGCGCACGCGACGACGCAAGCCACGCGACAACGCCAGCCGTCGCTTCTGTCTACTCTCGTCGGTGTTCGTCAGCAGGGCGTTGTGTGACTTGCTGCGTTATTCCGATTTCCCACATATTTAAAGAACAACGCGCCCTTCCCTCGATAGGGGGCAAATTCGTTTTTTTCGCGAAATCAAATACAACCTCCAAAATATTTTCTCATAAAAATTGAAAAACGTCAGCTGTGACTACGACCGATTGAATGGTTGAAAATCAACTTTGCAAGCTGCGTGGTACATCTATATTTCATTTACGATGGTGTTTGTAAACTAAACCTACCATATGGTTGTCAATGCACAACTTTAGTTGCACAAATTTTACGGAAGGTCATTTTTTTCTGATTTTTTCCAAATTGGATTTTAAATCGCTAAAACTGGCCTCAAGTTTAAGTTGCTATGCACGAAATCATACCACGTTTAGACCTACACTTCGAATTTTACTTTTATTTACTCAATCTACTACCAGGTAGGTGATCTTAGCGAGTATGAGGATACTCCGGGTACGCAGTATACTGCAACTAAAAAATAGTTATACTGGCTGCGTATACAAAGACTAAAACAACGACAACAACAACAACGACAACAACAACAACAACAACAACAACAACAACAACAACAACAACAACAACAACAACGACGACGACCACAACAACAACAACAACAACAACAACAACAACAACAACAACAACAACAACAACAACAACAACAGCAACAACAACAACGGCAACAATACCCAGCCCCCACGAGTAGCTGGTCGGTGTAGGTCGGGTAGAAAGAACGACACACCACGCACATCATTACAACAATTGCATCATTACACCAATGCTAAAAAAACATGCGCACAATCGTCTATTAATAGATAGAGCAGTCGTGTCCCTCATTAGTGTGCTTCTTTGCCAGACGAAGATACCCGCACTAAATTGGTACCCCGCACTATGCCGGCATGGTGCAGTACAGCAATGGTACTCTATAAGAAGAGAGCAGGTGGTGGAAAAGCAAGCGATCTCACCGCACTAAACTGGGGCACCGTACTAATGGATGGGGACCGCACTAACGCGGGATTAGGGGCAGGGGTAGACAGCGGAAATTTCAACAGGCACCTGGCATACGGGAATACGATACTTGTACTCGCACGAGTATGATAACTTAAACTTCTTCCAGCTGTGCCTCTGCGTACGTCTCACGTACGTCTCACGTACGTCGAGGCGGTAAGGGGCTAACTGCGACATGTACGGTTCGTGCTGGTGATACTGCTGTTGTACGTACGCGTTCACGTTTGACACTCAAGTGATGGCGAAACTTAGTCGTGATTCGTGCAGCTGGTTCGTGGTTCCATATGATAGCGTCGACGGCTTCACAATCAATCATACGTGGCTGCAGATGCAACCATACCGTAAGCGACCCAGAATAACGCAGCTTGGGCGCTGGCTTCGTATGACAACATGCATGCGGCAGCAGTTCACTTCACGTAAGGGTGGGAAATCACCCGAGAAGAGCAGATACATGGATAATATTATAAAAAATGAAAATACACTCCAGCTGTGAGATCGAAGATTTCGTCGAAACTCATCTTTGCAAGCTGTGTGTGATACTCCGATCGCGCGCATTACGAGTTGTGTGTAGGTCGGCGACTCCCCTTACACTACAGTGTAGCTATCAGGGTCAACAGGGTGATTTTAGTCAGTCTGTGCGCGGAAACTATAAAACCCGTTTCTGAGGGGAACAAAATCTGACAGCTGTGGAGGGAAATGTATCCTTTTATCAAGTGAATCTTGTAAGTCGAATAACCGGTGAGGGGGGGGGCGGAGTTTTGAAGGACGTGGGGGCCTGGTTTTGATCAAAAGCGACCGGGTTTGGAGGGGGGGGGGGGGAGGGGGGGGCAATGTGTGCATGTAAGCTATAAATCCTTTCAAGGGGATAAATACACCGTAGATAATATGTAAATACCTAATGGTACACGCATAGAGCCGCCGGCTTTCGCGACGACTACTGTCCAGTGTCATGCTTGCTGGAGATTTACAACATTTAAATGCTGCCTTCTGTGTTAGAGCAGCAGCAACAGCGGCAGCACCACCCGCACTAGCACCAACAACAGCAGCACCAGCAGAAACCGGCAGCAGCAGGGAGGTATTATGCTGCTCATGTATCGGCAGTACACGCTCAATTTACAAAACGAATCGTACGTGGCTTTGCTTTACGTGCGGCTGGCACTATGCGTACCTGGCACCGCAAACGAGTCAGTACCAAAATGAAACGCAATTGTAATCGTCTACCAGGTACATCGTACAGGTAGTAGGTTCTGCGTTGGCAAAGCACCATTACTGCATCAGCAGTATGATACCGGACCATCCCCTGTGTAACATGCATCATGAGAAGCAGACCCAGCACTAGCACAGGCAGCGCAGAGACAGCTGAAACACAAAAGAAGAAAAATAAAATCACAACATCGACAGCTGAGTATGGATCACTCAACTGGTCGAGCTCACATCTGACGTGTTTGAAATACCACCACCCTGACATACAGCGAGTAAGTGCACCTACCTGTTCGACGTAGCAGCAATGGAGAGCACCTCGCGCTTCATAGCCTCTCTCAGGTCGGGGTTGTTGTCCGAGAGCACAGCAGGCACCGCCGAGGACCCATCCGTTTCACCCCCCACATCGCTCGGAAAATCTCCTCCCTCAAAGCTTCTCAACAAATGCCGTCCCTCTCTGATAGCCCATCTACTGCTGCCGCTAACGCTTGCACGTGTTGGTGATGCACTATGAGCTGCACGAGGCATGAGTGGCGTGGTAAAGGCTAAAACTACGGGTGTTGCCGTAGCTAAGCCAATTAGAGCTAAACATGCTCTCATGCTTCGGAAGAAAACACTCCGCGCGATACACCGCGCTAGAGCGCTTGGACTGCTGTGCTACTACTATATAGAGCTCTACTCTTACAAAGTGTTGCTCAACAAGGGGTATTCCCAAAATAGTTTATTATGTGTAGTAGGGCGTCTGGTCTCTAGTCGTCAATGCTCGACCGCTTGATATAGGCTCAAAGTTTAGCCCGCCCGGAAGCGATCAACAAATCTACGAGCAACAATGTGCAGCAATTGAGGCAAGCAGCGGCAGCACCAACCAGCAGCAGCAGCAGGAGCGTGCGCGCTTGCGTGGCGCAAACAAAGATAGATGTCAGGAGACGGCACTTTCAGCCTTTGACCGACGGCAATTTTCCTGTAATTTCCCTTGACTGATGCCATACTACTGGTTGTTAGTATCGAATGGTCGGTTTTACATCGCTGACCGCTGGACGTGTTTGATTGACCGACCTGTCTCCTGACATCCTACAAGGCGCAAACGTGGCGGCGGTTTCGAAAACGAAAAACGACAAAAACACGACAGCAGTTTTGGGCATTTGCCGTCAGTGTCACAATTATGAAGGCATGTTTTATAACTTTTTTAAATTTCACGTAGTATTCTATACTTTTTTATAAAAATTGAAAAACGTCAGATAGATGTGAGTACGACCGATTGAATAGTTGCAACTCAACTTTTATTATATTTCTACGTCTAGATGCATGGCCGTGCGTCACATGAAAAACTGCCGTCTCCAGTGATGTTGCCTGAAGTACTAACTGCTGTGAGTTCGTCGGATTGATAAATAAGCAGCTTGCAAAGATGAGTATTGACCTGAAATTCGTCGAACTCACGGCTGGCGTCCTTGAAAATTACGTTATAAAATACTCAAACACTGCTGTTGAAGATGGGTACTTCCAATACGCCAGATGTGAGTCCGGCTGATGGAATGGTCTATATCTAACTCAGGTCTATACATGGGTAAAAGCAGTTTCAATACGTCAGATAGGTGTGAGTTCGTCCGGTTGATTGGTTTATACCCAACACAAGTTTTTAATGTAAAACGAATAAAAATAAGTTGTGTGCTCGACGGATAGAAAACCAAGAAAAAGCGAGCTAATAAAATTTAGACCAATCAAACATCAATCATCAACCGACCAATCTACCGACGGGAAAACCTAGAAAAATGCGTGCCCAGGAGCGACCAGCGGCCTTACCTGCTTGGCACGACGAACACTTCGTGCGGCATTGCATACCAGACATCTCCGATCATTAGCTCGGTACGATTGCACACACAGCAGCAGTGGGTATACCAGTGCTATCTAGGCCAGCCGAAGAACTCAACATTATCCTTCCTGCCTAGACCACTCCTGCTCTGCAACGCTTAGTAGGTTGCGGACAAGGAAAAACCGAGCACTCCTCAGTCACCGAGAGACCATGCTGTTTGCCTCGCGAAGACGAGCTGTGGTGGCCATGCTGGTGGCTGGCATCGCCATCGCATCGGGAGCGCCCTCGTGGGGATCGAACACCGAGTCACTCCACAATCACAAGCACAGCAAGAGCAGTATCAGGAGGCCTGGAGGCAACGACTTCGCAGACGGAGAGTTCAATTTCAACTCCGTATCCCCCAAGGACTGCGCGAACTATCTGTGCGTATCGAGCGCAAGCCTGGCGTCGGATTACATCGAGTCTGGGTGCCCTGGCCAGTTCGTGATGTACGAATCCGCGGATAGCGAAGCTGATTTGATGGGCTCCTTCGCTGGGATAAGCACTGAAAGGTGGGATGTGCTACTTTGCCGTGCTCTTAGCTCGTTCCCTTCGGGGAGAACTCAACCCTAGGCTAGCTAGTGCTGTTTGCTATGAACCCCCTCTGTTCAGACTGCCTATTGCCACTGCTGTATACTGACTGGTACGTACGAAGCCCTGGGACTAACGAGTACGATGGTTTATCGGTTTTATCCGAGAGTACACCTACCACGCTAGAGTGGTGCCTTGCTTAATCGCAGAGCGCTCCCCTCTTCCCTGGGAAAACATCAGTATAGACCTTGTGTGGCCACATATTTGCATCCGACCCACGACCAACGGGTAGCCGGCAAAGCTCGGCGTCGTGTAATAAGCGTGATCATCGCTGTCATCGCTGTCGTTCATCCTCCGTGCAAGTAGGCTGTACCTGGTAGTGTTTTTTTTTTCAGTTTTTTTTTTCTTGTCGAAAGGAGTGCAGCGCATCGATCGGATGTACCACTCTTGTACATACTCGTAGATTTTACCGTAGATCGGATTGAACAGCCTGATTTGAAGATTGTTTTTTCAGATTATTACCGGTACCCGCTGGAACATAGGCTGGCACCAGGAAAGAGACCTCGTTCTCTTTTCTCGCATTTGAATTCAAACAAGCCGGATTACCACAGGTTCAGCTGACGTCGAGAACTACTATGGCCATGAACGATGTGATAGAGGAATGTATCTGTAGTAGATTACGTGGCAGCGACACACACACGTCGGCGCTTTGCATTTTATTGCTGTGTCCGAAGATGTCGGATGTCTAGCACAGGAAAACGCGCGCTGTCAATCACGGGAGTAGCGCCGATTTTTGCACTCTAAAAACTAAGATTGTAGTGTGGGTGTCGAGTTAAGGTAAAGATGCTGTCTTGTCATATGGGGTTAAAATGTTAGCTCCGGACATCTTCATGGCTCTGCCTTTTAGTAGTGTACAGCAGCAGTACGTACCGTATTTCGTGTTGGTTGACGACTTTGAATCACTGTCATGGGATTGCGGGATTTCGGTTTCACTGCGCTGTTAATAATACTTCGAAGTAGCAGTTAATAGTGCACGTGCACTCTGCAGCACGCGTTTCCTGCACACGCTCGTGTTTAAGCGGCGATGACCATGTACGATACTTGCACCAAGCCATCATTATATTACACCCGTGCCAGTGCCAAGCCGCTTCAGTGCCAAGAAGCAGTACACGCCGGCAACATCAGCAGTACGAGCGGTCTACGACTCGTACTAGGTAGTGTACTTGCGTTCCCATTTCTCGTTTACGTTGGTGTTTCTCGTTTGCACCAATTTTGCTTTATTTTTGGCAAAATGTTAATTTTCACCGATACTATTAGTGGGTGTTTATGTTTCGATGGTTCGTTCGCGTTCGCAGGGCCGGCAAGTTTGTTTCATTTCTCAAAACTCCAAATTCCTGGAAAGTAGATTTATTCGCAGTACGTGAGCACTTGCTCGCCACCGACCTATGACGCAGCAAAGACGCAACTTGCAAAGCCAGCTATCGACTTCAAATTTTCAGCGCAGCAGCAGCATTCGTCATTATAATACTGCCCTACAAACTTTTACAACATCTGGTACGGAATGGAGATGGAATGTGCCAGGTGCACATGTACCAGGTCAAATTACGAGTAGGCTGCTAGTGTTTCATCTATCAGACGAAGTATAAACCAGAGAGGGGATACTCGTAGAGTGGTGGACGAGTCGACACTTGCATTGCAACAATGGTTGGGTCGCTAGTGCGTGTGACATAAGAAGGTCCCCCTCTTCTGTTAACAGCAAGTACCTGGTACTCTGCCGTACCCGGTGCGGTGTTAGAACTACAGTACACCGCTCATGCCTCGTGTCTGGCACACTCTCGATGATTTATTTTTATGTTCATGTGTTATCCGTAAACCCGTCCTTTAGTTTTGGAACCTCACGATGCCGAGATTTTGCTAAACCGGAATTAAACTACCTGCCAGCACGTATTGACATACTGTCCGTACCCAATACGCAACCAATACCGACGGACGTTGTATCACGAGTGCTCCAGTCTGGTATTCGACACGGGTGGTGGTGAACGCCAAGTGCCCTTCTAAACAGGCCTTAGCCATGTCTACGGAACCCGTTGTTGGCGTGTCAGCGTTCTCTGGGCGTCCGACACCGCTTGCTGCTTCGCTTACACCACATGACTCGATACGGGGGCTGCCAATGCCCACAAGTGTCGATGTGTGCCAGCCAACATACCGGTATTCTTCCACTCCAGACTGGAGCCTGTCGTGTGACCACGGACTTGATTGTACGCGGGTTATTGTGGGAACAAGAACAAACAACAACCGGTATTTTTCCACTCCAGAGTGACTAGAGCCTGTTCTGTGACCACGGACTTGATATTACGCGAGTTAATTTGAGAACAACCGGCACTATTATAGGCATCTGCACTATCGGAAAATATATAATTTCTACTCGAATTGTAAATTTCAAGCCGTGCCAAAAGATTATCTTGACCGGCACTATTTTATATGCGTAGAGAGTAGTAGCACCGCGGTGCCCTCCTGAACAAACAGGCCTATCAAGAGTCGTTTGTAAGAAACCCCTTGGCGGCGTGTCAGCGTTCCTCCGGCCGTCCGACCGTCCAACCTCTCTTGCGACAGCAGTAAACTTCGCCGCGTTCTCAAACCCTCAAACATATTTACGTACCGACACTGTTGTACTCACATTTAACTCCCGTAATCAAGTCAGTGGTCACGTGCCGATTTTTTTCCTCTTTTTGCACAATTCTACTTTCCTGCTTCTGGCGTGGTCACAGGCGCCATCCCTTCTTCCCCCCCGGTTGTTGCCTTCAATTTTCATCGCGCATAGGGTTCAGCAATCCCACTGCTCGTCGATTTTTCCTCGGGTGTTGCTAACTCACGCGCTCGCGCTTTCCACAAGTCAATTTGTGCACATGAAAAAGTCCCCACGAATTCATACGAGTATGCACTCCCGGGGGCTCGAACTCACGAAACTGACCTATACCAAGCTCAAGGATAAACTGATACGCCACCGGGGCGACCGGTTTATAACAAACCAGGTACCAAGTTGACATATATCCTCAATGAGGACACACAACCCGTAATACGCGCGATCGGAATATCACCCACAGCTTGCAAAGATGAGTTTCGACAAAATCTTCGATCTCGCAGCTGGATTGTATTTTTATTTTTATGATGTGCCACAACTTGTTCACCTCGGGTACGGTTTTTAGGTGGTCCGCAAACGTTTTTCGGATTATCCATATGAAGCAGGCCGCGAAGGGTGGTATGGTAACCTTGCCGTTTGTTGGGGTCAGGGTTGGATCTTCGCCTTCTTGCGACATGTACAACAACCCGCTTCAAATCTCTACTTGTACTTACGTGGCAGTCGTTATGAACATGTTTGATACTTTATCTGGTATGATATCGTATGTTTTGGGATTAAGAGACAGGTAAATAAAGTGACCTCTCTTACGGATCGTTGTATACATACCTCCGCTGGTCTGTGGTCTGCCCACATGAGCTTTGCACTATTGTTGTGGTTCGGGGCATCCCCCCCCCCCCCCCCCCCCCCGATTTTGCGAACCCTTACGTGTGTCAACGAGGGAAAGGACGACAGTCGAGCCCGCTCCCCTCGTCTGCTAATGTGCGCCAGGTATCCCTGTCCCGTCTTGTCGAGCATCACACAGCGCTCCCTCCCCCCACTATGAGTTTTTTTTCACGCGAGAATCTTCACCCTCCCAATATTCTATTCTTGTTCGTCTTGTCTAGCGTCACACAGCGCTCGCCCCCATTATCACGTTGTGTTTTCGTGCGTAAGCCTTAGCGCTTGCCGCCGAGGCCGTGGTACCTGTTAAACTCCCATATTGCGGGTGAGTGTGTTATAGTTGAACAGGAGGTAAGTGTTGCTAAGGTAGCTATTTCAGCGCTGTGATTGGCCAAGGGTATCTCATAAGCGGCTCAATCAGCCTCGGGTCTTTCAAGGCCACAACATCCCGACCCGGCCGAATTAACCTGTTGAATGAGTTATTCTAAGCACAGCATCCAAGCCGGCCGAGACAACCTGAAGCCTTCACACGCCGCTAAGGCATCCAAGCACAAGTCACCAATTAGCGTTCGGGTTACTGGGTTCTAGTCGGATGGTCGGCGTTTGGCGACGCGGCCTAAACCCCCCGAAAGATTTTCTGTCCGTCGTCAAATAGAGTCATAGCAAAAGATTGACCAACGTGCCCTTCATATTGGCGTCGTCGGCTGAAATTGGTGTATTTTTGAAATATCCAAAAAATCTGTCCGTAGACGTTGATGCTTGTAAATCTGTGGCGTCGGCAGCCATCCCAAGATATGCTGTGGTGTTGATACGTACATGTAGATGTGCATGCGTTTGGCGCTACACTGGGACATCCTTGCGAGTTTCCTAATTGATATTTGATTTGCACGCGTTGGGGGACGCACTGGTATATCGTCGCGGGTTTCTTACTTATATGCAGGCAGCATGTGAGACGTGCTAAGGTCACAACAGAAAATCACTCTCTATCTCTTGTGACTTTGTTTCTTCGACATGGGCGACGTTTTTGTAGCGGGGTGTACAGTGTACGTACGGCGACGCTGACCCCGGGCTCCTGCTGTATTCAGGGGTATGGGGGTGGGTGACAGCTTATTCGCGTGTCCCGCGAGTCCCAAAGCGTTAGAGACACGCACCCATTACACGTAGCACTTACGGCCAGTTCGAGACCTAGACGTGTGGTTGCCCCTGGCGGCATGCAGGGGCGTGTCGGGAGTAGCGGACTTATATATAGTCACCGGGCGCCCCGGTGGCGTATCAGGTTATCCTCAAGCCTGGTATAGATCAGTTTCGTGAGTTCGAGCCCCGCCGAGTGCATACTCGTATAAATTCGTTGGGACGTATAAATTTGGGAGGGACTTTTTCTTGTGCACAAATTGACTTGCGGAAAGCGCGAGAGCGTGAGTTAGCAACACTCGATGGAATATCGACGAGCAGTGGGATTGCTGAATCCTATGCGCGATAAAAATTGAAGGCAAGAACCGGGGGGGAGAAGGGACGACACCTGTGACCACGGCTTGTCCAGAAGCTGGAAAGTAGAAGTGTGAGGAAAAATAAATATAATATATATATCATGAGTCCGTCGCTGGGAATGTGTAATAGAGCACGCGTGGCCAACGTAGCGCAATGTGCAAAGCTGAGTGTGAGTGTAATCTTTAATTTTTAACAATCAGTTGGTCGAACTCACGGCATATACCAGATGTACAACAGTAGGATACCCCGTGTTATGGTGCTTATCAGGAATGGTGCTGCTTTCTCGGACATTCTACGAGCGACTACGCACTGCTGTTGTACTTCGTACTGGTATAAAATATGCTTACCCGGTACGCTGTAGACCAGTAGGACACCGTTTATGCCTCTTATTAATAGGAGTTGAACAACGGAGCGAGAGCATCGACAGCAGTAAGCAGTACGAATACGTACTCAGCCCGGCTCAAACGAAAGCTGGCTGTTTTTCGGGTTGATTTTACGTAAATTGCCCTTCAAGTGGCGTTAATTCACCGGGATCTATCCAAGATTAAAGTATTGATTTGTCGCTTCTACTTTCGCTTGTTTTACATCTAATAATAGATGGGGGAGGGAAGGAGGTCTGCCTCCACGCTGCGTGATTCGCTACTTTTATGTGTGCCGTGAATTGTACCAACGCCAGCTATCATACTGTACGTACAATTTGACAACTCCCCGAGCTGGTGAGTCTTGGTACCTCGGTACGAGCTGGGCCATTCACAATCAGCTCCACAATCAGCTTTTTAGTTCGTCCGTTCATTAGCACACCGTTTTTTCGAATCTTGGGCTAACAATTTGACACGCGCTTCATTGTGTCTTCCGAGGGCGTCTTTACTGCACCACTTTTTTTTTCGTTTTCGTGAGTTAAGGCACATTTGAAAATAATCGAAAATTAATTTTGGTCTTGACTGACGAAAAAAAAAATCAAGTGGTGCAGTACTGAACCCCTCGGCAAGACTACAATGAAGCACGTGTCAAGTTTTCAGTTCAACATTCGAAAAACGGTGCGCTAATCCCACATTTTCGATCCTTCCCAAAACTGGGGGGAAAGCCGCGAGGGTCAGCACGGCGGTAGACGGGAGAAGCGCGAACTCGCTGCTCACGAGATTGGCGTCAGCGAGCATAGTGACAACCAAATTTGACGACAAGGCCACTTGGAGCCGCGCGACGTGATCGTGGTTAATTGCAATGATCCCCTGATGCTCGTACATCCGGGGGCTGAGATAGCGGTGACGCTTTATGAAGTTGGCCTACAGCTTAGCGGTCCTCCCGCGCAGACCACGCACAGCGGAACGCCTCTGTCGAGCAGACATGCACGTTGCCGCCATGAACTCTGCGCGGGTCATGGGCCAGCCGCACGTGCGCTGGCGCTTGTACTGCTTCGCTTGGGCGCAGTTCAAGTAGCCGAGGCTGCTGAGGTTGTTGACAGACTTCCCTGTAGGTGTCGCGGGCGGATGCAAGGGGGCAGGGGGGTTATGTGAGATCTCCATGCAAATACGAAAGCAAACGGGGGCGCAGGTAGCACAGTACCCGCAGTACGCGTACTCGCACGAGCACATACGAAGAGACTAATACGCGTGGAGCTACGTAGGCGCGCTGCGGTTGACTGCGCACGTACGCTCTGGTGACTGGCGAGCGTACAAGAATAGCGACTGCTGTGTTGTTCGTACGTGCTTGCACCAACTTGTACGACGAAGATAGTATGATAGGTTCGCACACATGGATACCACTCCGGTCGTAAATGTCAGGACGTGTGGTATTCATTGTGATACCGTTTGGTTTTCATTGTGATACAAAACGGACTTTATGTTTCAGATCAATTAGAACTACGTACGTACGAACAGTACTGCAAGCGCACAAGAAACGTATCCAGCATGCCAAGATTACACAACAGCCTACACACAGAAGAGGCATCAGAACGCGCACAACCCAACGCACGTGCACACAGCAGCACGACCACTGTAGTATTCGAGTATATGCGAGCACCAGTAACATTACAAACGACTCGCACGAGAAAAAACGAAGAGAGTATGCTCGTACATAGGTTCGCATACCAATACGGGCGGAATAATAATGACGGTGTTGATTTCACTGTAATATACAAACGATCCTTACATTCCTCGCCATACTGGCCCTATACTCGTGGGTACCGTACGACAAAAAAACACAGCATAAAATTCAAAAATACCGCGATTCAAAAATTAATGTCTGCGAACACACAAAGCTTGCCGAACTTGCCTGATGGAAGCACTGCAATCTCCTTCGCTGGTGTCGACCCTAGCAAGCTGTGGACTGTGTCAGCACTGGCGGCTTTGCCTCTCACGCTGTGTTGCCAACTGGCCCTGAACGCATCGCTAGCGGCGAGAGACCGAGCAGAAGTCTTCCTAACCGATCGATCCCCTGTCCTTGAGGTGAAGTCGAGCCAGAGTTTGTCTAATAGTGAATGTCGGACGTCTTCGTCCAGGGTCTGCTCGTGCTCGTACCCGCAGGCGAGCTGGACGCCATGTTTCCCGCGCTCGTGTGGGTGCTGGGTTGTGCTTGTCGCACGAGATGCGATGTGGGATGGGTTGCTTTTTCCAGCTTTATTTCTTTTTTTTTTTTTTATTCCGCCGCATAAAAAAACGTTTGCAAGATGCTTTTTCTCGCTGAAATAGCTCAATAAACTACTCAATAAAACAACACATTGTGCGAACGTGCCTAATCAGCATACAACATAGACGTGCATGACCGCTTTGATTGGCCGATCATGGGAATATGCTCAGCTCCCGCTACGTCGTCGTCGTTCATGAGGTATGAACAGACGCACTGAAAAGCTGATCATGGCTGGCCGAGCTCGTACAGAGTACGTGAAAGCACACGAGAAACTGGAAGTTAGAACAGACGGCTCCACTTTTGCATGAAACATACCTGAACGGTTTTGTGCCGAATACACACGCCCTGCTCGCATCAGAATTGATCTAAAGCCCCGAGGTAAAAGAGTCTTCCAAGATGTCCCGTGGGAAATGTCATTGTCCCGATTTCAAAACGGTAGTATTTCAAAAATATTGAACATACTTTGGTTATGTACATGTGCAGGCAGTATGATATTCACGAGCTTTGGTGTTCTCCTTTTCGCTCGGACTTGGAATAATCAGAGATGCATGTTGTATGTTATTATTTCTCGATTAGAGTATGAATTAAATGGTATGGAGGAGTTTTTTTTTTCTCCTTCCACGGGGTCGTTTTCCGTAGTAGTAGTTGCCGCGTTTCAATTTGGGCAACGAGGAAAGCGAAGGCTTGTATCCTTGCTCACGGTGGTACTATCAATTGATGTTTATAGTTGCGTGTCAGGGTCACGTGAGTACGCGCCGCGCATCGTGGCCGCGCACCGGTGCGTTCATGAGTACCTGGTGATAGTATGAGTGCCTCCTACTCCCGTCATGTGTGCTTCGTCAGCATGAGTAATAAAAACTACTGCTATATTGCAAGATGGTAGAATCAGATCTTGACCGACAGCTTTCGAGTAGGTGCAGCAGCGGTACCTGGGGGTATATGTACGAAAATCAAGCAATATTTTGTCGCAGGGGAACTTGGGCGATACGAAAGCATGACGTACTTTTACCCTCCTACTCGTATTTTGACCAGTTATACCGGTTTTTAAGGCCAGTAGAGGCCATTGCCCCGGACGTTTTTTTTTCATATTGGCTCCTTCTTTGCTTGGCTTCTGATTGCCTTGGCATCGTCGCCCCTTTTGCCCCATCTAAATTTTTTTTTTTCGACTCCTGGATGTGGTGGTGTTGTCGCCCCTTTTAACCCTTGCTCGTGAAGGATAGATTTTTCTATGGACTGGTTACCCTATCCCTGGGACGATGCTAAACGGCATTTTCCTCGTGGAAGTTTCGCTCAGTCGCTACATGAAAAACTACCCACGTGTAGATCGTCCACTTAGGAACATGATACGCGGCGGTTTATTTTCCACCGGCGTCAGCTTTGTTGAGATTGTTTTTTTTTTCACACATTTACTTTCCAGCTTCGGGACATGCCGTGTTCACAGGTGTCGTCCCTTCTTCCCCCCGGTTCTTGCCTTCAATTTTTATCGCGCATTGGGTTCAGCAATCCCACTGCTTGAGTGTTGCTAACTCACGCTCTCGCGCTTTCCGCAAGTCAATTTGTGCACAAGAAAAACTCCCCACGAATTTATACGAGTATGCACTCGGGGGGATTCGAACGCACGAAACGGACCTGTACCAGGCTCGAGGATAAATAACCTGATACGCCACCGGGGCGACCGGCTATAAAGGCTCGGGGGTTAGAATCCCCACCAGCATCACATTGTTTCGAGGGGTGTGGTATGGCTCGAGAGTTCTTGATGTCGACTACATAATGGAGTAGCACAGGGGTGTGCCCCCCAGAGGTCAATGCGACTCATAGCGAGATTGGAATCGAACCCCAGCTTATGCCTTTTTGGTTGGTATTTCAGCCCTACCGACTGGCCTCCGTGGGCTCACGACAATGGCAGTAGTCACCGCATTGTATCTTGCACACGGGGCGCTGTTGTATGCTGTTTTATACGTGAACTCATTTTCTCTTGGGTTGACTCTGTTGGGAGTCTGTGTTTGGGTGGTGGCCGGTGACGTCATGCGAGTGACCTTTTTTTTTTCAACATATTCCAATCGTCGGATTTGTTGTCGACATTGCTGTCGTTGTTCTCGGCGCTGCTTCTTCCTGCGTCGCGAATCTTGTCTTGCAAGCTCTTCTCGTGGTGTTGGCACGAGGAATTTCCTCTGTTTATTTTGCACACGTGTTGCGCACCATCAAAGCCGGCACTTTCAACTTTTTTTCTTCAACTTTTGTTTCCTATGTTGTCGCTTTCGTGGATGTCGGCGCTGCTCTTTTCTTGCATTGCGTGTGTTGTCTGCTCAGCTCCTCTGGTGGTGTCAGCACCGGTACCCTCCTGTCCCTGGCGGGAGCGTGCGGCGTGTTCGCGGCTGGTGTAGGCTTCTTCGCCGGGTACAAGTCCTCTCCGTCATTCGCGTACATGCGCATTCCGTCGTTAGCATGAAGCCGTCTCACCGATGGTTAACTGGCATGGCCCGGAGCTAGCTGCACGGAGCGGAGCGACGCGAGGTGGGGAGTGAGCGGGGTGGGATGGAGCAAGCGAGACGGCGTGGAGCAGGAGGGGGGGGGTGGAGCATTCGAGGCGACGTGACGTGGAGCGAGCGCGCAGGCTCTCGGAGAAGAATGCTTGGACATTTGTAGGGGGGATAGGGGCATGTGGTGGAAACGCCTCCGCCAAACTGTTTTTTTGGGATCTCCGGAGACCGCGGCAGCCTTCACTGTCTGCTTTTGCGTTAGTGGTGTGGCACGCCTTCGTCAATGCCGTCGTAGAGTGTTGAAAACCCATTTTGCATCTGCACGTCCTCGCATCACCGTGGGTGCGGGATTTTCGTCCGTTGGCGAAGTTTACTGAATGGGCTTTGCTTTCGTCTTTTGCCGGGTCTTGCCAGCTATGTACCCTCTAGCAAGTACTGGAAATGGTCATGTCCAGAGAGTGACGCAAGAAGGAAGCTGCAGAACTGCTGCTGTTCATAGTACTACTGTAGCGGCCTTCTTTATCTTCGCGAAGGCCTGTTTTTTGTCCTAATTTTTTGCTAATAATAGTTCCATACATGCTCCGTTGCGAGGCCGACTGCCCCCTTACGATCGGCTGGTTACGACTCGGGAGATAAAAGTGCGCCATGAATTTCGCGCGCGCCCATGAGCAACGTGCGAGTTTACAGCAGCGTGCAGATAGCGTCACACGCAAGCGAGATTGCTCGCGAAAATACAAACTTTGGTATGAAGACGTTTTTATTTTTAAAAATGGGCTGAGGGCGCTGCGGCTCAAGCTTTCCTCTTATCTGTTCCCACTCTGTCCCGAAATTTACGGGCCGTTTGGATATTCGTATCAGTACCGAAACGGTCCTTATAGTTTTGGATGGAGTTGTACCTCTTACGCGGAAGTCAAAGCTGGTAATCCTGGGTGGACGCTTTCTAGGCTGTTGTTGTGCCCGCCTTCCCGCGGCCCGTCTGTAAAGGGTGCAGCCTACCCACCCCTCCTCTTCCAGGCGATAGGAGTGCGTATATTATAGCTGTTGTGAAGCCCAAGCATCCTTTTGGTGGTCGTAGTGGCAAGGAGGGCGTTCTTGAAGGTTTCATGTACTGATGAGGGCGCTCTCAAAGGTTTCATGTACTGAGGAGGGCGTCCCCCCCCCCCCCCTCCCCGCCGTGCAGTTAAGACGTGTCTTGTGCAGGACGGGGGGACACTCTTCCATGTTTTTTTTTTTTTTTGCTTGCTTCATCTTTGCCGTGCGATCAGTGCTGTGGCCGCGCGTTGTCACGCAGTGTACTGTATGTGTTGTGTGTGTTTGCACCCTCGACCCACTCTGCCTTTTCCTCCGCGTCCTGTCTTCTCTGTTTGCCTGGAGTGGTTGATCGCGTGCGCGTTCGTGATTGTATACTTGTTTGGTCACCGCGTCTAGTGAACGGCAAATAAAGGGTTCGCCGGTACGGACGGCGCACGGTGGTATTACATACTCATTTTTCAGGGAACGGAACGGAGCACACAGCAAATGCTATTATCTTGTCTTGAGACGGCATTATCTAATACCAGATGTTATCATCAGATAGATGCTGTCATCAATCATACCTGAGTGAACGGGAAGGCTGGGCTACGCTTGGTATCATGGAGTATTATCGTGCATGCGTTTGGCGTCATGTGACCTCTTACCCCTGTCCGGAAGGGAGATTATGTGTGGTGTTATGACCCTTTTTGCGCTGCGCCCACGATGTGAGAGCCGACTTCTTGCGATTGATCATTTTTCCGTTGGTTTTAAAGCGCGCTAGGGACTGTTTTGCAGATGTGGGTTGCGACAGCGAGCGGTGCCTACAATAGCCACGTGGCACCAGACCCGCGAAGGAGAGGTGCTACTACTGCTATTATTGCTGTGGAGTCGTGATTTTTCCGGTTTGTGCTTGATGGCGGCCATTTCGGCAAAATTGGCGAAGGAACGACGAAGCTACAAAGTATCGTAGCAGTTTGTACGGACGGTGCAAGTTGTATTTTTTTAATATTCATTTTGCGGACCGACAACACCTTCCTCCCGTTGAGTACCACTTATTATTTTATTTTTTGCACGTGGCACTCAGATTGTATCCGTGTTGCTATTATGGTCGCAACAGGCTGCTGCTTTCTAATGCAATTATTTGCTGCTGCTGTTACACAACTCTGCCTGTACTCGTATTATTATTCGTTCGCTGGCGCTTCGCACTTGTTGTGCTCATACAGCCTCTGCCGATAAGAGTGCATACTCCATATGCACGTATCCATATCCACGCGGCGGTTGGGTCGAAAACTTGGAACCCACAATAGCATCAACACTCGGTTCGCACACAAATTTTACTCACGCTGTAGGCTGGACGTTTTAGGGTTAAGCGGGAAGTGTATCCTATCCTCCACACCAATATTCCCGAGTGGTCGTTCGTTCGTTCGTGTCCGCTTGTTTCACTCCCATCATAAGAGGCGCTGTCGAACGTCTCGATCATCGATCTAGGACGCCATGCGATGCAAACACCCACTTCTCCATTGATTGGTCATATTTCATCTCCTCGCTGACCCTCAAGAAGTTTTATCGTTCCCTCGACGCCGCCTGTGTCTAGTCGGATTGTACCGGCAGCGCGTGAACATGTGTGCCCCCTTGTTTACACCCGGAACTCTGTCGGTTTTCGATTCCGGGGACTCTCGGTCCAGAGCACCCTGCGACGCGAACATGCACTCCGTTGGGTCGTCTTTCATCACCTTGCTGACCCTCACGAAGTTTCAGCTATTTCGATGCTTGTGTTTAGTTGTGTTGAAACAACAGCCAGTGAGCAAGGTGTGCTCGTTCGTTCCTTGGTGTCGGGTTCGTTCACTCCTAAGGAACCCCACTCGATTATTATTCGATTCTCGGGATTCTCGGTCCAGGCCACCCTGCCGCTCAAAACACCCACCCCGTTGGCCATCGTTCCTCACCTTACTGGCTGCCACAAAGTTTCAGCTCTTTTGGCGCCGCCTGGATTTGGCTGTGTTGGGCCAGCATCGCGTGAGCGCCATTGTGCCTGTTTGGTCGTTATTTTCGTCCGTTCGTGTCCGCTTAGTTCATTCCGAAAAGATCCTCCGAAACTTTCGATAGTCGGTCCAGTCCACCCTAGACGCAAGCATCCATTTCGTTGGTCATGCCTCATCACCTTACTTACTGACCCTCACGAAGTTTCAGAGCTCCTTGGCACCGCCCGTGTCTTCTTGTGTTGTGCCGGCAGCGCGTGAGCGGGTCCAACTGGTCGTTCTTCCGTTTGTGACAGTCCACCTAGTTTAACCGTAGAATCTATAATAGAAATCTAAAATAATTCAATCGGTCGTACTCACAACTGACGTTTTTCAATTTTTAAAAATAAAAAAAGTCGATTCTCGGGATTCTCGATCGAGGCCAGCCTGCGACGCAAATACCCACTCTGTTGACCATCTCTCATCACCTCGCTGACCCCCACGAAGTGTATGTTGGTTATATAGCACTAGCCACTGAACCACGTAGTCGCGTGACTACGTAGGTCAGTGGGTAGTTTTATATGACCAACAAAGATATGTTTGAGAATCCGCCAATTGGCTCTCACCGACTTCGTAACAGGGATCTCCGGGGCTCTCTCCCCTCGCCACGCACTACCGTAGTACTCAGGGGCAAACTATCACAATCATTCGCGTCTCCAGCAATCACGCTCGCAAAGACGTTATTTATTTCCTTATTTGATTTTCCCGGAAAAAAGCGGAATTATGAAGTCGGTGGGACTCGAACCCACGACATCATATCTTTTTTTTTTTTTTTTTTTCATCCTCCGGCGGATGGGGAAAAATAAAGCTTTAGCTCACCACACTTCCACGTATTTTCGTACGCGTCGTGTGTCGATTTAACTCAGACGACATCATATCTTTTGTTGGTTATATAGAACTACCCACTGAGCTACGTAGCTCAGTGCGAAGTTCGATATGTCATATGTTACCAACAAAAGATATTTACGTAGCTCAGTGGGTAGTTCTATATGACCAACAGTGTAGGCCTCTTTAGTGCCGACTGTATCTAGTTGTACTGGGTCGGTAACGCCTGAGCGCATGTTGGTGTGACTTTTCTTTCGTTTGCGTTCGCCTGGGCCATTCACATAAGAGAGTCCTCTGGAAATCCGATTCTTGGGATTTTCGGTCTAGGCCGCCCTGCGACGCAAGCATTCACTCCGTTGGTCAACTTCCATGACGTTGCGGACTCTCACGAAGTTTCAGCTCAGTTGGCGTCGCGTGTGTCCACTTGTATTGGGCCAGCAGCGCGTGGGTGTTCTCGACTTGTTTTCCGAGCTAGAAACGTCTCAGCAACCAGTTTATATCTCCAGGAAGACTATTAATAGCTATTTAGACTAGACTATACGACTAGCTATCGATAATAAACGTCTCTCGTTTTTGCGTTCGAGTCTATCTCTGTGATCACGGACAAAAACTCGTAACTCCGCGAGCAAGTGCTAGTCACCCTAGCCTCGTCCTCATGCCATCAGTCGGGTCCCAGCGCTGCTTGAAGCACTTGCGCCTTCGCTGCCTGCCGCGTGTGGTGCGCCGTCGGTGCTTTCAACTGCGATGTTCCGGCCTGGAGGCATGTTTACCATTTGTTTGAGTTCGTTGCTGTTGCGATCGCCCCCCCTCCGACGTTCTCCGTCCCGGCATCGTAGGGATACGAGGGTCTTATATGACTGCGGCTAATTTATGAAGTGATTACACCCCCGCCCTCACCGCCTCTCCACCCTCCGCATGCACGCATTGTGCGATGAAATCCACGCCATTTCCTAATTTGTTTGTTCGCCCCGGACGACTCGTACTCTCCTGTTGCTTCTGTATATCATCATGCCAGGCGATCCAGGACGCCAGGAGTATTTCTTACTGAACAGGTGTACGGCACCTAATGTTCCTATCGTGACTTTCTTTTACTGAAACTAAGCACATTCGAGAACGTCGTGTCACTTGCGTACGAGATGCCGAGAACGGTAGTATTGGGTTTTGGGCAGCAGAGACGCCGGGGTAAGCTCTATAGTTACTGTAGTAGTAGACTATATACCTGGTAGTAGTAGTAGTAGTGGCGCAGGAGCAGGAGGAGCAGCAGCAGCAGCAGCAGCAGTAGCAGTAGCAGCATCAGTATCAGTACCAATACGAGTAGATCGTTTCCTCGCCCGCATGAGCACATCAGACTGCGACCACCACAAGCATACCAAAGCTGCCATCGAAAGCTGTAAATTATCTATCGTTATCTTCATAGATATTTTCTCCATCGCTGTCCTCCACCAAAGGTGTCACAGATCATCGCTTCATCGTTACCACCACCAAAGCTGTCGCAGATCAGTTCTTCATCGGTATATACCACCGGAGCTGCCACAGATCATTCTTCATCGTAGTAATACCTAACACCAAAGCTGCCACAGAACATTTCTCCATCGTTCACCCCCACCAATGCTGTCGTAGATATTTTCTTGTCGTTGGCCACCACCAGAGCTGCCATGTCAAATCTCTTCACCGTTATCATTAATGCTGACCTGAACCACCCAACAACGAAAACGCAAGCAAACAAGCTGACACACAAAAATCCACCCCCCCCAGATCACCCCCATCAATACTCGCGAGCCCCCCCCCCACTTAGGAGCTCACTACACAGGGGGTGCACGTGATATAGCTCTCTACAATGCGTGGGAGGCTTTCATATCACCCCCCCCCCCCGAATCGGAGTACACCCCCGACGTGTATGGAAGGCATACCCATCACCCCCGACCACGGCCATGCATGCATGCATGAAAGAGTACCCCCCCCCCCCCCCCCCCCCCTCTTGCTTGCTTCCTCGCTGTCGATGATTGATCACCATGCCTGAAGCCTTCCAGCCGCCGAAACGTCGACTTGAGAGCCAGCCTTCCACGGCACAAAGAAGCCCGTCATGGAGAGAGGGCTACATACGATATGCCGCCTTGGATCATCGTCTCGTGACTTATCATCCTGAGATTTTCCACCACCAGACAACACTCCCGCAACAAAGAAAAAACGACGAAAATAACAAGGAAAAAAACAACGTGGGCACACAAAACCCCGTTTTCTCTCTCTGGATAGAAGACTTCATCTTCCCTTTTCAATCGGGGTGAAACACACAAACCCCCACCCCATACCCTCAATCTTGCCCGCGCGTTATAACCCCTTTAAAACTGCACCCATTTTTTTTTTTGAGGACAGACTACTCGAAAGTAGTGTAGGATAACTTTTGCAAGTAGTAAAGAGGTGTTACGCAACATTAACTTTTGAAAACAATCTGGGCTAACTTCTGCAGTACACAGTGAAAGTGTCAAGCCAACGGTAACAATCACCCACCTCGCCTACAAATTGTAGTTACGGGGGTGGGGGGGAAACATCCTGCCCCCTATCCCCTCTAGCAGCCCCCGCCTGCTGCAGGTGAGGTCGCAAAACGAAGCTCTCCTGCGCGTTACTGGCGTGGCTGTGGATTTCTACATAGACGTCAAGGAGGGGGAAACGAAACAAACCGATCGACACTGAAAACAAAGCTTACCCACGTGGGACAACAATAAGAGCGATAGCGACAGCGACAGCGTCCATCAACAACGTCTAGCTACGGAGTCTAGCGAACGCGGTTGGGTTGTGCCTGTGACTTGCGAAAGGGAGCACCCCCGAGACGAAACTCTTACCACAACCAACCGTCTCGGTGTTCAACTGGTCTCTCTACCCCTAAAGTCCCGATTTCCCCTCCGTCAAGCACGACTAGCTGCCAGATCCCTATCGCAAGCCACGCAGTCTGAAAACTTGAGTCCCCCCGGCAGCGTCAAGCGAAAACAATAGACGACAACGCCGCGACGACAGCAACGAAACCAACCAACACCAAACAGCAGAAATAAGGGGATGAGGGGACGGAACGAGGAAGGGAAGGGGAAGGGAGAGAGGGGGGAAGGGGACGAAAAGAGGATGCAAGATGAAATCTGTACCAACCCCACCGCAGACATGCGCGGCCCGACCTACCAAAACCAGCCCCAACAACATCGCCCATCCCCCCCCCCCACCCCCACCCATGTCCGTGCGTTGGTCTACGGCATGCAGGGGTGGCTGTTGCTTCAATCTCATCCACTCACCCATCGACCCACTCATTCGTGCCAATGCGTTGTCTAAACCACGGAGCGGCGGCCTGTTGTTTCACTCACTTGGTCGATGAAATTTCTATCAGGACCAACAAAAAAAACGTGAGCATGAATCGCTGATGAAGACCTTTGCAACCAAAGAAGCCATATAGGATCCCCGCGGTTTGAAACCTTGACTGACCGCTCCTACACTAACACCTGCATAGCAAGGACAAAAGCGGCCTTGACACGCGGTTTGATCCGTTTTGACTGACCGCCTGCGGCGCTGAAACCAGTATATTAACGCCATGGTCACTCCTAGGTGGATCGGGAAAGAACGGCGTTTTGGGGGGAGGGGTTACAGGGGGGAAGAGTTTATTCCGAACAAAAGGCATGGTCAATCAGCTTTATTGATGGGCGGATCGGGAACCAAAAGCGTTATTTCTAGGGGGGGGGGGTACAGAGGAGGGGGGGGGTCCCGCTTTTGTCAAGGATAACGAAAAATAGCCGGGGGTGGGGGCGGAAGGAGACGACAAGTAGCAAAAATACCTCGACAAGCCCTCCTGTCGGGGCTGGACGCGCGGGATAAGGCCCACCAAGCGCACGCCGACCTTTCTACCAAGAGTCGGGCATATACTGCAACAGCCGCAGTCTCAGCAGCAACATCAATATCAGCACCAGCCACTGCAGCAGCACAATCAGCATCAGCATCAGTAGCCCCAGCGGCAGCAGCGAACTACAGCTGCTAGCGGCAACGACGCCACCGCCGCATCAGCAGCACCCCCAGCAGCAGCAAATTAAGCCTCAGCAGCACCAGCAGCAGCACCAAGGGCTTCATTGCAGGGTTGTATTTTGCTTGTTAGCGATGTAACGAGTTCAAGGAAAAGCGCACTTCAGCAATGAAGACGCCAGCGTTCAGACCGAAAGGGAAGACACCGCAAACTCGCGCTGAAAGGAGCCTTGGCCTTCAAACCGATCAGCATGCCACGACCTCGAGCCTCCTCCACGTCTATTGGTCAGAACTACGGCAACACCACAGTACAGCAGTTCAGCACAGCACTGCAGCTCAATTCATTGCAGTGCATGGTACAATACTACAGTATTGTCAGTACTGTTAGCGTCGTTCTCAACGAACGCATCGAAACACGATTCCTGACCAAAAATCACCATTTCCTGGCGTCATTTAAGGCGGAAATCTTCAACACAATTCAAAATCAGGATTCCTGACAAATATCACGATTCGCGAATATGTCACGTTTCTTGTCACAATGGCTGACATTTTTTGTGCAGAACGACCCTTCCTGTCGGAACTGCACTGTGTCAGTGCGGTCAGAACTGTACTGTAACGTACCAGGTACAGCAGTACTGTGCAGAGTACACCAAAACAAAGTACAGCTGTACAGTAGTACCGCCTTGCGCCAAGCACAGCAGAGTAAAGCACATCACGGCGACTCTGCGAAGTTTTGTATGTGGTCATCGTTCCCTTCGCGTCTCCGAAAAAACCAACCACATGGGTACCCCAATTTCCACACTGAAGGAAAGACCCAAAATAAACTACTTATGGGTCGCAAAACGCACCACAAAAAAAGGTCCACCATCACTGCTGCCAACAATTATTCCTTCCGTCAACGCATTTAGAACCGCACTCAGTCTTTAGGGGACAAACCATTTGGATTTAGTGTGTGACGTTGTTCGCAGGTCTATAACAGGGGTTAAAAGACTCCCCCCCCCGCCGCTAGCCACTAAAAATAAACCACAAAGCTACCTAAACTCCAAACGGCAGTACGTACGTACGTAGCTCACTCGAGGCACGGACACGAAACCTTGATATATCCTACTATTAATACCACCCCCCTTGCCCCGTCTCGAAAGGGATGCGTGGTCAATGGTCAAATGACTGGAGCAAGCAATAAATGAGTACGCCCCCCCAAACCAACCCCCCCTGCCCACCCGTTCTAAGCAACAGCACCACTACCAGCGGCGACAACAGCCCCCCCAGCTCCTCCCCTGCCCGCCCAACTCCACCCGATCTATGCAAAAGCAGCAGTAGCTCCCCCCACTACCACTACCCCCCCCCCCGCGCGCACTCCACCCACTCTAAGCAACAGCAGCAGCAGCAGCAGCAGCAGTCCCACCCCCTGAGGAAGCGCCAAACGCCTCAGCGAGGGGGAAAACCTTAGCGCACGCTTCTCTCAACTCTTCCACCGCCCCCCCTCCCACAATACCCTCCACCGCCTGCACCGCTCCAACACAACCCTTCACCGTCACCCCCCTCCCTCCCAACCCCGCCAGCACAAGCGAAACCGCCTGATCCTTCCCAGCTGCAGCCCCACCCCCCACCATTGCTACCGCCTTCGCCGCGCAAACCCGGGCCCCCAACGAACCCGTCTCCTCCCCTTGCGCAAGATTGACTAGCGCCTCAACAGCGCCGGTCAACCCCCCCGGCCCGAGCAAGCCCTCTGCTTCTTCGGCAAGCACGCGAGCAGCCACCGGAGAAGGCCTTTGGACTGCGGCGCCACTGCCACTACCACCCCCTCCGCTACCGCCGCCGCCAGCGCTGCTGCAGCCCACACCGTCACCCCCTGTGTCCCCCGATGAGGGCGCTTGCGCAAGGTGGTAGAGCTGGATGGCGCGGAGGAGGATCTCTGGGTTGTACGGGTCCAGGGTACGGCCTCTGGTTCGTTATTGTGTTTGTTGAGGACACAAGGTAAAGATTGTGGGGTGGAAGGGGGAGTGGGAGTGGGAGGGCGGGAGGTGAGAGGGGGTTTGTTCCATTTTTACGAGAGTTGGGTAATGCGGGGGAGGCGGGGCGGGGTACTCAATTTGTGCATGGCCGTAGTCGTATGACCATAGATCTTCGCATCCTTACTACGCCGGAACGGAACACGTCGGGTTTTAACCAAACAGGCAGACATTGCTTGCACCAAGCGCGAAGCGCCGTGAGGTGTTCGGCGAGTCGCATGGTGAGGAGGGGGGGGGGGGGGGTACTCAATTTGTGCATGGCCGTGGTCGTATGACCATAGACCTTCGCATCCCTACTATGCCGGGACGGAGCACGTCGGGTTTTCACCAACCAAGTAGACATTGCACTGAGCGCGAAGCGCCGTGAGGTGTTCGGCGAGCCGCATGAAGGGTGAACTGCGTCCTTCCAAGAACCGCTCGTACGACGGACTTCGGCACCTTGTGCCTATTTTCTTGTTTACGAATGACAGCGCCAATGAATCACTTCGTTTTCTGGTGTGGCCACTCCAGAGAGCATTGGGTATTACTATAAAACTGCCACGTGGGTGCTTACCATATTCACGCTACGAGATGCGATCATTCCCCTTGCGCGGAGTTAGGGTTCTCCACTCCGCACAGTATTATCTAACCCGATAACCATCATGGTGACCGCCATAGACAAAAAAAAAGGTACCCTAATTGTCTAGCTCACGCAGTGATAAGCATGTTTTACAGCGTCGTTGCCAACCAACGCCAACCCCAGTATACATGTTTATATAATGTTCTAAAGCGTCGGTGCAAACCGAAGCCAACTATTATATATATATATTTACTATATATTTCAAGTGGGAGGGGGCGGGGGCGGTTGACAAGGGGGGTAGGTGACCCGAGAAAAAAAAAATACAACAGAGTAGCACAGGCCATCCCCACTAACAGAAACAGGAATATTAGGAACACAAACTATATCGTGTTTTTCGCTATCTCACTACAAACAGAAACAAACAGACAGACGGACAGAGAAAATACAACAGACAGGTAGGTAGGCAGACAAGACAAGACAGAGGGGTATACAGACAGAGGGATATACAGACAGGCAGACAGACAGACGAGACAATGCGCACAAGGATGTGCGGAATGGACATGTTCGGACTCCTACGTCCCGCGACAAGAATTGCGTCCTTTTGATCGCTTCAAGCACGGGATAGCGAGGAGCCGATTGGGGGAGGGTAAACAAAATAAAAAGAGTCGGTCGATGGTTGATCGAACTGCTCCAATGTTTTATAGTCCCCCCCTCTCGCTCTGGCTCAAAGTATTTGGGAGGTACAGGCACCGTTTATAACCCCTGCATCCCAGCTAGACCTTCGAGCGTGTTCCAACATTGGAGTCTATAGCGTAGGCCTAATACCACGAAAAAATCGGTTTAAAAAAACGAAAAAACACACAGCAAAAAGAATGCACCAAAACCTCCCGAACAAAATGATTAAAACAAAAATAAACGAAGACGCGCCACACACAACTACACGCTCGAGCCGCCAGCAGGAACTTCCCTCTCTTCACCGTCACGTTGAACGGCGCCCTGAAGAAAAAAACACAATAAAAAAAAAAACGAAAAAAAAAACGAGAGAATAACTGCACGAAAACAAAAACATCCACAACCGCACAAATCAACCAAAACTCAACCAAAACACAACTACACACAAGAAAACAAAAAAAAAACTCGAGCAGAAAAAAAAACACCCACCCACACACGTACCTAATGACCGCTCGAGCCGCCAGCAGAAACTTCCCCCTCTTTACCGCCACATCGAACGCCATCAAGTGGGTTTCCATAAACGCTCCGGCGTGCGCGCTCAACAGCGCCACCAGATGCGCCGCCTCGACCAACGGGTCCTTCTCGAGCAACGTCATCCCCAAAGGATCTTCGTCCACGGGGATTGCCGCGGCAGCGGCCCTCCCCCTGCGCTTGTTGTGGCCTCCCTTCTTCTCCTTCTCGTCAGCGGCGTCATCCGCTTTTTTAGACGCGCCGTTAGCGATTTCTTTGGCGAGCGCGGCCTGACGGGCAGCCTGATGAGGCGTTAGCGGGGGGGGGGGGGGAGGTACTCAGTTTGTGCATGGCCGTAGTCGAATGGTCACAGACCCTCGCATCGCTACTATGCCGTGACGGAGAATGTCGGGTTTTACCCAACCAGGCAGAGAGGGGGGGGAAGGGTATGAGGGATTTATGGGGGGGTGAGCGGATAGGTTGGGGGTGGGACGGGGGCGGGGCGGCCGGGGTGTAAGAGGGCAACGGGGCGGAGGGGGAGGGATGGGGATGGGGGAGTCAAGGGGAGGGGGGGGGAGAGGTTTTGTCGTGTTTTGTTTCCAATGTTTGAAGCTTCATCTACGTGCACACCCCATAAATTATATCAGCGCATTTAATACACACTACAAGTACACGCACAAATACGTACCAGGTATGATACACAAAACGCAGAGCACATCCACGCCATATGCCGTACATACAAACCATGCACACACGTACCCCCCACTGTACTACAGCAATACCAAAACAATGCTGTAGGCCCCACCTCCTCGAGGATCCTCTTCTTCTCCAGCTCCTGCTCCGCAGCTTTCCTCTTAGCGTCCCGACGCACCTGAACAAATAATAATCATGATAAAAAAACGAACCAAGAAACAAACCGGGATTACCGATAACCGTTTTAGAGCTGCATCCATACGCTAGTTCCTGATTGGAATTGGTGTTGCAGGGTAATTCTTGCAAGCCTACAAGAGATAAACCTTGAGTCGAGCAAATGCCAGGGTGTTTGCGATGTACCCTTTCTCGGTTGGGAAGGAGAGTCGGGTAGGAAAACACATTGTAACAGTATTGAAAAAAGTCGAATGCCACAATCCAAGGCCAACCCAACCCACGAAAAATCGGCGAAAAAAAAAGGTTACTAAACGCGTTTTCCTACCATTATTTTTCATTCCGCCATGGGTTAAGTAAGATGTACGACACTCGTTGGTTTCAATACTGGCATTTTTTCCAACCCACATCTGAGGTCGAAAAAATATATCGCAAACACCCTAATAGCGGGGGGAATAACGATTTTACAGAGGACCATAGTAATGAGGACCCACGATATGCACAAAAACCTATACCAGGTACCAGGTACATCATAAGGTTTCCACATATATTTTAACAGGAAAAAAAAAAGTGAAGAAAAAAAGAAAAAAATGCCCCCCTTCAGGGATTTTTTCTTCACCCGGCTCTTGCGGGGTGCTCGAAAAACTACAAAAACTGTTCGCACCAGGTGCCACAGGTAGCAAGCAAGCCGCAGGCGAGAGGCGAGAGAGCGAGGACTCACTCGTACCAAACTGCTGTAACGCTCAAAGCACCGAGCTGTCTAGAGCACTACACACAGAGCAAAGATATCCCTACCCGTTTGGTGCGGCAGCGGCATTAGTAGTGCAAGACCGATGCTGCTAGTTTTTGGCCGTGTGAAGGGCGATAGCTTCCGTAATCTTGACCGGCGTGAAGTGGCTGATCCATCCAAAGCGAACTTTCTTTACTCGTGCTCGGTATTATTCCACCCAACGACACCAAATAAGTTTGTTTATGCTTTGAGAACCTCCAAGATGGCTTCAACTCCACACACACGGCAACACACTCCTTATCAAGGGGGGTGGGGAGGCCACATGAGCGGTATGCATAAGACGTATTCAACCGTGGCGGGCCCGGTAGCTACCGCAGTCGTCAACGGCGTGGGCTGATCTCTCAGGAAGAAACTCGATTCTACCCCGCGAAGCACAGCACATCCCAGGAGCTTGACTCAGCATTTTCAGAACAACGGAGTCCGCTCGAAAACCACACACAGGACCAGACGAGCCTTACCCGCTTGCTGCGGCGGCGAAGTATGACGAGCACCAAGCGCCATACGCTGCGAGTTTCATTTAAGGGTGTGATGACTGCCCTAGTCGTGTGTGCTGTCTGCTGCTGTTGTCTGCTGCTGCTCTCGCTGGCCAAAACGAGCCAAAAAGCAACTTATCTCGCACGTCACAGCCAGTGGGCTACTCGCACTGTACATTCTCCAATTAAGTTGTTTCGTAAGGTATAATTTGTCAAACCAATCCGAACCCCTTGAATTTGTTCAACATTTTTGGAATCACTCTGGAAATTTTCACGGCAAAGAAACGCGGTGCAACCTACTCCGGTCAAATTTTCCAAGCTGACGCACAATTTAGCTGCGATTATTTCTGCGTGGAAACCCTACATTTACCTGTTTTTAGTAACCACATTTCGTCCTCATTACTATGTTCCCCTTGTAGTAGTATAATTAGCGATTCCATTTTTACCGTTACAGTTAGCATAATATGTGAGTAAGGCAATATCACTACAGCTGTTAAATGGTGTACAGTACATACCCCACGATCGTAACACCTAGATTAATGATAACAACAAAGGACACTTTGTTCTTTTATATAATTGTGAGAAAAACGATGCAATATATACGTACATAAACTTTAATTTCCATGTCACTTAACATGTCAATGTTACCATCATGGTTCGTTGCAGGAGTAACGTCCATTATTACTATTGATTACGTTTTGACCGCCGAAAACTTACTAAAAACGGGCGACCGGTGCATTGCGGAGCTTGTAACGATGAGTATCGACCATCGATTTGTCGAACTGACAGCTGACGTTGTTAGAATAATTCTATAAAATAGCGAAACGGTTTCCAACTGTTTAGAGAAAAGATAAAATACTTGAAATTATAGTGGGGGGGTGGTATTAAAAGCATCAACACGTACACTAGCAAAACAGTTCCACAAGCAGTATATATTCCAATATACCAGCTTGTTGTGCCTGTGTCGTGTAGCTTTTGACTTCGCTCTTCGGGCGCACTCCGTACCCCCTTAGCCCGGGCTGCCTCGTGTGATCAATGCCGCAATCATCGTTACACCATCATATCGTCACAGTGGATTTCGGCATTTCCCCTCCCCAACTCACCTTAGCCTTAGCCCTTTTTTTCTCCGCGGCGGTCATGTTAGTCATGTCCGGAAGCCCTCCCCCTTCACCCGCCCCCCCCCTAGGCCTGTCGTCGTAGATCTTCAGGTAGGCTCGGATGAGGATGGCAGACGCTTGGCGGTAGCTCTTCTGGGACCGTAGGTCGTCCACCATTCGGAGCATCCCTAGGTATGACCGGAGAGTCACCTTTTTACGTTTTATTAATGAGAGTGTGGGGGAGGGAGGGAGGGAGGGAGGGAGGGAGGGAGGGAGGGAGGGAGGGAGGGAGGGAGGGAGGGAGGGAGGGAGGGAGGGAGGAAGGGAGGGGGGGGGATTAAGGGTTTAACTTTGGTGGCGGTGTGCTGCTTGATCAAAATATTGTCAGTATTGTTCTCACCATAGCTCAATGCCATAATTTATAAGCCTGTGGTCGCGAAAAGGCGAAAGGAGTCCACAGGTGGGCAGGAAAATCGAAACAAAACAAAAACTCGGCCGGGGGGGGTGCGACACCATGATGACGGCCACTTTCCGTGATGTGGCGCTAAAGGCTGATAGCATAGCATAGCAGAGCATAGCGAAGCATAGCACAGCATAGCATGGCATGGCATAGCGCAGCACAGCAACGCACAGCACACCATAGTAAAGAATGGCACACAACATAAAAGCAAAGCATGGCATGGCATGGCGCAGTACAGCATACCAAAGCATCGCATAGCCTGGTCGAACCTGGCCAAGCCTAGCACGGCCTAGCATACGACAGCGTAACATGGCAGTCTAGCCTGACCTCCCCCCGTTTTACCGATAGCCCCACCGCACCCCACCCCACCCCACCCCACCCCATCCCTCCTTACCTTGCGCATAAACAGGGTGTGGTGCGGAAGTCGAGCTGATCTTCCAACAACAAAACGGCTAATACCCCCCGCGGCCTCCGTTTCCTCTTGTGTAAGGGATGCGAGGGCTTGTTAGTACTAAAAACTTCCAGGACTTTTGACAGCTGGTAATCCGGCTCTCGGGTCGGGTCAGGAGGTTCCCAAAAACTCTCGGGTCGAGTGGGATCGGATCAGGAGGTGTTTTGAAATCTCACGGGACGGGTTGGATCGGGTCAGGAGGTTTTTCAATCACACGGGTCGTAACGGGTTACCTTGACTTGACCTGACCCGTGAAAAGCCACGAAAACTACCTTGACGCGCGAAAACGAGTACACCGCCGCCCCGTACCTTGCGCATGCAGTAGGTGTGGAAGTCGAACTGATCTTCGACGAAGTCCTCAAAGTGTGCGTGCACCGCAAGCGCTTTTTTCATCGCCAGGCCGGGCTTCCCAGCTCGGATCTGCGCCTTCGCCCACTCCAACTCGAACCAGCTGCGAACGCCAATGAAAAAACGTGGAAACAGCAACCAAGAGGGCGTGGGGTGGGGGGGAAGGTGAAATACCAGTAAAGCCGCTATTGAGAGGTTGGTGCGAGCGGGTGTGGGGATACAAGCACTCTCCCGAATTATTATTTACTCAGTATAAAATTCAATGGACCAAAAACAGTCTAAAGTACAAAAAAAAACACGACGGCAAATAAAGTGATACTAGCTGATACCAGCAATAGCTGCAACAACCGTGACAGCAATTAACGGGAGTCCCCTCATGCCCGTGCACTCTGCTACCTCTGCTCCGACGTACTGTTATATCGTACCATCTACTTCCGCACGATGATGCACTACTGTACAATAGGCACCGCCTACAAGGGGCTACGCCCAAATAAAAACTCTGATTCATGCTACGAACAGACGATAGGGACCAAGCTCATGGTAGGGCGGTCGCTTTTGCGACCTCATTTTTCAGTGGGTGGGGCTCACCCGAGCGAGTGAGACCCTCCCTCTCCTTTCCGGTGTTAACCTTTCGTGCTTTGTGTTTGCGACGTGACACCCCAATGGGAAAACTAGCCACGCTGCGCCAAGCAAACCGTCTCAAGACGATTTGGCAGTGAGGTACAGCTTCACTCGGACAAGCGGCCCAAACCCGGCAGTGAAGATGGGGTATGATACTAAATACCGTATACTATAGCACACTATATAGCACTTCTAATGCCTTTACAACTGGAAACCCATTTTTGAGGACAAAACTACTTGGAAATAGTACAGGGAACGGTTTCGGGGCCGTAAAGGGGTTTAGGCCAAAATGGTTTGAAAGTTGCAGGGCTCCTCAACCGTGGCAATGCCCAATGTCTCCTAGTTTCCGAAGGCAGGAAGCCTCCTTCAAGCGCGCGAAAACTGGGAGCTTAGTTTTACAGCAGAAAGCATGTTGGCATGGTACCGAATAGTACCGACATCACCAATCGTTTTACGGTAGTTTAATATTCTTACAGTAGTGTTACCGTGTTTCTAGCACAATACCTGCACTGCATCTCGAATAGGTTGTGCTGCGGGTCTCCCTCGTGCCTTGTAAAGATAGCAATCGTCTGCTCCGCCTTAGAGATTTGCCCGCTGCGGAGGAGGTACTTCGTGGCCTGTCATGTACGGCGGGCATATGCAATAGTGATTGATGGGCATCAAGGATATGATTAGCAACGGTCATAGCAACAGCAACAACAGCAGCAGTAACAACAACAACGACGGCAGCAACACCAGCTGCAACATCAGCAACGACAACATGATCACCAACACCAACACTACAACCACCACCACCACCACCTGCAACATCCCAACATCAACACCTCCAGAGACAACAACAAAAACAACATGACCCCAACAACAGCAAAACCATCAACAACACCACCAAACACGCAATAAAGCAAGAAGGTACTACGGGATGGATGAAGGCAACATGGAACAAAAAGGCAACACAGCAAACACAGGGCCACAATAGTTACACCGCACAAGCCGAAGACAGCGATTCGGCACAGGGGGCGAAATATCAAACAAACTAACGGAACGGCACAGGAAGGCAACAACGAAACGGCACCAGGAGCAACACAACAAGGCAAAAGCGAAACGGCAAAATTGCGAACCGACACAACAAGGCAAGAGCGAAAAGGCACCTTGCTATTCATGTAACGGTCGGCCTTGTCCAGCTCTCTCGCCGAGTCGACCGCCCCCGCTGCCATCGTCAATGCCCCCATCTTCTTGAGCACCCTTCCCCTTCGCTGCATGAAGTCCAGCATGGACGGCTGGAGCGTCACACACTCCTGGGAGGGAGGGGGGGACGGGGCGTTACAAAACAAGGGGGACCGGGGGGTGCGGGTGAACAACAGAAAATGCGAGCAAAACATTGGAAGAAACACAAATGCAATCTAGAGAGTAAAGTAAACCTCCCATACGTAGAACCGCACCTTTTTTCTGTGTAGAAACTGCTTGGAACTAGAGTAGGATAGTCACCGAACACGCTTTTCCGGGGACACAAGTACTCTGAACTACGCATACCATTTTTTCTTTTTTTTCATTCCTTTTATTATCCTCGCACTGCTCTCTTGCTCCTCCCAGGAGCAACTCAAACCCGGGGTCACATAGCGACTCCTCCTCCCCCATCCCCACCACGGTACGAGCCTTTATTTTATCGCGACAAGATTTCAGTATTTCTTCCCGCGTCGACTCGCGTCGAACACTGTAAGGAAAAACAAACATACCTGGTACCAGGTACATAACAAAAGGGTTTGCACCCGCTTGTCGGGGACAGTGTACTTGGCACTACGTACGAAGGGTGCCGTAAATATTTCAGCACTTGACCTTACTAATAGCAAAACGGTGAAGAATACTCCCCACCTCCAGCGTGTCGCACGCTTCCTTGAGGTAACCCGTCCTCTCTTCCAGCTGAGCCCTGAGGAACAGCGTCCACGCAAGGGTGTCCGCCGGCTCCTTCTCCCCCTCCCCCTCCCCCTCCCCCTCCGCCCCAGCCGAGGGAAACCTTCCACTTGACCGCAGCGACTCCACATAACTGTCGACGAAATACGCCGGTTCGGTCCCGCCGCGAAACAAATAAAGCGGAATGGAGGGAGTTGTAGAGGGACGGAGGGAGGGGGGAGAGGGGAGACAAGAGAAACGGGGGTCAGTGAAAGATGTCCGGACGATTTAGGGTCATCAGAGCTACGCAGAGGCACGGCGGCTTCCTTATCTGACGCCACGGGAACCGAAGAATACGCCACAGCTACCGCTGGATTCCAAATGCAATTGAGTTAAATTGTCATACCTGGTACATTTATGAAAGTACGTAGAAGTGTGGTGAGCCAAAGTTTTATTTTTGTCGATCAGGCGGGGGACAAAGCAATAAAATAAAAACATCGATGCCCCCCGCTCAGTGCACCCAGCCGCCACGCCATGCCAGCTGCAAAAAAAAAAGGGAGGGGCGGGGGGGTAGGCCAATCGACCGACACGCCTACTATCGACTTAGATTAATCCTGGTCGAAAAAGTCGAGGGCCCCTCACGATCAGGACCAAATATGTCAGGAGACGGCACTTTCAGCCCTAGACGGACGGCAATTTTCCGATAACGTACCTTGACTGACGCCCAACTACTAGTTTTTAGTGTGGAACGCTTGGTTTGACACCCTTGACCGCTGGACGTTTTCCCTTGACTGACCGTCTCCTGGCATCGTTGATCAGGACTGTCGACGAATTCCGCTCGACAGATATTGCCGGCCGGTGGCTACAATGACAATACTGATACTGTAGCCGCGCGACCAAACATGCTCAACGCTAGAGCCAACGCAGCGCATACAGCGCGTTGACAAATACAGCCATCGAAATTAAAAAAAAAAACTGTAGGACAGGCAACCGACAAAAAAAAAAAAGTCGGCTAGCGCAATTTTTTACTCACCTATTGGTGAGGCTCATCACCATCTGCTGCACCGGGTGCTTCCGGAGATCGAAGGCGTCGGTTACCACAGGGGATGGTCGTCCCAACGTCCCCTCCCCCCCCTTCCCCTCAACCTGTACCCCCTCGGCCTCGAAGACAGAAGAGAGGTCGGACCCCAAGGAGGGCACGCCCTTGCGGAGGTGACGCCGCATGTACTCGCCTGTGCCGAAACATATTTAAAAACGAAACAAATTCAAAACACTGAAAACAAACTAAACCAAAAGCAATAAATACTGATTAGTACGGTGTCTAAAATGAGAAAAAAAAACGGGGACATGTAAACGGGGGGGGGAAGGAATGGGGCAAAACAGGGTCACCCGTCGGCCCTGAAGATGGAGGAGAGGTCGCACCCAACCATACGGACGGTACACTCTTGCGAAGGTGGCGTCGCATGTACTCGTCGTCTGTTTCGCAAAAAATAAACACACACCTGAAGCAAAATGTTACAATAGTGATAAGTCTACCAGGCTGGCCTAAGTAAAGTGCATACCAGGCAAACAAAACAAAACCAACCAAAGCAACAAAACATAATACAAATAAACAGCAAAAACAACGCAGTACAGAGAGAAAAAAAAACATACGGCATCCACTCACCCAAGGAAGCACGAAGCTCCTCCCCCTCCAAAAAGGTTAAGGGAATGCGCGCGGCCGAGGGGCTCCCCGGGAAAGTTTCCCGAAGCCCACGGTACGCCTCCGTCAGTGCGGAGATCTGTTCCGGGCCGAGCCGCCCCGAGGCCCTTAGCGCGCCCGAAGGAAGGGCACACGCGGTAAGCCTTAGAGCCCCCGCGCATTCCTCCGGGTTGAGTTTGAGCACTGCACATTGCAAACCCCTGTGGAAGATGTAGTTCTCCTCCCCCCTTTCCAGGAGACTCCTATTTGCCGGCGGGGCGGGGGGCGGGGGGGGGGGCGTGTCCTCATTTGAAGAGGGGGGGGGGCGAACTCATTTATTGCCTGCCTTAGTCATTACACCATTGGCGACGCAGCCCCTTCGAGGGGGGAGGGGGGGGGAGGTACTTTTGTGTGGCTTGCCTTAAGTCATTTGACCATTGACCACGCACCCCTTTCAAGACGGGGCACCGTTCTTATACACCTAACAGAAACGCCTCCAACGTTTGGGCATGGGGGTGGGGAGGGGGGGTGGCAGGGGAGAGTGGGGAGGGAGGAGGGGGGGGGGGGGGGCTTGGCAAGGCTCGAAACTTTATTGTAACGCCGTCCTTGAGCAACGTTAGGAACAGACTACTGTATACCTGGTATTTGATACCAAGTAGTATATAAAAGTTAACTTACACTATACCAGGTAACAATTGTTGGTTTTATGCATACTGTATCCCACAAAGGTCTTTTTCCTCCCTCAATGTGGGTTTTACAGTTTCCGTGCACAGAACAAGGCTGAACGTCTTAGTCCTGTTGATCCTGGCATTAGCAGGGGAGTCACCGATCTGTATCCTTCACGAGGGTACACACCCCGTAACACGCGCGATGGAAGTATCACACGCAGCTTGCGAAGCTGAGTTTTGACCAAAAATCTTTTTGGTCGATCTCACAGCTAAAGCATATTTATTCATTCTTTTATTTTAATATATACGTGTACTACAGCGCTCATCGCTACTTGTAAGCACGTTTCTATTTGAAAAAATATGAAAAAAAAAAGTCCCGCAAATCGAACCTGGCGTTCTTATTATTTATACTTGTACGTAGACAATTCTTGTTCGTGAGGTTATACCCAAATTCGATTAAAATCGACGAGAGCATAAATAGCTGAAAAGTGCGAATGCTAAATGAGCACTGTGCGCGATTAAATTGAAGGCATGTACCGGGGGGAAGGAAAGACACCTGTGGCCACGGCTTGGCCGGAAGGTCGTTGAGGGTAAAACCCTTTACGGGTTGAGCTGGAGAGGAAAAGTGATAATAAACAAAAGAGATAACAAAGTGAAAAACCGTGGCCTCTTTGAGAGCAGAGAGAGGCGTGTTTGACGAGGGGAGTCGGTACATACAAAATGACGTGTACATACCTGTAGACCTCCACAGCGTCCTCGTGCCTGCCGAGCGCCAGCAGCAGCTCCCCCTTCTTCTTCGTCCAGCTCAGCTTGTCGAGCACCTGAGACAACACCAAAACAGTAAACCTGACGATACTCAGTGACACATCGCACCTCATCACAACAAGCTTGTCCTGTCCTGTGAAAAAGAAAAAACGACCGAGATCTCAACGATACAAGAAAATGGACCACACCCAATCAAACCACGAAAAACAAGCAAACAAACCAAACAAAACCGAAACCAAAACCAATCAGGGCAAGCTCCACCTTTTCCTTGCAATTCTCGACGAAACCCAACCCAGCCCAACCCATTTCAACCCAAGCCCAACTCAGAACCAACTAAAACCAACCAAAACCAACAACAAACCAACGCCAATCAGAGAAAGCCTCACCTACTCCTTGCGATTCTCGAGGTGGGTTGGCTAACCCGAACCAAACCACCCAACCCAAACCAAACCAAAAACACCAGAGAAAGCCTCACCTACTTGTCGCAATCTTCGAGGTGCAAGCCACCCCAACTCACCCCAACTCACCCCAACTCACCCCAACTCACCCCAACCCAACGCGACTCAACTCAACCCAACCCAACCCAACCCAACCCACCCCAACCCAACCCAACCCAACCCAGAACCACAACCAAAATCAGGCCAAAAAACACACCAACACCAACCACAATAAAAGCAAGTCTAACCTTGTCCTTGCATTCCTCAAGGTGGTCCAGGGCTTCCTGCTTCATGCCGGCGTCGCTCATGGCGAGGTTTTTGTAAAGAAGGAGCTCGCTGTGGGTATACCTTTCTTCTGCTCTGTGGTGCTGGTTTCCCTGCTCAAAAACGTCAATGTAAACATAAAAACGAACGCGAACTCAGTTTGACGTTTTCGTAGAGAAGACGCATACTGTCGTGGGTACATGTGCTCTCTTGGGCTCGTTGGCTTCGGTTTCGCGGCTAAAAAACGCCAACATAAACATACTAACACATGCAAAAACACTAGAGAGGTTTTTGTAGAGAAGCAGCATGCTGCTGTGCATAAATATTCTCTCGTACGCTCTTCGGTTTGGATTTTCCTGCTTAAAACTCTCCAAAAAACACAAAAACGCAAAACCAAGCACATTATGCATGTAACATATTGTGAGGTTTCCGTAGAGACGCTTCCTGCTGCGGGTTTGCTTCCCTGCTCAAAACGCCAACGCCAACGTCGAAAGACACGTATCTGGCAACAAATTCGTAAAACTTTCTCCAGAGCAAAAGATCGCTGCGGGTTGGTGCCCCTTCATTAAAACGCCGACGTAAACGTCAAAACCCGCCAACACTGCATACACGGTGTGGTTTTCGGAAAGAAGCTCACCGCTGCGGGTTGGCTCCCCTGCTTAAAAACGCCAACGTAAACATCAAAACACGAAGCACATGGTGAGGCTGCCGTAGAGAAGCCCACTGCTGCCGGTTGTTGTTACTGATGATGATCATCCTCCCGTTAACAATACCCCCCCAAAAAACATAACACAATTGCACCCCCCCCCCCCTCCGTCCCCCTCCCCTCTCCCCCCGGCCTCGTCTCCGCCCCGCCTCGCCTCCCTGCTCCCCCCGAGGCGTACCTTACTTGTCCTTACGAAACTGTCAAAAGACTTTGAACCACCGTTTCAGCATTACCGCCCACTGCACACAATATACCGTCTATGGTCAAGCATGAAATGAGTACCCCCCCCCCCCCAGCCCATACCCCCCGAGGCGTACCTTGGTTGTCTTGATGAAGGTGTCGATTACCTGAACCGCGGTTTCAGCATTTCCGCCAACATGATTGCCCACTGCGTACGCCGTCCAGTTTTGCTGCAGGTTGGACTTCAGGCCCAGAAGCCTCCGACGAGTCTCTACGAAACCCTGCAATGTAGCGGAGTGGGGTTGGGGGGGGGGGGGGTAGGGGAACGGCGGTGTAGTGTCAAGTCGTGTAGAATAGTACCAGGTATAATTAGTGTAGTGTTTTAGCGTGTAGTGGGGTGGGGTGGGGTGGGGTGGGGTGGGGTGGGGTGGGGTGGGGTGGGGTGGGGTGGGGTGGGGTGAGGTTGCCGTGGATTGGGAGGTGTGTGTGGTGGGGCGAGGTGGGGCGAAGTGGGGTGGAAAATGTACGGCACACTAATTCCAAGTAATTTCTCCCCAAAACATGTGAGTCCAGCTCTAAACGGGTTATCAGTTAACGCAAGATTCCCTGTAGATGCGGTTGGCCTGAAATCGCGGGAGTGTCGCAAGAGTCGCAAGAGTCGCAAGAGTCGAAAGAGTCGACAGGGAGAACAGAGGCGTCCCTGTGAGCCTCGTACGCGTTTCAAGGTATAACATAAAACACTTATTGACAAAGCTAAAGAAAAAAGTAAATTGTTGACACATCAATAGGCACCAAGCGAGTAATCGGGCAATTAACACCGACCAGCTTATAGTAAAACAAAAAGTACGTGAAACCTTTCGGGCCTTGAGCTATGATTCAAGAATACCAGGTAGCTACCAAAGGCATGACAAGTGCCATGTTATCCACCCGTCTCGGGTCAGTGCGCCACAGTACGAACGGGACCCTTTCGTGCAGCTTGTTGTATTTGTGCTGTTCGGACACGAAATGTGTTCCCCATGTCCAAGCAGCACCCGCGTTGCTTCGACGGGTCGATGCTGCAAACGTCACTTTATCGGTCAATACTTCCCTCTCGAGTACCAAAGGGGTTGTAACCCCTTTAGAGCCCCAAACCCCTCCCTATACAAATTCAAAGTACTTTGTCCACAAAAAACGGGTTTCCAGTTGCCAAGGTGTCAAGTTAAGCCTTACTCGTATGAGACTTCCGAAGCTGAAAGAAGCAAAAGCGAAAAAACAGGGCTTTTTAAGGTTTGTGTGTGACCCGACACGCCGATCACGCCAGGAGGTTCTCAACACCTCGCGGGCCGAGTGGGGTCGGGTCGGGAGATGTTTGAAATCTCACCGGACGGGTCGGGTCGGGTCGGGTCAGAAGGTTTTCAAATCTCGTGGGTCGGGACGGGCTACCCTGACTCGACCTGACCCGTAAAAAGCCCTTGAAAAAAGGCGATTACAGCACCTGCCGCGTGTGACACCCCCGGCGCTAACAGGCTAGGGGACAGTACGTTTCGTACCGGCATTGGGCAGACAGGATAAGGAGTTGCAAAATACGCCAGCATCATGACCGTGTTTTTTTCGCATTGCACATAGACCACCCTGACGATCAGAAGACGATGACCGTGTGCTCGCGTTAGGCCGTTGCAAATGGAAGTAGGCCGATCTTGAAGTAAAAGGTTCAATTTTTTGGAAGATACCAGCCAAACTTTGCCGGGACGGTTGCCCATGGGCCCGATTTGTCAGTTTTGTTCTTAGGAACTTTCCAAACGTCAGGGAAAAAAAGGACTTCTGGCGGCGATCTTGGGCAACACCCGCCTGAGAAAATCTCGAGCAGGTCTTGAATTAGAAGCGGCGTGATTTCGTGTTCTCCAACCGAGAAGCAGGATCTACATCGTCATACCAGGTACCAGGGTATGATGTAAGGGGCTTTTCACGGGTCAGATCTCTTCTCGCGGGTCGGATTGTGTGAGGGTGACCCGGCCCGACCCATGACACTTGAAAACCTCCTGACCCGGCCCGACTCGACCCATGAAATTCCTAACCCGACCCGACTCGACCCCCGGGTTTTGGGAATACCTCCTGATCCGACCAGCGGGTCGGGGCATGACCCGTGCAAAGCCTTGGATATAGGTCGTTTTAACGGTGACATTTCATACCTTAACCTCCCGCATCTGGATCTGGAGCGCAGCAAGGTCCTTAAGAATCTGCAGGTTCTCCGGTTCGTGCTTGAGGGCGTTGAGGTAGCACTTGATGGCCTCGGCGTAGTTACGCTCGGAGCGGTGCAGGAGGCCGTACACGTGCCAGCACACGTGACTGCACTCGCCAAATTGGGCAAAAACGAAAGGAAAAAAAAAACGTACACAAAGGAGAGCAACGAGAAAACAAAAACGTACGAAACAGAGCGGAACGAAACAAACGTCAAGCAACGAAACGCGGCCAACAACGAAAGAGGATAGGGAGGGGTGGGGGTGGGGGTCAAAATGCTTAAAAAAAAACTATTACGGGCGAGCAAGGCGAGAACAACAGAAATACGAAAATACTGGTACATACCACAAGAGAAAACGAGTGTATTTCGAGGCATAACTGAAGCGCGACGAACCATCCCCCGCTCCTCATCATCAGCCATCATAACCAAGCCCCCCCCCCCCCTCTCGGTGCACCCATGCTTGCCAGGTCCGTGAAAACCCGACATGCTCCGTGCCGCATTGCAGGGATGCCAGACTCTATGGCCATAAGACTGTGGCTATGCATTAAATGAGTACCCCCCCCCACCCCTCGCCCCCCCGGCCCGCCCCTTGAGAGCCTCAGCAGCGTTGCGCCTGCCCATGTCGACCTCTGCCATATCAACTCCTTTTTCACCCCCCCCCATTTCCCCTGCTTGAAATTCCAACATTCGTTGCGTCTGCAACTCTACCCCCCCCCCGGCCCCGCCCCCCGCCCTGCCCCCGCTTGAAATCCCCGGAAGCATTAATTCCAGCACAAGTCGGCCTCTGCGATCTCAACTTCACCCCCCCCCCCCCCCTTGAACCTCCGATTCGATAAGGTCAGTCTCTCCCACCTCAACGGCAGTGCCCCCCCCTTCCCTTCCATTCCCTCCCGGCCCTCCTCCTCTCCCCTCTCCCCTTCTCTCCGCCCCCCCCCTTGAAACCCCCACATGTAATGCACCTGCGTAGGTCGTTCCTGAGGCCCCTCCGGACATGGTCATGCGCCTCCTCCTTCTTTCCCATAGAGTTAAGAGTCAGGCCTCTCATCGCCAGGGTTTCTCCATGAGCGGGATATTTCTTGAGAATGGTATCCGCAGCCTTGATGCCCTTCTTGTACTCCTTGTGCTCATACAGCCTCTGCCAGTAAATAATCGGCGTTTATAGAGGGGTGGCGTGGGAGAGGGGTGAAAGGGCGTTAGGGGAGGTCCTTCTTGTACGCTTTGTGCTCATGCAGCCTCTAGCCATCATATAGTAGGCGCTTTTAGAGGGGCGGGAGGGGGGTGGGTAGGGGGGAGTGATAGGGCGTGAGGGGAGGTCCTTCTTGTACCCCATGTGCTCATGAAGCCTCTGTCATCATATACTAGGGGTTCTAGACGGGGAGGGAAGGGGAGGGGAGGGGAGGGGAGGGGGGGAGGGCAGGGAATGGGATAGTTCTTGATAATGGTGTCCGCCGCCTTGATGCCCTTCTTGTACTCCTTGTGCTCATACAGCCGGTGCCGATATAGAGTACACACTCCATAAGCACAATATCCATACCCAAGCCACGGTTGGGTCCAAAGCTTGGAACCCACACAGGACATCCGCCCTAGGTTCGTACGACGTACTCAATTTTTTACTAACGGCGTAGGCTTCAAGTTGTAATATAACAACTTCATCGGGGTGCAACATAACCACGACGAGCGTACGTATTATGTTATACCATGGTACACGGCAAATCTCGACGGACAAGAGGAAAAACGCCGGCGAATACTATGGAACATACAAGGCGGCTTCGCCGGTGGCCTGGACGGCCGCCCGTGCGCCGGCTCGCGTGATGCCCTACTACTTAGCAGCGTTGCGGCGAAGGATATAGGTCAGCTTAAATTCCAAGAGTTGGGGGTGCTCCACACTGCCCACGGAGACTAAGAGTGACTGCTGTCGTGCAGTACATGAATCATATCTTGCGCACGTACCACACATACCCCGACACGCATGCCTCATAGAAACGACATACCTGGTACATATCTTCTATCAAACACGTGAGGTGTACTTGGTAGAAATACAAGCAAAAAACATTGCGCACCATCGTATGAGCATCAAACTGTAAATGTGCGCCATGTCGAAAAAACCAACAAAATTGTCCTCAAGAAGACGTAGTGCACGTGCAGTTGTTGCAATGGCGGGATGGTACCATCAGGGCTGTGACTTGGTGTGACTTCACGGCTATGAATAGTTATAAGTAAACCCCAAGCGGCATAATCTTGCTAGCCACTATGGGGCCCTGGTGCAGCGAGCAAAAATACAGCAGGTGGTGTCCTATCATTTGCTTCGAGGGGGCGCGCAGCAGTACGACTGGTATCAGTACGACTGGTAACAGTTCGACTATGGGGCCCTGGTGCAGCGAGCAAAAATACAGCAGGTGGTGTCCTATCATTTGCTTCGAGGGGGCGCGCAGCAGTACGACTGGTATCAGTACGACTGGTAACAGTTCGACTGGTATCATGCGGCGTTGTACACATCTAATGCTAAGTTCTCGCAATTTCAGCTCGGACGCGCCCTTTGCTCCAGCAGCCCAAGCTGCTTCGTATGGGCGATTATGTGAGCGTCTTTTTTCCCGGCAAGTATGTCTCTTTGAAGCCGAAATGGGAGGTCAATAAACACCCGTCGAGCCACAAAAACGCGCGAGTGAGATGCAAATACGCAGCAGAACAAACAAGCACAGTAGGGGGGGTCCCCCAATAAGGCAGTCTGAATAAAGCGGTATCCCGATATAAGGCGGTCAAAATCGCTTGGCACGACTGGGGAATTGCACTCGCAACCTAGATGAATAAGGCGGCTTTCCCCTATAAGGCGGTTATATTGCTCTCTATACCACACCACCGCCTTATCGGGGGACCCGTGCTGTACCGTACGTAACTAATAACCAGACGGCGACCCACCATTAGTACGTGTATACCGCTTCAAACTACTACCACCAATAGTATACTCAGACCACTCACTCACAGCCACAGTCTGAGGTATCAAGGATGCACAACGAGATTCCCCTTTAGGGATGTGGTTGTTGCTAAAAATGCCTGGGATGTCGCACCTTGAAAAGGGGGGGGGTAGAAACTCTCGAAAACAAATGAAAACATAATTTGCCACCGCCGCAAGTAACCCGGTAAGCAAAATCGGCTAGACCAAAACGAGTGCATAGCACATACAACCCACTTACAGGGAGTTGGCATAGCTACCTTGATTTTTGGGTTGCGATGATTTTGGTCATCTCTGGCTCACACTTGTCAATCACGTGAAAAACTGCAGCATTTCTCTTAATAACACGAGTACAACCGGGACACTTGAGTGCGCTCATACTTGCGTGCGCTCATGTGGTTGGGTAAAAACCGCGGATTCAGGCCGAGACACAACACACATATTACACCACTCCAAATCCTCTTGTGACCCAGGTATAATTAATCGTCGTGCCGCTTTAGTGCGGTACCCTTTAGTGCGGGAGTCCAGCTTAGTGCACTTAAAATCGCTCGTCACGACCTCGTCCTACAGAGTACCGTAATATCCTGGGAAACTTCCGGTTCCCTCTTTAGTGCGGGTATTATCATCCAAAAAAAAGCACCGCACTTTTGGTTTTGGTTTTCTTTTCATCCCTTATATCATCTTCGCGATTTTCCTTTCTCCCAAGTGTCAGATAAACGATCGGGCTCCACTTTAATGGTCCAGGAAGGAACAGATTCAGGTTTGTTGAGAAACGTCGGTGTATCAGGGAACCTGCCGCCCGACGCACTGTTGTCCCTTAAAAAGGACAACAAACTGTATCTTAGGGACCTCAAATTCCTGCGGCCGTTTTTGCCCACTACAATCAGTATTTAAGACATCTCCTTCTCCCTCACTAGACGTAACTCAGCTCCGGAGTCACTCAGAAGATTATTCTCCCTCCTGCCCACTACACGGTACGTGCCTTCATTGTTATCACGAGAAAATTCCAGGTATTTCTTCCCTCGTGGACTCGCATCGAATTGTGCTAACGAGGGACCTTAAACCATTTTGCCGTTTTGGGACCCAGGTGTATTTAACCGTGGTCCGGCGTTTAGGCGTTGCCCTCTAGTGCGGGGGGGCAGTTTAGTGCGCTTAAAATCGCTCGTCACGACCTACACATAGTCCTACAGAGTATCGCACTATCCCGGGATACGTCCGGGTCTCCCTATAGTATGGGCAAATTCATCTAAAAAGGCACCGCACTAACGAGGGATCTTGACCACCACGCGTAATTATCGTGGTCCCGCTTAGTGCGATACCCCTTAGTGCGGGGGGACAGTTTAGTGCGCTTAATTTCAAACTATTAAGCATACCTAATCAAACTATTAAGCACACCTGTACAGCGGTAGTAATAAACGGTGAGCTGTGACTTCGACCAGTTTGATGGTCGATACTCGTATTTGCAAGCTGCTGCTGTTGGCCGTATGCACAGACAATGCCTACTTCCAGTGACCGATGGGTAGACCGCCAGTTCTACGGACACACGTAAATACTCGGTTTTGGTTCCTGTGTTTCACAGCAGTCTGTGGCCACAAAATTTGTATCTCTCTTGGATGAAGAACAGGGATGAACACTCGGTGTTCTACTGATGACGTTGGGTAGAAAGAACCAATTTAACGTGAAGACAACACACAACACACACGTCACAGAAGGGTACAGCTCAACGGACGGCACGACGGAACTGCAGGATAACACAGCAGTGTTTCATGACTACCTTCAGCACCATCGATCTCAGTATCACGAGAGCCTCAGCAAAAACTGGAACCCAACATGACTGAATGCCAGCGCAACGGAGCGTCCACATGACGGACCGTCAGGGTAACTGAAGCTCAGGATAGCGGAACCTCACCATAATCGACGCTCCGCACGAAGGAGCTTCAGCATGACCGAATCCCGGGGCAACGTAGCCGTGCGCAGCATGAGGAAGCCTCAGCACGACCGACTCTCGGCAAAATCAACTCCCACGGCAACGAGGCCGACGACGGAGGCAAGTGTGCATATGTCTGCCCCGTCCCCGTCGAGAGCGAGCACCGACGATCAATAACATCGTTCAGCAACCGCGTGCGCCGCTGACACGAGCGGCACGTCGTTCGCGTCGGAAAACTAACTGCAGCCCTCCATGTAACCAGCAGGCGTGTATACCGCGGGGACACGCGTGTACCTACCTGCACATGCGACCCACGATGGAGGTCGATCGCGCCTGGGGGCGTGACTGTACAACAACATTTTTTACGTACCACCAAATACACCAGGTATGTAATATGAAAACTGTAATACGGCATACCCTTGGTAGGCTCTATTGTTACTGTAGGCCAGTAACGGACAACGAAATAGTCTACCTAGTAGACTACATGCTCTATACAAGGAGCAGTAGTCGAATCTAATGGGCTATGATGGTATAGCGGGATGTTGAAACATTTTTCCACATACCGTCATACTTCGTGTACCAGGTGCTGCTGCGTTCGTCATACCTATGTCATATTAAAATACAAGGTTCCCCTTCGGGATGCGGAAACTATAAAACCCGTTTCTATGGGGGACAAAATCTGACAGCTGTGGAAGGAAATGCATCAGTTTATCAAGTGAATACTGTAAGTCGAACAACCGGTGAGGGGAGGGCGGAGTTTTTAAGGACGTGGGGGCCTGATTTTGATCAAAAGGGGGGCGGGAGGGGGGGAGGGGGGGGAGGGGACGGGTGGGGCAGGTCAATTTGTGTGTGGAAACTATAAATCCTTCTTGTGGGGGAGGGGGGGGGAAATGTGCCGGGGGGGGCGAGGGGCGGGGGGGGAGGGCTTTAGGTCGCATAGATGTAGGGGTTTGCTAAACGCGTGGTGCTAGGTCTAGGCGATGGTGCGGGTGGTGGGGAAGGATTGGGCGTTGGGGGCGGGGGTGGGTGGGAATTGCAGCAGCGGCATGGACGGCTCTAGAACGATAACGAGGCGATATCCAGGGCGTGGAAGTGTTCATTACTCTGGCGGATTTCGATATTAGGTGGGGCGTTTAACCAAGAGAAAGCGAGGAAAAAAAAAGGGGGGGAGGAGGGGGGGGGGGGCGGGGAAGGGTTTTCAAGAGGTTTAGGTCACATATAATATTAAAATGCACTCCAGCTATGAGATCAAGGATTTGATCGACACTGATCTTCGCAACATTGTGTGTGATCCTCCGATCGCGCGTATTAATCATATATGTAGGGGCTTGCTATACGCGCGGTGCTGGGTCTAGGCGATCGTGCGGGGTGTGGGGAAGGAGGGGGCGTTGGAGGGGGGGAGGGGGGATGAATGAAAGCTACGTCATGGATGGCTAGAAAGATAATGACGTGATATCAATTGCTTAGAAGTGTTTATTACTCTGGCCGATTTCGATTGTAAGTGGGGCGTTTGAACGAACTGGGCGGGGAACCAAAGGGGGGAGGGGGGCGGAGGGCGGAGATGAGTTGGAGCTACGGCATGGATGGCGATATGGATAATGAGATGATATCAGCTGGCTGGTAGTGTTTACTACTCTGGTAGATTTTGATTTTAGGTGGGGCGTTAGAACAAGAGGGATCGGGGGGGGGGGGGGGGGGCAAGCATTTCAATATGTGCGCGGAAACTATAAACTAAACGGACGAATGTGACGGTTGCAGCAAGAAGACACCCCTTTATATCAGCCGCCTGGTACTGTTTATATATTGTAATGGTGATGGGCGTACTCACATAGACAGACCCCACTCACTGCTCTTCATAGAGGAAACGTGTGGCATGAGCTAGCGCATTGCCCCAAAGAAAGAGTAGTAGTAGTAGTAGTAGTATAACTCAGCGGAAAAAGTGCGATAGCGGTGGGTGCACGTTGCACTGATGTACGCGCAAACGAATTATTAGTGGTCAGGGCATGCTGTGTACCGTACGTGGAATAGTGTTCGTTACTATATACTGAGTAGTACGTTACACATGTGTTTGCACTTGGTGCTAATGGATAGGGTTGACCAGCGAATGTCAGCCGCACTTACTTGGATGTTGTACAATAATTACTTGGATGGTGGCAACAATTTCGGTAGTATGTGTGCAAGATATGTGTGTACGACAATAGCAACAGACCTAGAATCGATCCACCCAGCCAATAAGATGGCGTCCTGGGGGCGTGGCGAACGCTGAAACAGATTTGTACACGGTATTGGCCACAACAGCACCGCGTATATACCCAAGTTTGGCTATCGCTAATAAGGAGTTATACATCCTTGAACCCTACCCATGGTTCCTCTCTGCCCCAAAAACATATTTGGCCTGGTCGAGACTCGCGTGCATGCTGCGCTCGCGATGCATGCCACCCTCGCCGCGCTCGGCGCCATCTTCCAAGCTTTTCACGCGCTATGTCCCTGTGAGCCCCGTCTCCCGCGCGGAGAGATGCAAGCCGTGTCCTGTGGCGCTCGTTCCAACACTCGGCTGCTCCCGGCCTCTACCTCCCAGCCTCCTCTTGCTGGCATCCGCTCTGTCCGGAAATATAATACCGAGATATATTTTTTTGTTGAACTGAAAACGGTCCTTACATTCGGACACGTCTGGTTATCCCGCAAGAGAAAAAGAAACACACAGGGTCAACCACGACCACAGACGCCATCGCTCCTGCCTCGACGAGCGGCCGCCCGCGAGGCGGGAGAGCGCAGGCCGGTTTACCCTTGTCTGCACCCATGCCCACGCACCCACGTCGAGATCCGGGGCCGAAACAGCCCAGGGTGGAGCGCCCCCAAACCCCACGCTAATCTCACCCACGTGTGTACTGCTGCTACACTGCTGTCTGTTGCTGCTACTGCTGCTGTTGTGCTGCTGTGCTGCTGAACGAGGTTGATTTAGTCCGGGCGGTTGCTGCTACTGCTGCTGTGCTGCTGCTGAGGTTAGTTGAGTAGCGGGCCATTTTTTTACGAACAAAACAACGAAGAACAAAAAATTGTAAAAGTTCATCAAATTAAATATCAAAATTTGTAAGGTGTTCCAAGTGACCTGCTCGTCTCAGAGAGGCGGAACGCAATCCCTTGCCAAATAGAGCCAGCTAAGCGACGTTTAACGCGCCGAGCACCGCCACGGACCCCGGCCGAGATCCAGACATGCTTCATAATGTACCTATGGCAGGCTAGATTGCCCCGCGGCCGAAAGTTCGAGAAGAAACCGTCGGCGGCCGGAGAGCAGCGAGCCAAAAAAAAAAACGAAGATCATATTGTACATATGCATATAGCTCATACCCTGGTAGGCTCTACAGCAGCCACGAGTGTTGTGGTCTATCATATCTAATGCGCAATCACATAGTCCAACCGACTACTCCTACTTGATACATAGACTACTGGATGCTCCTGCCACCTGCTGCTGCTGAGTTTATTGATTTATTGATGCTGACAGCAGTAGTTCCCATCATTACATTCGAGACCCTTCGCAATCATATCACACCGCGACGCTACACTACCGCCATTTTCAATCAGGGGTGGCGGGGGGCGTAAGATTAGCTACGCAAAATGCCGTCTGCCCGTCTGCACTCTTGCCACCCTCCACCCTACAGCCTGTCGTTGACTGACCTTGGCATACACTACGTACTCGTATATAGTATAGTCTCTTCAACACCAGCTTTTTAATAGTCAAGAAGAAAAAAGTATCGGTGACCGGTACGAGGGAGCTACGGTAGACGCTGCCACTGCTGCGGTAGAAAGTGCGGACAAATAGGATGGTGGCCGTGTTGCGCATCTTGGGGCAGGAACGCGCGAGCGAGCAACGTTTGTCGCGTGCAGCTAGACTTGTGCTACGATATACGAGGTATAGGAGGAGCACTTTTGGCCAAATATTTCTCGCCGACGCGGCTCCTCAATTACAGCAGGGGTCCCCCAATAAGGCAGTCTGGGAAAGGCGGCGTCCCCATATAAGGCGGTCAAAATCGCTTACGAAATACCACGTATAGGGGTAGCACTTCCGGAAAAAGATGTTTTTGGCCGATGGAGCTCTTCAATTACACTAGGGGTGCCGCTATATGGCGGCCTGAGCAAGGCGGTATCCACATACAAGGCGGTCAAAATCGCTTCGCGCGACCGGGGAATTTCGCTCATAACGCGGATTGATTAGTGCGGCTTCCCCCAATAAGGCGGTCATATTGCTCTAGCACACCACCGTCTTACTGGAGGACCCCTATAGTGCTGCAGACTTTGAGTTTTAGTTTATGTTCTTACGTACATATAAATATTCGCTGCACATTTTTCGTCGGGTTTAGCGTTCAACGTTCCTCAGAGTCAGCTTTTCGGTGGGCATATCTCTATTACCAGGTAATATTTAACGGGAGGCATCGGCACGGACACTTGGTTGTGCAGGATGTGGATGGTTGGAAAAATCTGTTCAATGTGAAGAAGGTACACAGAGCTTTTCACGTGAGGAGAGCCTCCGAAAATTAGCGTTTGATGTTCCTCGAAGTCAGCTTGGAGCTACTGCACGAATCGTGCGAGACCCAAAGAGAGGCGATGGGAATCACGTACTTGGTGGGTAGTGTTTGTATTCGTGTTGAAAATAGTGGTCCAAGATTTCGTCATCATCATTAGTTAATGGTGTTGATTCCATGCTGTTGCTTCTGAATGTATCACACCAGGCTTTATAACAGGGGGGTTTTGTTCACGGAAACTACGCACCTCGTTATAAGGGCCACCACATCTGACGGTTGTGGAAAGTCACCATCTTCAGATCATTAAGTTACCGATCGGCGGGCGCGCGTGTAGGGGGGGGGGGTAAAAGGAAATTGAAGATCGCACATATCGATGTTCGAAGGAACTAGCGCATGGATGGCTCGAAAGGCAACGAGAAACGATGGGAATCGCCTGCCAGGGTCAACAGGACGAAGACGTTCAGCCTTGTCCTGCGCAAGGAAACTGTATAACCCGCGTGAGGGGGACAAAACCATATATACATACGATGGTACAACAGCGACTGGAGCCTGTCTTGTCCATTGACCACGGACTTGATTGTGCGAGTTAATGTGAGAACGATAACAACAAAAACAACAACAAAAACAACAACAACAACAACAACAACAACAACAACCGCAACAACAATATACCTACTGTAGGGTCGATTTGGAGGGCTCACGTCCGGGTGGGGTTAGGTCTGGGTGGGATCGGGATCAGGATACCGAGCGCGAGCAGGGAGCAAACATGTATGTGTGCGCCATCCTGTGTTGGCCAATGAAGCATCCGGAAACAACAGTGTTTGACCAGCGAAAGGCTTGGTCGAATAAGGCGTATGCACCAGATATTCTCTACTAGAGGTCGAAGCACCAAGCCGGACACATTACGCAATAAATCCCACAGTCTCGCCTGCAGCCCCAAGCTTATAAAATAAGAAATAAAATCTCAGTCCCGCGAAAAAAAAACTACAACATATCACGCTAAAACCTTATAGGGCATCAACTACCATTATACCATGTACGCGGGCACACAAACGAATCCTAATCCTGCTCGAGCAGGGGCAGATACGCTTGCTGCGCAAGTTCCGCAGCTATGCTCAACAACAGGCACGGTTTTACGAATCTAAACTACACTACAACGGTACCGCATTAGGTTAGACTAAAACACCATGATAGGTTACGTTATCCTCTTTCCCCCGTTGCGGCTTTTTTGTATAAATCAACAGTAAAATAGCGTTAAATGGCGCAGGAAATATCGTACTGCGGCCGCGATCGACACCACCTAAAATAATGACCATCGCATCCGATGCAAGCTGGCCATCAACGAATGACGCGGACGTGGAAACCGATAACTCACCACCACGTGTCGCTATATGTACCAAGCCGAGATAAATTCGCGACTACCGGGACATGCAGGAGCCACTCCCAATTTTGTAAGGCCATGCGTTTCAGGTTGAGGATAGGGTTAAAAATACAGGGTTAGCGCTGTGTAGGGATTGCCACGTATGAATATAGGGCTAGAAGTAGGTGCCGGATTCGAGAGCTGCGAGGGCTGCAGCGATCGAGTTCGGCGGGCATATGGTGTGTGATACACAATTGGTGTTGAGGGTTTACACACCACGGCAGGCGCCGCTGCAGGGCTCCACATTTAGGAGCCATGTCCGATCCCCGGGTCCAGGTCTTGCGTTTCAGGTTGGGGTTGAGGATAGGGGCATGGCTACCCCGGATCTATACCGTGATGCACGCTTCTGGCTAGGTTTATAGTCTACGCCACGACAGGCACTGTTGCAGGCCTCCGTTGTCGTTGCACGCTGGTTTGTGAGAGGTGGCTTGGTGCTGGAGAGGAAGGATATGGCGGAAATAAGCGAGACGCAAGGCCTGAAACCCGGGGATGTCTCCACAATCCCCGTAATTGCGACAAATTAAAATCTCGCCTACGTAGTCGTAACTATTGTATTGTACTTGTAGCACTCCCGCGCGGAGCATGGGCAGCGGAGCTGCGCTCTGCGCTCGCGAGGTGGGAGCGCGTTCACCACAAACAAGAGGCGTGTTTTGCTCCGTTTTTTATGAAACAGTACAACGACATCTGCCGACGAAAAATCAACAAATTGAAAGTTTTTCCACCGATCGCCCGCAATAAAAGCCCCACCAGATCTGTGGTGGCGATACAACGACCAACACATTCATCCCGCATATGCGGTGAACATGAAAACTGAAAAATCGACAGACGAACGAACGAGGTACGAACGGATATCAATATGATTGTGCCGGCGGTTCATGATTGGAGGGCATAAGCAAAGCGAGATCAGGGGAGGGATGAGTCGGGGGCAAGTCTTCCGAGGATAAATGAAGCTCTTCGCGGAGATCGCTGGAGCTCGAGCGGAAGTTTTCCACCCCGAGGCGTGTTTTGTCCTTGTATTTCATTCCCCAGATATCCTAGACAACGAAGGAATACGAGTGTGACTGGGCTTGTGCAGGCGGCTCATGAGGGTCCAACCAAGGCGAGGACTGGGGGTCGATGAGGCGGGGGGATTCTATGAAGAAAACCAAGCTCTACCAGGGAGTCCCTTGGGTAGCTTGAGCGCTTGAGCTCAAGCAGAAGTTTTCATCCGACAAGAGGCGTGTTTCGGTTATTTTACTTCATCCCATCGCGAAACATGAATGAAAGTGATTAGGCTTGTGCAGGCGGCTCATGAGGATCCAAGCAAGGGGAGGACTGGGGGGGGTGAGGCAATGGGATGCTTTGAAGAAAGCCGAGCTCCGCCAGGAGGTTGCTTGGTCGCTTGAGCGCTTGAGCTCGAGGGGACTTTGTCCACCAAGAGGCGTGTTTAGCTCCTTCACCCGCAGATGTCAAAAATTAAAGTTCGACCAACGAACGACGTATTTCTCATCATGTGATTGGATATTGGGCTTGTGCAGGCGGTTCATGAGGGTCAGAGCATGCCAGGGGGCGGTGAGGCGGGGAAGTGTCCTGAAGAAAGCTCCAGACAGGAGGTCGCTTATGAGCTCGAGCTCGAGCGGGAGGTTTCCGAAAATAAGAGGCGTGTTTTGTTCTACTACTTCATCCGCAGATATGGTGAAAAATGAATTAATGCGATTGGGCTTGTGCAAGCGGTTCATGAGAGAAGGAGCAGAGCGAGGCCAGGGGTGCGTGAAGCGGAGGATGCTCTGCCAAGAGGTGGCTTGCTTAGGCTCGAGCGGATGGTTGCTCGAGTTGCACGTGTTTGTGCAGGAGGAAGGGAAGCATCACGGCGGCAACGTTTAGACCTATGGGTTGCGCTCGATGATTGAGTGGAGATGTTGAGAGAATAATGTACTTCGGCTGCACGGCTTGCTGCTGCTTGCAGGTGCTCGATTTAATTTCGTGCGAGCCCTGCTCGAGAGGAGAGATGCCTGATCCGCTAAAAAAAGAATTGCGGCTCTTGCCTAGTTTGTGGTGTAGGTGGCGGCGTTGGTGCCCCGACCAATGCAAGCAGAAATTTGTGTTCGTAGAGGGAGGCAAGGGCAAGGGTGTGTGCATCGTACGTACCTGGTATCATACAGGCGCCTCATCTTCGAACCCACGTGGAAACAGGCGGCGTAAAAGCACTTGTCAACACTGACCGCCATGCAAGTCATGCACGCAGTCGCGGGGAGCTTGATGGTAGGCCTACTCGAGACACCCACACAACCCAGCCAACGCAAAGAAAAGCAAGCCCCACCCATTCACTCACCAGGATAGACTTGAAAAGATCGCTCTCACGCTTAGGCAGCTTGCGATTCTCAGGTATAGCAACAGCAGCAGTAGTAGGCGCCATGGCTTCCTTCCGTCCAGTGATGCAACTCGTTCACCGCAAGCAAATGCTAAACAATCAGCCTCCGGGAAAACAGCAGGCAAACACCAAGCAATCTCTGGCGGGGTAGTTTTCACGCTGTCAGCGCAGGAACAGCAGTCGTAGAGGGCGTCTATGCTGCTGTCCCCCGTTGATACCTACCGCACGCCCGGAATGCACAGCGGACGACCGCAGAAATTGGAATGTTTCAGGCGAGACACAGGGGACACCGGGGACACATAATAGCATCTAAAAGCTCCCAACATGTTTGCGAGATGTGTAAATAATGAAGCCTTTCACGATATCGGCTCTATTATGTAAAATTATGTCATTGAATACAAGTTTCTTGTGCTTTAAATATATTATTAAAAACATCCTTATATTTTGGTACATAATCGTACGTAGCCCAAGGAATAAGACATGCAAGGAGTTCCAAGCTTTTCCCCGAAGTTTTGCGCAGCGAACGACGTGCTTTTCGCGCGACGTGTTGTGTTGTAGATCGCCAGCGCTGTCTGCTGTAGCGCAATAAAGCAGCACCACGTGGGAGAACAAGCGCACCGGTAGCGTAGGGCGGGCTGGCCCCGACGGGGATGGGTTGAAAGCCCTCTTGACGGACGTCAGCACCGCCCGCGGCGCTTGGAAGCGAGGAAACAGGTCGCGATCGCTGGGCTCCTCCGCGTTCCAAAGCGCGATGGATTCCGCTGTGGAGATAGGCCACTACCGACTTCTTACGACGCTGGGCATTGGCGCTTTTGGCAAGGTCAAACGTGAGTCACCCAGCAATGCAATGCACCCCTTCGTGTAGTTTCAGAGTATCTATGCTTAGCGCTGACGCTGCGGCAAGAAGCCCTCCGCCGTTCTTTGCCTTGGGGAAAGTGAAGCTTCGTTCCTCGTATTTTCTGTACTTGTACGAGCAACCATTTGTTCTCCCTCCACACACTCCACACACAACTGCAGTGTCTTTTCGTCTAGCAGGTGGTCATCTCCCGATAGTGCCGATACGTGCCAGTGAACAATACCGGCGGTATACCGGACACTGGCACTATTTCGTTACGGTGCCGCCGTTCGTACTGTTATAGTTGTTTGACTTCACGCCAGGTGTTTTAGCAGGCACTATAAAGGTATTAGGCACTATTCAAAAGGCATCATAAAGGAGACCCGCACTTCTGCTGTGTATTTTGTTTCGTGTTTCTTTAGAGCTTGTGGGTGTGACATCCCTTTCCAAAGCAGCACACACGAAGACGCACTCGTTGCGCTAGGTCCCTCGAGCTGTCTAAACTCTAGCCCTGAATTGCGACAGTCATCATCAGGCAGGGAGAGGCATTAGGCACGTCTCAGCATGAGCTTTCGGGGGAGCGCCCGAGACGATGCGCTGTGCCGTGATTTACCTGGTATTTCGATTTGTCGTCGGACCTCATCTTCGACCTACGATTGATAGATTGATACCACAGCAATACCGTAAAAATCCGAAAAAACGTCGACAGAATTTGCAGTCTTTTCTTATCTGGCTCTTTGTGAGTAGCGTATGTACCAGTACTGGTAGCAGCAGCAGCGCAGCAGGAAAAACGCAAAAACACACCAATAGCAGCAGCGCTTACGATGTCGCAAACACCAACTGCCGCTGCTGCTGCTGCTGCTGCTGCTGCCGCTGTTGCACCAGTACCTGGCACGTACCGGGTTTTGAAACTACCAGGTAGCACCAAACAGGCATGCTAGTTATAGTGAAAATGAGCTGGTCTGTCAAACCGACTCGAATATGTCAGCGCGTCATTCGTATGATGGCATCCAGCAATTCGACAGTAAAAACCAGGAGAAAAAGTGCCCAACTCTTGTCAAACTGCGTGAAAAAGGCAAGGCGGGGGAGGGGGGGGAGAGCCTGGTTTGTGAACCCGGATCTGACAGCTGAGTTACGACTCGGACGGAGCGAGAAAGACGGGCGAAGATAATAAATGGGATAAAGAGAAAACAACCACACTACGTAGGATAGTATCATGGCGCTGCCCGCTGCCTTCGGTTTCATGTACAGCTGCTACCGCTGCATCCGATCATATATGATCTCTGAGAATTGAGACTTGAGAGTCGAGAGGGAAAAATTGTCAACAAAGATGACGATTGCAGCGTCGGCCACACCAAGCCGCTCGGGCTGCTGGGATAGGGGACCAGTCCATAGCGGAGAGCATGGAGCTGCAGGGCACGCGGGGGGCGTGGTGGACCTCGTGCTACTGCGGTACTGTTGCACTCTCTCATTAGACGCTTGATGGCACCGTTAGCGTACTTACTGGTCGCTTTTGAGGTCGCTATACCTGGGTCCCTAAATAAGCTGTTTCTACTATTCATACTATAAAGCAGTATTCTAGGGCCAACGCCCGAATGGATAGAGCGGACCGTAGCTGGACCAAGTCCAGCGGAAGGCTGTTTTCTCGTTGCCGAGGGTTTTGTTAGTGGATGAGCTTGCGCAAGTCCCCACGCTATCCGGAGGGAGGACTTGCCGGGTGGTTATGTCCACCGCACCTCATCCCCAGGGATCAAGTCGGTTCGACATATTCGAGCATCCGTGTACAACAGCAGTGCTGCTGCTGCAGTAACTGCTGTGACCGCCGTTAGTTACAGCTGGCGCTGTCGTTACCAAGGGAACTGAAGGACACGCCAGCTATTAATTATTATTAGTGCTGGATTGCGAATGTGTGTGTTGTCTTCACATTTAAACCGTTCTTTCTACCCAACATCAGTACACCCATAGTCCGTGCTGATTAACCCTAGAGAAATACAAATCCTGTCGTCACAGACTTTGTCAAACAGAGTAAACCAAACATTCGCAACTCATCAAGGTAAAGCAAGTGAAGTGCTAGTGCACCGTGTACGAGAACACAACAAAACAAGCCAGACCATAAAAAATTAGAGAAGAAAGGAAAAAAAGAAAAAAAGAAAGAAAAGAAAACATACCAAAACAAACTACACGTGTTCTTTTTGGACGAATGTAATGCAAGAAAATCGGAAAGGAAAGGAAAGGAAAGGCTGCAATTGCCAGAGGAACACACACGTGCTGAAGAGGAACAGATACCTGTTGCAGGGACAAAACAACACGAAGAAGATAACTGCTGTTACACGGACAAGAACAACGCGAAGAAGAGGAATAAGATACCGGCATAAGGCCGGTGGGGAGGGAAAAAAGGGAGCAAACAAAAAAAAAAAAAAAAAATGACGACAGAAGTCATAACTGTCGCTTTCGCGCTCCCCCCATTGAACTCAACGAAAACAAACGAAGCAGAAACTACCACTCGCTGTAGAGGGTCCAGGGCCTCAAGTAGCGCACGCTCCACTTAATTAGTCGAACTGGTACCTTGCCACACGTCTGCCACTTCGTTTCTGCATTTATCTACAGCTGCATCTGTACGGCTGCTCCCTCCCACCCCCCCCCCCGGTTTTCCTTGGTTACTGCTCTTGGCGTCCTCTGCTGTAAGGCGTTGCCAGCTCTTCTCCGCCTCGCCCCTGTGCCATCTCGTCATGAAGCGGTCCGCCGCGTCGACGATCCCCCGGTGCCAGTTTCCACTCTTCTTAGCCGCCCTCGGCCATAGCACAGCAGTCTCTACTCCGAACAGTAAAGGGGAGCTATCCGTGGACCCCTCGGTTGCTTCGAATACCCTGATGTCGTCTACCAGACACTGGGCCCAGTTTTTTCCTGGTCGGCCTCGTCCCGGGTTCACCCCACCAGCCATCGTCCCGAACATGACGCGATGGGTCAGTAGCTCGTTGCTCGTCCGTTGTACGGCTCTTCTCGCGTCGTGCGGATAGTCGTCTCAACGCTCACAGTACAATTGACTTACTTGATACATTTGCACGTGTATGAATATGCAAGTGTGTTGAGCTTGGGCCCGTTCAAACGGGAAAACAAAACCTAAACTAAAAACGAAACCTAAAAACCGGACAGACTTCGCTTTGTGGGGGAAACGAGGAGAGTGTCCTAACTCCAAAGGAAGCAAACACAGAAGCACAACAGCGAAAATCCCAAAACGTGATGAGGCTCTTGGGGCCTCGGTGTGGATATTGGGCGAATCCGAAGGAGTGAATCATTTTTCAGCTTTGATGCGGCCCGCTATGCCCGCGCTCTCGCGCAAGGAAGAATACGATAAAATGGGAAGGGGGCCGGAAGAAGAGGCCCATGATTTGGTGCATCTAGTGACTTGATATTGCCAAGAATTACTTGTAAGCCACTGGTTGCCCTGTGCTGTTCTGTGCTATGCTGTGCTTGCTGGTGATTTCACGTTCTGATCGAAAGTACGTATGTAATTTGCCAAAAAAAAAGAGGAGCGAAAAAACGGATAGGAAGGACAACCACGAGGAAGAAAGCGAACACGAGTATTTCTATTATTATTAGTATCAATAGTGTAGGTCACAGGTTTACACGTACCATTACATAACGGTACGTGGTACCAGTACGTGGTAGTTCGCATGATACCTGGTACTGCTTCTGTATCAGGTATGAACGAGAGCGCAGCGCAGCACCGCACAGCACCGCACGGCACGGCAGGGCAAAGCACAGAGCTGAGCTGGGCTGGGAGTGACTTTCGAAAAAACAATATAAGGGAAAAAAACGTGAAGGGTAAACAATGAAGAGCGAAAGAAATTCGGGAAGGTTCCCCAAAAAATAATACCGGTATGATATCATATCATACGTTCGTGGGCAATTCGCCTTGCACTCCCGATGTAGGTATATATCGTACGTAGTCGAAGTTGGTGACTATCATACAGAAAAAAAAATGTGCGTAACTTATTGTAGCCTCCGAATGGGGAAGATGAAGATGTTGGTAGAAAGCACTTTCACCCTCTGTAATAAATAAAAGTATATATAAAAATAAAGACATCAAACTTGCACACTTGCCTTGGCGGATGCCAAACTAAAAGGTTTTGGTGTGGAACGCTCGTCCTTATACCCTTGACTGGTGCACTTTTTTTTTTTTTTTTTCATCCTCCGGCGGATGTGGAAAAATAAAGCTTTAGCTCACCACACTTCCACGTATTTTCATATGTGCACTTTTCCACTTGTCGGACATGTCTCCGCAACAGGAAGCAAATTTCTAGAGCTGTGTGTGCAGGTTTCACGACTAATAACTAATCGGTAGGTGCTGTTAGGCAACTAAGTACCTGCAGTCGGCAAGTAGGCTGGCGTAGCCGGCTGATGGCCGGCCGACTTGCCGACTTAAGGCAGGCGAGCGAAGAGAGCCAAATTTGCTCTCTCCGGCCAGGTAGGTGACATTCCCCACAGAAGAAAAATGCATCCCGCATTAAACAACCCTTCCTATATAGTGTAATACAAAGTATGGACACAGTGAGTCGGATAGTCGGCACATCCGGGTAACGACTAACTACAGTTGTTAGCCCGATTAATATCTGGTTGGTGCTACGAAGTCGTGCCGACTCGCAGCTCTACGAATTTCCCTTTCATGATTTGCCTTGACGGATGCCACACAGGCTGGTTCACGTTAAAAGCCCAAGTGTATTCCCGGGCGAATGTCCACGCCGTTTTTTCGATTCAGACCACCATGAAATTTTGAAATTTTGCACACGTCTTGTATGTGCCCTTGCGAAGACCTCACCGGACGTTTCTTTTTTCCCGCCTGATTTTTCGTCAGTTAATAGTTTTCGGAAACTTGAATGTGGACCACCTTAGACCAATTCTTTTTGGCCTTCGCCAATTTTTTTTTTGGCGAAAAAAGAAAGAAAAAAAATCCCGCGAGTCAGGCCTCGAGGCGGGCATGTAGAACACGTGTGCGCAATTTCAGGGTCTATCTCTCAAAAACGGCGTGGACATTTTGACTTTTGTGCGCTTTTGTGCGTAAAAATGAGTTAAGATACGTTATTCCCTTCAAATGACTTGGTTTTAGTCTAGGATCCAGTTTGTTCGCTAGATTCTGGTTGATGTTGAACACAGGCAGGTCAAATCTTCGATTCTTTGCGCGAAAAATTGTACAGGCATGCCTTGGAGCACGTCCAACCGGATCGTGCACAATGCTGCGCAATATTTTTTTTCGCCCCCGCTGGGAAAGCCTGAATATTATTGAAAAAACGAAGGCGTGTCATTGGTCGATACGAGTTTCTCAGACGGCCCGAGGCCAGTATTTTTTTTTTTGGCCATGTTACCTATTGCATATTGTCCTCTTCCACTGGTCATGAGGGTCACTATGATACCAAATGTTCACTCTTTGACTTAAGATATTGCGAGCAGTATTCGTGGGGGGAAAAAATTGTTTTTTTGAACCAGCCTGTACTTCTTATACCAGTATCTGGTAGGTTTTAGTGTGTAACCCTCTACCCTGCACCCTTGACCGGCGCACGTTTTCCCTTGACGGGACATGAATATCTGCCGAATGGTGACAGACGTGCTCGTCGATGAACCCTTTTGTGGCTTGAGAGGCAAAAATTGACCAATAAAACTGAGCTGCATCCTTGGCATCCTTCACACGAAGCGAAGCAACCCGGGCTGCGAGACTAGGTGGGACGACGATTTTCCAGTCTGACTCCGGTTGGTGCAAATGCCTGCACGACAAGCGCACAGCAGTACGACGATAATGTAGTTTTCACTTGTGCTGCATGCTCCCACCATAATCACGTCGCGTTTATGGGGTGTCCTACATTATTGTGTTCTTCACCATGGATGGAGCTAACCCTAACCCTAACCCTAACCCATAGGAAATGTACCGATGGCTGCCCCCTGATGACGTCAGTGGGGTGAAATGGTTGAAAAACACGTTAATGATGTGTATCACTGAACTGCGTTTAACGTTTGTTTCGTCGCTGTGCATGGGCCTCAGAAGGGTTAAGGCTGCACGTATATACGTGATTTGCGTCAGCCGTGATATACGTTTACCACCTTTGGTTTGTGTTTTTTCTCTGGGGTATTCCTCAGCTCCAGAGTGACTGGAGCCTGTCCTGTGGCCACGGACTTGATTATGCGAGTTAATGTGAGAACAACAACAACAACAACAACAACAACAACAACGTACATACCTCGCACGTCGTGCCTCCCTGTATGGAAATATGGAAACATAAGGACCGTTGGGTTACTGATATGGAGACGCAAACGGCTCTTGTTTTTCCGTCTAGAGCAACCCATGTGCCACAATCCACAAGTTATCCTACGCAAGCTCCAAGTACTTGTACGAGTAGTTGTATTTTGTCCCCACAACGCGAGTGCAGTTGTCAAAGGTCAAAGGCTACAAGCTGGACCGGCCAAGAAACCCGTGAACCGCTAATATCGCCACGCGCCAGGCAATTTTTTTTAGTTGGGACCTGAAATTTTGACAAGCTTTTTTTTTCTTCTTTTTATCCTCCGGCGGATGGGGAAAAATAAAGCTTAAGCTCACCACACTGCCACGTATTTTCATACGCGTCGTGTGTCGATTTAACTCAGTTGCTTTCACAACCCAGCGCTAGCTGGCGCACCCCTCGGATCCCACTTTAGCGATAGCGTGAGCTGTCCCTATCAGTGGTCCTCGTTACAACCCCGGCAGCGCAAGCTGCCGTTCCCCGGCAACGCAAGCTGCCGTTGTATATGGATGCGTGTGTATGTCAACCCGGAAGCGTTTGGAAGGAACTCGTCAATACAACTAACTATTGAACCTCCCAATGATTTTGAGTTTTTTTTTGTCGACGTACGACCACCTAAAATATTCCCAAGGATCGGAAATTGTGGGAAGCTCAACAAAAAACTTGGCAAAAAAAAAGAAAGCTGCAGTTGTTGTATCGGCGAGTTTCTCCCAAATCACGTCTCAAAACTTCAGGCCCCAACTCCAAAAATTGCGTGGCGCGTTTGAAAGCCCCGTTTCTGCGCGGAAAACGTGCTAACGTATGATTTTCAGTCTGGAAGAGAGTTTTGGTACTATCTCTTGATGGGTGGTGAATTGGGAAATTAAACTTATATTGCTGTTCTTGTAGGGTCTTCAGCATTTTCTCCACCAATTTTCACCTTGATCGGGAACGACGGCTTCTATACGAATTTAGTGTGGAAAAGTTGGTGCTTTTGAGTTTTCGCGGATATCTCGGCGAGATCGAGTCGAGAAAAACAAAACCTAAGGATTTTTTGTATATACATGAATACCTGGTATATAATATCTTTCTTTTGTTTCAGAGATTCGGTCAGGTTTTTTTTTTTCGTCTCGGCCTAAGTATGCTATTCGCGGAACTGGAATTCTCGGTCAAATAGCGCTTCGTTCGAGCGCCGTCTTCGGGGGGCGGCTCCAACGCCCCTCGCCCTGCCGTATCCGTTCCGCACCTCGACGTGAACGCGGACAGATGCCGAGCGAGACAAGCGAGAAGTGCGTTTTTTTTTGTATTTTGGGCGGTGTACGCCCGAGCTATTCTTGGATCTTGGCATATGTAGAGCTTGAACGAATAAATAGTTCGTCGAACTCACGGCTGTCGTCCTTGAAATATGTTTATAAAATAAGGGACAGTATTTCCAAATTGGCATCATTTCCAAATTGGCATATAAATTTCTTCCCGACGATGCTTTTATCATGGCCGCCTCCAAGCGCTTGCCCTATCGTAGCTACTACTAATGCCGTGTGTCGTTTCCTTTCGGCTCAGTGGGTATAGTGCTATATAACCAACGAAGGATGTGTCGTGAGTACGATTCTCACCCAGATAATATTTGGTATTCAGGAGCGTGCGCGCTGGAGGTTACGATGGTTTTTAGTGTTCCCCTCAGTACTACTAACTGTAGTACGTGGAGAGGGGATAGCTCCGGCGATTGCTCTTACGAAGTCGGTGATAATTAATCAACGAACTCGAAAACATATTTGGTTGGTTTTTTGCATAACCCACTCACTGTGAGTTTTACTGAATCGCGTGGCAGTGGGTAGTGCTGCGTGTCATGAGTTCGATTCTCATCGACCTCTTATTTGTCTTTTTCAAGCGTGCGTGCTGACGACAAGATGAATGGGTATTTTGGTGGTTTAACATATATATGTAGTATTAATAACACTACCCACTGAGCTACTGAGTCAAGTGATTAAGTAGCTCAGTGTGTGTGGGTGTGTGTGTGTTCTTCACATTAAACCGTTCTTCTGCTCGTCGACATCCAGCACACCCAGTGTCCGTGCTGATTCTTCACCCTAGAAAGATCAGCTCTGTGGTCACAAGCCACGACACAGAGATAATGCATCGTAATGCATTCGACAACGCAATGTCATGCCCTAGTACTGGGTACGACAGGCACAACGTACATACGTCAGCAACAGAAATACATTGGAAGAGAGAAATACGAAATAAACAAAAACAAAAACAAAAACAAAAAACAAAAACAAAATAAGAAAACAAATAAAAACAAAGATAAAAATAAAACAAAAAATGAAACAAACAAAATGAAGGGGAAATCGAAGAAACAACCCAACCGGAAAGGAGAGCCAAAGCTCGGAAAAGAAACATAATAAAATGAAATAAAACAAAGTAAAGTAAAACCAAAATAAGATAATCCGAACACGAGCCAAAAACCTGGACACGCAAGGAGGGAACAAAGGGGAAAAAAATACCCCAAAAAAAGACGAAAAGTGCTATGTACCTACTAGTCGGCCTGGTACCTTGCTACCCTGTCTGCCATCTCCTTCCTGCCTTCGTCCACCGCGGTCTCCCTTCTATTCCTCCTGTTGCCCCCCCTGCCCCCATTCCCTTGGACGGCTTTCCTTCTACTCCTCCTGTTTCCCCCCCTCCCCCCTTTGTGTTCTTCTCATTAAACCAAAATACCTTGTAAAAGAGAGAAACAACGAAAGAAACCAAGACAAAATAAATAAATAAATAAATTAAATTACAGTGTGTGTGTGTGTTCTTCACATTAAACCGTTCTTCTACTCGTCGACATCCAGCACACCCAGTGTCCGTACTGATTCTTCACCCTAGAAAGATCAGCTCTGTGGTCACAAGCCACGACACAGAGATAGTGCATCGTAATGCATTCGACAACGCAATGTCATGCCCTAGTACTGGGTACGACAGGCACAACATACATACGTCAGCAACAGAAATACATTGGAAGAGAGAAATACGAAATAAACAAAAACAAAAACAAAAACAAAAAACAAAAACAAAATAAGAAAACAAATACTGGAGTAAAAACAAAGATAAAAATAAAACAAAAAATGAAACAAACAAAATGAAGGGGAAATCGAAGAAACAACCCAACCGGAAAGGAGAGCCAAAGCTCGGAAAAGAAACATAATAAAATGAAATAAAACAAAGTAAAGTAAAACCAAAATAAGATAATCCGAACACGAGCCAAAAACCTGGACACGGAAGGAGGGAACAAAGGGGAAAAAAATACCCCAGAAAAAGACGAAAAGTGCTATGTACCTACTAGTCGGCCTGGTACCTTGCTACCCTGTCTGCCATCTCCTTCCTGCCTTCGTCCACCGCGGTCTCCCTTCTATTCCTCCTGTTGCCCCCCCTGCCCCCATTCCCTTGGACGGCTTTCCTTCTACTCCTCCTGTTTCCCCCCCTCCCCCCTTTGTGTTCTTCTCATTAAACCAAAATACCTTGTAAAAGAGAGAAACAACGAAAGAAACCAAGACAAAATAAATAAATAAATAAATAAAAAGGGGAGCCAAAGCACGGGAGATAGAAACATACCCCGAGCATGAGCCAAAATGGACATGCAAGGGGGAAAGAAAGGGAAAAAATACCCCGGAAAAAAGAAACAAGTAAAAGAAGGAAGACTGGCAGGGCCAAATAAAACAGGCTCGTCACCTACCCACCATGCAAGACTCCCTTCATAAGGATAAGAAGGGGGAAAAAAAAAAAAAAAAAAAAAAAAAAAAAAACAGTAGGCAGTGCTGTAGGATTTCTCGGTCAAATCACTTCGAAGGCCGCTGTCCAAGCCAGAAACTGGAAAAGAAATGTATTTTGAACGGTACTCTCCAGCTATTCTTCGGATCTTGATGTATGAAGAGGTTGATAAAATATGAACTTGGCAAGACATTACTACTCTTCTCCTTCGGCCTGCCCCGTCCTTGGGGTGGGCCGAGGAAGCCCGCGAGGACCTGCAGCGGTCTAGCGGCAGTCACACGGGCATCGAGCCTCGGGCTGGGTAGAGAGGGAACCTTGCGCGGTCTGGCTAGTGAACTGCTCACTCTAAGGACCGCGTGGGGTGGTGGTGATGGGTTTTCTTTTTAACCCCGACGCCGAGGAGTTCATCCCCGGGGCAGGACGGGTACATCACCACAGCAGAGAGCGCAGCGTGGGCAGCTTGGGGAATGGAGAGGCTGGCCACCGCGTGGGTACGCATGCACGACAGGAAGGATGGGAGTGTCGGCGTTGGCTGGGACGGCTGCACCCAGCCAGCGGAAACCAAGGCGCGAACCGGGCTACGAAACGGAGAGCCACAATCATCACATTAATAGAGAGAAAAAAGAAACAACAGAAACAGAAACGGAGGAGGGGACGAGCCTCTCGTCGGCTGGCTGAGAAAGCAGCACGCGAGACTCGTAAGAGACGGAAGGCGGCACTTGTGGCGGTAGCGACCTACAACGTGCGTACCCTGGCCGTAAAGGGGAAGAACGGGTATGAGCATGACGAGCGTGTACTGGCGAAAGGCCAGCAACTCGGCTGTGACTTCATTGGCCTGCAGGAAACTCGACGGCCCGGCAACACGAGATTCAGTGCAGCTGGATACCAAGTTTTTTGCTCAGGTATTTTGGCTTAATGAGAAGAACACAAAGGGGGGAGGGGGGGAAACAGGAGGAGTAGAAGGAAAGCCGTCCAAGGGAATGGGGGCAGGGGGGGCAACAGGAGGAATAGAAGGGAGACCGCGGTGGACGAAGGCAGGAAGGAGATGGCAGACAGGGTAGCAAGGTACCAGGCCGACTAGTAGGTACATAGCACTTTTCGTCTTTTTCTGGGGTATTTTTTTCCCCTTTGTTCCCTCCTTCCGTGTCCAGGTTTTTGGCTCGTGTTCGGATTATCTTATTTTGGTTTTACTTTACTTTGTTTTATTTCATTTTATTATGTTTCTTTTCCGAGCTTTGGCTCTCCTTTCCGGTTGGGTTGTTTCTTCGATTTCCCCTTCATTTTGTTTGTTTCATTTTTTGTTTTATTTTTATCTTTTTTTTTATTTGTTTTCTTATTTTGTTTTTGTTTTTGTTTATTTCGTATTTCTCTCTTCCAATGTATTTCTGTTGCTGACGTATGTATGTTGTGCCTGTCGTACCCAGTACTAGGGCATGACATTGCGTTGTCGAATGCATTACGATGCATTATCTCTGTGTCGTAGCTTGTGACCACAGAGCTGATCTTTCTAGGGTGAAGAATCAGTACGGACACTGGGTGTGCTGGATGTCGACGAGTAGAAGAACGGTTTAATGTGAAGAACACACACACACACACACTTCCAAATTGGCGTCATATTTGGTCCCAAAACAAATGAATAATACTCCGTATTACGGTAGAAAAATCCCCATGGTACTGCGGTAGGGATCATTGTAGTCCATTTGTTTATTGAATGTCGGTAGGTACACGTGCATACATACATGGATATAGACGTGTCGAGCGCACGCATGACTAAACGAGGAGGAGGTAGTAGTGACTACGATTACTGCGCCAGAAAAAGCCACACAGCAGCATTGCGAGTGGCTGCATCCCCGGGGCCTCGAGGGTTGTATTTTACAAGTTCCTCCTCCCGTTGCTAAGCTGCGCCACGCGAGTGGTAGTAAGTAGACAGTATCCACGGAAGAAACCAGTGGTGGCATGCGTTCGTCCCGGTATCGCATTGTTTTGTTTTTTTCCCCCCGAGAAGACTCTCTGGAGAAATATATGTAGGCGGTGTGCTTTGTTGTTACTGTGGTCCCTGACGCCGTTGCTGCGGTCGTTTGCCGGTCAAGTGCAAGCGGTCGTGTGTTGATACGTAACTGACAAATAAGTTTGTGTTGCTTCGTACTTGACGTGCTCCTGATTGCTGCTGATTGCTCATTGCTCATCTCTTCTAGTGAGTTTTTTTTTTTTTGGCACACTTGACTCCTACTTTCCAGCTTCTGGACATACAAGCCGTGGTCACAGGTGTCGTCCTTCCCTTTCCCCCCCGGTTAAGTTTTTGGCGAATAGGGTTCAGCACCCACTGATCGTCGATTTTTCATCGAGTGCTGCTAATGACTCACGCTCTCGCGCTTTCCGCAAGTCAATTAGTGCACAAGAAAAAGTCCCACGAAAATATATACGAGCACGCACTTGGGGGGATTCGAACTCACGAAGCTCACCTATACCGGGCTCCAGGATAATTTGATACGCCACCGGGGCAGTGAGTGATGTAGAGCCGGTCGCCCCGGTGGTCTAGTGGGGTTACACTCGAATACTACTATACTATTAATACTAGCATTGGTCCTTGAGTTAAATCACCACCGTTGTGAGCTTTGTTGGCTTTATTAATTTGCAGAAATAAATGGGGAAAAGAAGGATCAACTAACAGTTTAACTGCTGAAATCGCCTAGCAGCGTGGGTAGGTACAAGTGGACGCGAATCGACATGGGAAGAAAATGCTGAATTCTTCTCGCGATAAAATTAGGGCAGTTACCGTATTGGGTAAGAAGGAGGGGAGCCCGCTAGATGACCCTGGATCTGAGTTATACTACTGCATTGGGAGGGCGAGAGTAATGCGAGCATCACAATAAATGGGATGGGAAAATAAAATTAGTGAAGTGTATTACTGCTGCTGTAATAATACGATACCCAAGCAAGTTGCACCGATCGACCCAATCTGGACTGACTGATGTATTTTGCAATTGGTCCATGTACAACTTCTCTGATCACAGGCCAGTATGTATAGTCGTTGAACTTGCTGAACTTCTTATTGAGTGGTGGTTTCCTCTATCCACAAACCCCGGCCGAGCCAATCAATCGAAGGTTGGGTTACACTGTGCGGGGTGGTATCGAGGCAGGGGGTCAAATGAAATGTCCGCACACCGCGGGGTTGGGGTATACGAATAAAAATTCAGCAGTAGCGCGAGTTGCCCCATTTTTTTCTAGTTGTAAGTACCTTGAAGGATTTCTGAACCGGGGTTTGACTGTGGTGCTCGCGTTGTATACGAACCTCAGCTAGCTAATGCTTCCACACCGCGCGGTGTGGTGTCGACCCGGGAGAAGTCGGTTTTCGTCCCCGGTTTGTTGGAGTTGATTGGGTATGGAAGGATTTCTGGAACGGCGGTGAAACCCTGTCCTCATCGGGTGAGTCGGAACGCCCCCCGCCCGTTTGCTGGTCTATCTCCTCCCCGAGTGTCTCTGGCTCTACGAGCTGCACAGCCAATCAACGATAAGCCAATGTGAATAGATGATTGTCGCACCATGATGCGGGGCTGTGTCGATCCGCGGGAAAAATCGATTATCGTCCCCGGTTTGTCAGGATTTCTGAAACGGGCACAGGACTCTATATCCTCCCATGGTGGCGCTGCCCTTATGTTGGAGCCCCAGCCAATCAGCAGTAAGCGAATATGGTTGGGGTTCCACGTCGTGCGGAGTGGTGTCGACACGATAGGTCATCGTTATTGTTCCCGCGTTTTTGGATCTGTAGAGATTCGGGGGATTCGTTAATCGGGGATGGGACCCTATCTTCTCCGTGTGCGACGGAAATGCCCCCCATTGATGGGCCTCTATCCGCCTAGGACGGCGCTGTGGAGCTCGAACCAATCAGCGATTAGCCAACGAGATTTGGGTTTCCTCACCGTACAGGGTGGTGTCGACCCGAGAAAGCTCGGTTTGCTTCCCCGGTTAATGGAAGTTTTAGACATGTGGAACGACCTCTGGACCAGGGATGGGACCCTATATCCTCCTAAGGTGGAGCTGGCTCAATATACGAACCATGGCCGATCAGAAAATCGGCCAGTGGGGTTAGGATTTCCACACCGTGCGGAGAGGTATCAACCCGGATGACATCCGTGTTCGTCCCCGGATTGTCGGAGTTGTAGATGTGTGGATGAATTCCGATCCCGGCATGTGACCCTATCGTGCCCGGGTGACGACTACTTTTTGTAAATGAATCCTGGCCAATGATCGATCTGACGAAAATGACATGTTTTTATTTTCGTCTATAAAAACTCGAGTCTGAAATTCTTGACTGTCAAAATTGTAAGCGCTGTAGTCGCGTTCTGTATGTACAAGAAGTGAGCGATCTACAAAGCTAGCAACAAGCAGCAGCATTGCAACAGCTTTCAAGGAGTTGAATGACGAAGGCAGCCGTACCGCCGTGTTTCGCGCCTGGAACAACGTCAGCACGTCTCTCCACGATCAGACAACACACAGACAGTCGATCTGGGAGGTTCGGATGTAGATGATACTATTATGTCATGCGTTGTATATTTCAGAAGCTGGCTCAGTGCGCGCCCTCAGTGGCCTCGAAGAGAACACGCAGCGGACATGGTCAGTCACCTTACTGGCCCCGGATGCTTGATTGAGTAAAAATATAATAAGAAATGCACTCGACACGTTTCGTCGCCAGACTAAAGGGTCAGTCGGCGTGTGCTCGGATTTATCCGATCTACATCTGATTAATGAAGCTCGGAATCGGATTAACTTGAAAAACGGTAGCTATTAATAGTAGTACATTGTTATGATTGTTAGTCATTATCGAACTCTTGGCATTACCTTACATACTGTACGCGCAGACTATGGTTGTGTGTGGGGACTTTTTTTACTCCACCAAGTATTGAATCGAGCAATTCGAAGTGCTGCCCTGCCCTACCCATGCGGAGCCCTTGTAATATATATATTTTTGTGCATGTGCAATGTTGTGTCAGTGTCAGCGCCTTCAATTTTCGCGTCCTAACTCGTAAAATCGGTGGCGGTAGAGCTCAGGCAGCTTGTCGACTAAAGTCAGGCGGGCAAAGCGAGCCGAAAGCCGGCCCCGGCCGAGGGGGGCCCGCTGGAGGCGCCTTCGGAGGATCCAGCTGAAGGCGCCGCCGGAAGCCAAAAAATACGCGGTTTGGCATAATTTACGCTGAAATATATATGATAAATCGGCCAAGTTTATTCCTGGGTTTGATCACGAAACAGGTACATTTTGAAGTTGGTCTCAGTTTATCAGACTTTATAGGGATGCACCAAAAATGTCGGCATACGGCAGTAGCAGAGAAAATCGTGGAGTCCCTCCTTCGCGTACACCATGAAGAATTTCCACACCCAGTGCTAGGATTTGGGGGGTTTGGGAAGCCGGCGCCCCTTCTCTATGTGGTAGCGAACCGCTTCCTTGTTGCGTGCACTCGGTCGCGGAGGAGCGCTCGGAACGGCCACTTGCTCGACGGACGCTCCAACACTGCCTTGGTCTGTGGATAGGCCAGGCTCAGCGCTGCCGGCACCTTCGGCCATGCCATCGGCACCGGCACAGTCATTGGCGATGGCTTGATGCGCCATGAGTTGCAGGAGACGTCTCTTTGTGCTCGCAGCATGTTCATGCTGTCGTACTACTTGGAGGCGCCGGGAGTACGTACCCCATACCAAACAAGCCTTGCTACAAGCAAGAAAACCCAAACGCGACAAATAGTTGGATAGTTGGCACCGCCGCAACTAACTCTATTGCCTACCAGGTATTAATAGCTAGCAACTCACAGCTCTACTTGAAGCACTGCTTTTCCATTATTTGGGACGAAACACCAGTGCATTGCTATAAGGGTAACTCTTGTAGCACTGCATTCCCGTTATGGGACAACACACGTTGGCTTATAATTATACCCTTCTAGCCCTTCTACGAGTTAGCTTCATTCGTCACGGGTCCGATGTATTCGCTGAAAACGCAGCATTATTTTCGTTGGAATCCCTAAAAAGGTTGCGTTGTTTCATTGGTCGGCGCACAATACGCGTACTGTAACGATCACGAATTCAATCGCGATCCTTTTGAGAGATGGAAAAGGGTCCCCTCAGATGTGGACTGTTTTGTGTCGTGTTCTATTGAGGTTGCCGTGGTTGGCATCTCAACACGCCAACTGCCAAGCCGCGTTTTATTGGCGGCTTGCTGCTGTCTGCTGCTGCTGTTGCTGCTGCTGTCTGCTGTCTGACTATTTTTTGTCTTGGGCCCCCCAAGTGCAGCTAGCTGTCTCGCTTCCAGTTACAAGCAGTCGAGCATCCAGTTACAACAACAGTCCAGCATTGAGTACTCCGGTTCCAAACCAGCCGTCGAACCGTTGGTTTCTCTCCGCCAGGTCCGAATGCAAGTCTCAGTCCCGATCCTAATTCTTCAATCGTGATTTTGTCTTTTCCAGGAGAGGGGGGAAAAGCCAGTGCTATAACATGTACTATTGATAGGAGTATTACGCAACGTAAGCACACCCCGTGCGATGAAGCTCAGAGACGAGAAGGCCAGGGGGGGCACGCACCGCGCGCATGGAAGCTTTGGACGGTTCTCACAGCACGCCCCCTGGGACAATTGTCCGAGATGCTTTTTTTTTCCCGAAACAAGGGGGGCGTTTATGTACACGAGGGTGCAGTTCCTTGCCAGGTACCACGTATTGTTCGAGAAATTGGTTGGCATACAGAAGTGATTACATCTAACCGTAACCGATCACATCATACCACATCAAAGAACAGGTCCAACGTAAAATGATACTCACTGGTGGGCCAGTATCTGTGCATGTGATACCTATCTTACCTTACGTGCCAGATGCGTAGCGTACGGAAAACGGTACTCACTGGTGTACCGGTAGGAGTATGTTTAAATGTGATGCCTGTGATAGCGCCGGCGCTGATTGCGGTTGGCATTGCATGGCCAATTCACGTTGCTGTATTTGCAATGATGTGTGTATCTTCGTCTCGTAGTTTGTGACGACGCCATCAGAGCTCGTCTTTACGAGGAGGCATCAGCACGGACACTGGTTGTGCTGGATGTAGATGGGTGCAAATGGCAGGTTGATGTGAAGGAACACATACACCGCCAGTACATGGTGATATATAGTTAACTGCGTATTGTGATCCGTTTGTTTCTTGTCGACAGTTCTTCTTTTCAGATAGTACGGGATGAAATGGTGGAAACACCTCCACGGAGGTGCTTCCACCCCGTCGGCGAAAACAGCCACAGAGTAGTCGTGTGACTATGCTGGTATATCCACTACCACTCTGTGTTATTTTTTCCCGTCGTAAAGAACTATCTACCTCTGTATCCTTGTTCCTATTGAACTTCTGAGAACGTTCCTTCTCTGGACTACGCATGATATGTAAATCCTGCTGAATTATGTATGCTCGTGGGGTGGGTGAGTGGGTGGGTGGAGTCTCAACTCTTCATCTTATTCTTACTTCGTGCGAAGAAGCAGCAGAGCTTACCACGAGTGAATCTTGAAAACCCACAGACTGCTCCTGGATGGAGCGTTCCTCCTGTCGGGGATAGGTGATTGTGTTCAACTATTTTCTATCTCCCTCCTCGAGGATGCGTTTGTATCTTGTCGACAGTTATTTTGAGATAGTATGGGATGAAAGGGTGTAAATACCTTCCGCTGTCGGTGCTTACCACCCCTCCCTCACTTTACGGTCCTTGGCTTTCATAGATTGATTCGTGTTACGTGTCCCTCTCTGTACGGGCAAGGGCCGTATATCCCATACTTCATTCTGTCCTCCCTGCCCTACCGATTCTCATTTTTTTCCACCATCGGCCCATTTCCGAACGCTGCCCACGACTTGCTCTGTTCCTTTAGCGGAAAGTCGTTGATCTGCCTTTGTTGCTCATCCGTAATTCCTGGGACCTTAGTGTGTCCCGTTGTCCCTGGCGAAAGTACTTCAGCTAGCCTCGTGTACCTCCATGCCATTTTTGGGCTCTTCCAAAACGCTCTCTGCATGATGGTTGATACATCTTCCCCTGCACACGCTCGTGAAACCGCCGCCCCTGGATGTAGATGGATGGAAATGTCAGTATAATGTGAAGGAACACATACACGACAAGTACAAGCTGTATAGTTAACTGCATACTTTATTTTATTTCATTTTATTATGTTTCTTTTCCGAGCTTTGGCTCTCCTTTCCGGTTGGGTTGTTTCTTCGATTTCCCCTTCATTTTGTTTGTTTCATTTTTTGTTTTATTTTATCTTTGTTTTCATTTGTTTTATTATTATTATTATGTTTTTGTTTTTGTTTTTGTTTTTGTTTATTTCGTATTTCTCTCTTCCAATGTATTTCTGTTGCTGACGTATGTATGTTGTGCCTGTCGTACCCAGTACTAGGGCATGACATTGCGTTGTCGAATGCATTACGATGCATTATCTCTGTGTCGTAGCTTGTGACCACAGAGCTGATCTTTCTAGGGTGAAGAATCAGTACGGACACTGGGTGTGCTGGATGTCGACGAGTAGAAGAACGGTTTAATGTGAAGAACACACACACACATATTGTGATCCGATATGATGGTATTGTATGTGCGTACACATGCACCATCCACTGGGCGGCTGTGGTTCGTTGTCATGTTTCTTTTAACTGTTTTATTATCATCCTCCGGCCGCACGCTTGTATGTTTCCTCAATTGTACTCCGATTTTTGTGTGTGTCCTCAAAACGTGGGTGCTGTTCTAAACAAAGATACCAGGAGACGGGTCAATGAAGCGACAACGTCCAGCGGTCGAGGGTGTCAAACCGATCGTTCCAGACTAAAACCTAGTAGTTTGGCGTCAGTCAAGGTAGCTTATTGAAAAAATGCCGTCCGTCAAGGACCGAAAGTGCCGTGTCCTGACGTATTTGGGTCTGAACGTTTAGTAACAGTCTACTCGTAGGTACGTTTACCACTTCGTACCGCTTTGCATGTACGAGAGAAGGACATTTCGTTCCCGCAGTTTTCTGACTGGTCAATTTTTTAGGTCGTTTTTATTTTTAAAAGTCTATGTGTTCCGCTCGCTAATGCTGCGGTATGGGCCCGCCAACAAGAAACCTTAAAACGCCTACTCTGTTATAATGTTGAAACCTTAGTCTGATGGCTCGACCTAAAGTGCAGGACGGGCCGGCAAAAAAACTCCTGCGGGTCGTTGGCGGCCAATTTCAAGTGTGACCCCCCCTCCCGTAGTCTTTGATCCAGGGGGGGCGCGGGCGCTCACAACGAACAGGTGGCAGCTTTTTGCGAAGATGCCGATCTCGTCTACCTGATGGATGTTTTCCGTATTGGCGTCGCTCGGCGTTTCCACTGCTGTGTGTCCGTCCCCGTTGTGGAGAAAATCACGTTAACAGTTCGTCCGAGGGGTGTGTGTTCTGTTGTTATTTTCCGTGTTATGCGGTATCTCTGTCCGTAATCCTCACGAGTACTTACTACAGTAGTGGACCTTTGAAGGTGGAGGCTCGAGGTCTGCAGGGGCAGTCGCGCGCTCGGTCGGCTCCACAGCATGTTTTTTTTTTTTTCACGTATGGCGTTTTTTTCAAGAGAAAATAAAACCCGGGCGACGGAAAGGCCAGCCTCAACCAAACAGACCAACGACCGGCAGAAAGTTTGTGGTGGCCTGGCGATCCTACGTTTGTGTTGACGCCAAACTTGAGCGTGGCTTGTTCAATAGGGAACAATGCTCGCAGCTTAGCATTCCTTCTTGGACCAAACTTTTTATAAGCGTCCCGAAAGATAATGGGCCTCAGGTTCCTCGAGGGTTGCGACTTGCTCGAGGAGGGTCAAACAGTAGTACTCGAGGTGCATTCATTCATTCATTTCGCTTGTAGTCTCTCATTAGTGCGGTGTCTTGCCAGACGATGATACAGCTCGGTTCGGTTTTGGCTCAGCTTGGTTCTGTTCGGTTCGGCTCAGCTCGATTCGATTCGATCCGGTTTGGTTCGGTTCGGTTTGATTCAGCTCGGTTTGGTTCGGTTCGGTTCGGTTCGGTTCGGTTCGGTTCGGCTCGATTCAGCTCGGTTCGGTTCGGTTCGGTTCGGTTCGGTTCGGTTCGGTTCGGTTCGGTTCGGTTCGGATCGGATCGGATCGGATGTTAACATACATGCCCTCGTCTTGCGACCCCGAGTGAATTTATTGGGCGTTGTTTTCCTGCCTACCTGTAGACCCTTGGTGCCTTTTCGTCTCCACGGGCTGGCTGATGGCAATGGGTAAACGTGAGATGCAGGAGTGATCCCTCTACAGCGCCGATTGAGTAGTGCGGGTTGCCCGCATAGTGTGTGAAATCGCTCAACACATACGAGATCAACCAACAGTTACAGTATGCGGAGTAGTGCCGGTTGCTGCTATAGTGCCGGTATTTCCGTTTATAGTGCACATACCGGCACTACAGAGCGGACCACAGCTATAATAAACAAGATGCCGCGAAAAGCACCCCAACTCACCAACTGATTTTGGTATTCCACTTTCCATAGTGGCACAACACATGGTGACGAACAAGAAGGTGGCGGTGAAGATCATCGACAAGAACCGCATCAAGAATCTGGACATGATGGACAAGGTCCGGAGGGAGATTCACATCCTGAAGATGTGCAGCCACCCCCACATCATACGCCTGTACCAGGTCATCGACACCCCTTCAGATATTTTTGTGGTCATGGTGAGAATGTAGGGACGGTGGGAGGGAGGGGATGAGAGGGGATGAGATGATTGTGGTTTTCGATTGTTGCATGTGGAGGGGGGGAAGGAGGGGGGGGGGGGGGGGGGGGGGGGGGTAACATGGTACGCTTGTACCAGGCCATGGACACCCCTTCCGATGTATTCGTGGTCACGGTGAGTAGGAGGCGGGGGGGGATGGGATCGGTGCGGTTGTTAAAGTCATGCCGACTTACAGGTCTAGTGTTTGCTGGAAAACAAACTTGGTTGGGTAGGAAAACAGGTAATGAGGGTCAGGTCGGGTCGACATACTCACGCATTCGTACACAACGGCAACGGCAGCTTGCGCTGCCGGAGTAGTAACGAGGACCGCCGGTAGGGACAGCTCGCGCTGCCGCTATCACGGGAACTGAAGGACACGCCAGAAAACCAGCTTGATTGCGAATGCAATAAACTTGAATTGACCTACACAACGTGTATGAACATACGTGGAAGTGTGGTGAGCTTGACCTTAAGTTTTCCCTATCCACCAGAGGATAAACAAGATGAAAAAGATAAGTGTTGAAACCGACGAACGTCACAACCCAAGGCCAACTTAACTGAACCCACGAAAACGTAGGTTAAGAAAGAAAAACAACGATTTTGTCGTGTCCCAAGAGGCCAACCTAAGCAACAGTACGAAAGTTTGGTTAGAAAAAATAAATCCTACCACTTATTTGTTTTTTTTTGCTTTTTTTTTGTGATTTACCCTCCGGCGGATGGGGAAAAAAAATAAAGCTGGAGCTCACCACCATTCCACGTATTTTCATGCACGTCACGTGTGTCAATTGAACTCAATTGCATATTTTTTTTAAGCCTATTATTTCGTGGAGTTGGTTGGCGTTGGATTGTGACTTTTGTTCGGTTTCAATAGTGTTATTTCTGTATATGTTTTCCTGCCCAACTGTATGTGGCTCATTGCGAGCACCCTAATTTATGCACTTTTTTGTTATGGGTTGCCGATTGATAGGGGCAGGGGGGGTTGCGGGGGGGGGAGGGAGGGGATGGTTAGGTTTTCAACGGTGGTGGTTTTTTGACGGAGGAAGGGAGGGGGGGGGGGTTGACATCATACGCCTGTACCAGGTCATCGACAACTTGGCGGGGGGGGTCGTTGTACGGACTAGGTTATGGCTATAAGTTAACGTGAGAACAACATAAGTCCGATTGCTAAACCGTGGTGTTCTGCCCCCTGCCCCCCCTCGCCTCCATCCCGCCTCCCCACACTTCAGGAGTACGTGTCCGGTGGGGAGCTGTTTGATCACATCGTAACGGAGGGGAGACTTGGCCCGGATGAGGCGCGGTCTATTTTCCAGCAGGTTATCTCGGGAGTGGAATACTGCCACTTCCACCGCATCGTGCATCGAGATTTAAAGCCAGGTAAGCTGGAAGGGAGTTCCATTGAGGAAAGGCGGAGGGGGGGGGAGGCACTGCTGTGTTTTGGTTTGTGTTGTGGTGAGGGGGGGGGGGGGGGGGGGCACTGCTGTGCTGCGTTGTGGTTCGTGTTGTGGTATGATGTATTGGGCCGTTTTGTGACCTACACTCTACGGCGTGGTCCCGCATTGAGTGCCAGATAATCAAAACTGGAGTAGGAGCGCTGGGTGAGTCTCTGGCTGGTCGCAGCAGAGACGCCTCAATGGTCCCAAAGCATATACCCGGTTCGATTTGCGATGCGCTGCAATGCTACAACGGTATTCTACGCTACTCGCTTTCCCGTTACTGCTACTACCGCGACCACCTCTCTCCCCCGCCCCACCAACCTCTCGTTTACCCCTTACCCCCCCCCGCCCCTCCATCAACGCCTCTGCATGGTGTTACGTGTTGTGTTGTCAGAGAACTTGCTGCTGGATGCACACGGGAACATCAAGATAGCCGACTTCGGGCTGTCTAACTGGATGTTGGATGGGCAGTTTCTTAGGACATCTTGCGGTGAGACTTTTCATTCAAGGACGAATGCAAAAACACACATTTATGCACAGCTAATTGATTTATCGAATACCTAATATCGTAGTATTGAAGTTTAATGGCATTGCAGACACGTTTTATAAAAATATATTTCGAACATGTGTTTGCATGTGTTCATAGCCAAAAATCGATCCATGGCATGGTAACATTGCACTCTTGTACTTAGAGTATATCATGTGTTCACAGCAAAAAATCGATCCATGGCATGGTAACATTGCACTCTTGTACTTTGAGTATCACTAGTTTTCATGCCGCGGCTGGGTTATCCTCGAGCCTGGTATAGGTCAGTTTCGTGAGTTCGAATCCCCCCGAGTGCACACTCGTATAATTCGTGGGGACTTTTTCTCGCGCACAAATTGACTTGCGGAAAACGCGAGAGAGTGAGTTAGCAACACTTGATGTAAAATCGACGAGCAGTGGGATTGCTGAACCCTATGCGCGATAAAAATTGAAGGCAAGAACCGGGGGGAGAAGCGACGACACCTGTGACCACGGCTTGTCCATAAGCTGGAAAACAGAAGTGTGCGAAAAAAAAAAAAAAAAATCCGCGGCTGGATGCCTTTCGTAACTTCCACAGCAACGTTTTTAATAACAGCAATAGCCGCTACGTTTACGCTATGTTTTTTTGTTTGTGCTTCGCTCGGTGATGTACCGAGTCTTGAACCCCCGTTCCCACCCCCGTTCCCTCGCCTCCCCTCCCCTTCCCCCCACGTCCTCCCTACCCTCCCCCGTACACTCCCCTGATCCTACCCTACGCTACCCTTACCCTACCCTACGATACGCTACCGTACGCTACGCTACCTTGCCCTACCCTACCCTACCCTACCCTACCCTACGCTACCCTTACCCTACCCTACCCTACCCTACCCTACCCTACGCTACCCTACCCTACCCTACCCTACCCTACGCTACGCTACCCTGCCCTACCCTACCCTACCCTACCCTACCCTACCCTACCCTACCCTACCCTACCCTACCCTACGCCACCCTACCCTGCGCCACCCTACCCCACCCTACCCTACCCTACCCTACCCTACCCCCTACCCTATGCATTTCCAGGGTCTCCGAACTACGCAGCACCGGAGGTGATATCCGGTACCCTCTACGCTGGGGCAGAGGTGGACGTGTGGTCGTGTGGGGTGATCCTGTACGCCCTTCTGTGCGGAAGCCTACCCTTCGATGACGAGAGCATCCCTGCCCTGTTCAAGAAGATTAAGGCCGGCATGTACTCCTTGCCGAGCCACCTCAGTCAGGTATATCCGTCTGTTGGAAATTCGTGCGCGGTGGAGTTGCGTGGGTTGCGTGGGCTACCTGTTACTCGTGTTAGTTGTTACCCGGTATTGGTATCCTTGTTACCCGGTACTTGTTACCCGGTACTTATTACCCAGCAGTTAGTACCCGGTACTTGTCATGGTACTTATTGCTCGGAATATTATTACCTGGTATTTGTTGGTTGTTACGTGTTACTGTGATCGTCGCTCGGTACTTGTTACCTGGGTCTCGTTACTCGGTACTTGTTACATGCGTTGCTTGGGTATTTGTGGCGACCTTTATTCCGTTGGCGAGCAATCTGACCCCGCTCCTTCCCTCCCCTTTCCCCTTTGTTTTTCGTGTTTTTTTTCTCGAGTTGGCGAGAAATCTGACAGCCCGCCCTCCCCTCCCCTCCCATCCCTTCCCTTTTCCCCCGATCTTGATATCTGTATGTATGTATGTGTGCGTTTTTTTTTGTTTCAACTGGCGAGAGGACTGAGCCCACCCCCTTCACCTCCCCTCCCCTCCTCTCCGCTTTCCCCCGCTCTTGATGCTATTTTGTGTTTCTTGTGCTTTTTTTGTGCTTTGTTTTTCAGCTTGCAAGGGATCTGATCGCCCCCCCCCCCCTCCCTTTCACCCCGCTCTTGATGATATTCTTGCCTGTTTTATTTTTCAGTTGGCAAGGGATCTGATCCCGCGCATGCTGGTGGTCGACCCGATGAAGCGTATCACCATCCCGGAGATAAGGAGGCATCCGTGGTTCACGACTAAGCTGCCGTTCTACCTGTCTCTTCCGCCCTTCAAGATAGAGAAGGAGGTAGGTGTTAAGTACTCAAGGTTTTGTACGGGTCGTGGGCCACCACGGGTCATGGCCCACGATTTAGAAGATACTCGCGGGTCGAGTCGGATCGGGTCAGGCGCTGTTCGAATTCTGACGGGTCGGGTCGGGTCGGGTCGGGTCGGGTCGGGTCGGGTCGGGTCGGGTCGGGTCGGGTCGGGTCGGGTCGGGTCGGGTCAGGTCAGGTCGGGTCGGGTCGGGTCAGGAGGCTTTCCAATGGGTCTAGTCGGGTCCCCCTTACCCAATCCGGCCCGTGAAAAGCTTCGGTATTATATTATATTTATAATAAACGTGTTTTTGCTTTGTAAGGCAGTTTGTTTTTTCACAGCTCAACTCGGATATTATACAACGCAATGTACCTGGCGTACGGTACGTAAGCTGTTCGTTCTACTTGTCCCTTTCGCTCGTCAAAGGGTAGAGAAAGGGGGGGTGCCTGGATCACTACGTGTTGGGTCAGGAAATTTAAGGACGGTTTGGTTGGCAATCATGTTAGCACCCAGACAGTCCTTTTTGCGCTTCCGGACAGGGCGGTTCGTGCTTTTTTATGGTCGCTTTTTACTTTCGAGCTTGGTTTTACCATATTTTCATGTAGACCTTACTATTTGGCCGCGCGGATATTGGAAGGTAAGTTTTTACTCGCTCTCGTCAACCAAGGATTATTTGCGGTCCGCAGATCGGAATACAAGGACAACATTCGACAAGCGGTGCAGCCGCGTTTCTGGGTCGTTTTGGGTCCGGGTTATAGGGTTAGGGTTAGGGGTTGGGTTGGATCTACGCCCGTACCTTGACCCCACCGGTGCTTCCTAGCCCGCGAACGCGAACAGCCTACCCCCCCCCCCCAACGATCCGCGCGACCAGATAGTAAGGCGAGCTCATATTTTGTCCTTGTTTTGTATATTTGTTCGTTTGGTTGGTTCTTTGTTTCTTCTTTTCTTCTTTTGTTCGTTGTTTCTTTTGTTCTCGAGTTGTTTGTTTTATGGGTTTTGTCTCTCGCTTTCTCTCTGTTTTCTCTTGGCTTAGCTAGTGACTACTGACGTCGCCAACTACAACTTCATCTCCGTAACTAACTAAACTATTACTACCAACTATTACTACCAGGAACGAACTTTAGATGAGGGTATCGTGGCGGACGTTTGCACGCTAAAGTTACGGGGAGCAACACCGGAGAAGGTGGCGATGGCGGTGCAGCGGAAGAGCAAGAGGGCTGACATTCGCGTCGCCTACGAGCTGCTGCTGGATCACAAGAAGGCTAAGATCAGAAAAGAAGGTGGGGAGGCGGGGAGGCCTCATAAGGAAAGGGGAGGGGGGGGGGGGGGGGGGGCAAGGGTGATGGGGGATACGTACTTTTGTAGCTGTATCAGGCATGTCCCCCCCCACACACACACACACCGCTTCTTGTTCTTGTAGAACTCCGAGTCCTTCGCGATGCGAAGCGAGGCAGCGCCAGCGGTGGTGTGTGTGCCTGGATCCCAACCAGGTTTTATCTGATAAATCTTGAAAATATCGCACAAACGTCAACTGTTGTTTCAGGCACTCCAAAGTTACGTGTTCCCGGCATCCCCCCTCCCCCCCCCCCCAATGGACTACGCGAAAAAGCTGAAAGTTCGATTTCGTGTTGGGGACCTGGGACCTACCAGAAAGAAGAGATACACCAGTAGTCGGGAGGAGGACGTGGCTACAAATGTGTGCCCGTGTGGCACAACAATATGATGGAGTAGGACCCACATAGTAGGAGAATGTGAAACATACAAAAAGGAACGAGATGCGTCAGAGGAGATGAGGGAATTAGACGTACGTGACATGAAAGAGTTTGGCAGGCTAGAGAGTAGCGAGAAAACGATGCTATCCTAGGAGATAGATGGTGGCCGCAGACGGCGAAACAGGACGGGGATAGGATAAGCAAACAGTTCCTATGTAGTATATGGAAGAAGCGTAATGAGCGCCCAAATGTTGGAGGTGTCTCTATTAGGAGTAGAAACGGTGCTCCGTCTCGAAAGGGATTAGTGGTCAATGGTCAAATGACTTAAGGCAAGCAACAAATGAGTACCCCCCCCCCCCCCTCCCCTCCTTCTTTTTATAGAGCTCCGACTCCTACGGGACGCGAAGCACAACGGCGGCGCTCGTGGTGGCGGCGAAGCTAGTAATGGGGCCTCGCTGGGCGTTCCTAAGGAAGGTGGCAAAGGGGGAGGGGGACGGGCGAGCGAGAAATCGTCGACGGCTTCTTCCACCCGGGTTGCGCAGGTTGGTTTGGTTTGGAACGAGGGTATTGTGTTGTTGTACTAGTTGCTTTTAGGGGCTCAGCGCCATTCGCGCGGCCGACTACACCTGTGTGATCGTCGATATCATTCGCGATATTCACCACTATGATATCGAATTGCTTGTTGTATGCCCTCCTGCCCCCACAAGCATTTTTTTATTTTTTTTTATTTTTTATAATGTGAGGTACCATGCCATTTGCGCGGGTGGCCTATACTGATCATGAGTGTCATTGTGGGTACAATATCGTGTACAAGCGACTTTGCCAGGAGACGGCACTTTTCGCTCGTGACCGACGGAAAAAATTATGATAATTTTTCTTTGACTGATGCCAAAACTGCTACGTTTTGGTATGTACACGCAAAGATGTCGGGAGACGGCACTTTCAGCCCTTGACCCACGGCGATTTTTCAGTCATTTACCTTGACTGAAGCTAAACTGCTACCTGGTAGGTTTTATTTAGAAGGTACAAGCAAATATGTCGGGAAACGGCACTGTCAGCCCTTGACCGACGGCGATTTTCCAGTTATTGACCTTGACTGACGCCAAACTTCTAGGTTTTAGTAGTTACGTCACAAATATGTCAGGAGACGGCACTTCAGTCCTTGACCGACGGCAACTTTTCCAATAGTTCACCTAGACTGACGCCAATTTACTAGGTTTTAGTATGTGCAAAAACTTATGCCAGGAGACGGCACTTTCAGCCCTTGACCGACGGTAATTTTCCAGTCGTTTACCTTGACTGACGCCAAACTACTAGGTTTTAGCATGTACAATCAAATATGTCAGGAGACGGCGCTTTCAGCCTTTCACCGACGGCAATTTCCAATCATTTACTTTGACTGACGCCAACTTCCTGGGATTTAGTGGTGGTGATGGTGTTGGTATTGGTGGTGATGATGGAGGCGTGGGTGTTTGCGCTGTGGCTGTTGGAGGTGGTGTTGGTGACAACAGTGCTCGTGCTGTTACTGGTGCTCCGCGTAACAGTGCTCGTGCTGTTACTGGTGCTCCGCTTATCGTGAGGGGATGAAACTGCCGGCCGAGGACAGAGGACTTAGTAAGACCTGCTTTTTATGTGCAAGACAATTCGGAATTTGGCATACTACGAGAATCAAAGTAATTTGCCATGACTGGTTTTCCAGCGCACCAGGTACCGGGTAAGGAATGACGATGCTAAATTTCGTCGTGACGATGCCTTCGCCAGAAAAGTGTTTTATTTTTTTACGCTAAATTTCATCGTGCGATTTCCTCTTCGTTTCGTGTCACGTCCCCCTTTTTTTTGCGCTTTTTGGTTGCCGTCGGTCAGGGGGTGGGTAGTTCGACCTTCAGCTCGACCCCTAGTAGCTCTAGGACTTCTGCTGCCACTTCTCCTACGAGAGGGACGGCATCAGCGGCAAAAACGACAGCAGCAGCAGCAGCTATGTCCACGACACCACTAGGTTCGTCGACAACAGTAGCTTCGTCAACAACAGCAGCAGCAGCAACAACAGCTTCGTCATCCACAGCAGAAACAACAGCTCCATCAAATGCAGCAGCAATAGCAACAGGCCCATCAGCAGCTACTCCGTCAGCAACATTAGCAACACCAACACCCCGAACAGCGACATCCCCAACAACACCAACAACACATTCTATGGCGGCGAGGTCGAGGGCTCTAGGAGCTGGAGCGATGGTTGACGCCATGGGGTTGGAGGCTGGAGATGAAGGCGTTAGTGCGCCGGGAAATGGGGGTCTCGTCGGGCCCTCCTCCAAGTGGGTGCCGTCTTGGTGAGAACAGCACGGCTTGTTATGCGGGAAGGGGGAATGATAGAGCTGTGAGTCGGCAGGATTTCAAGATATGAAGTAGTCCGTTGGTGCCGTTGGCCAACTAACTGGCTTTAGTCGTCAAACCGTCAAACCGGCTGACGAAGCCAGCTGCTGGCCAGGCAACTTGCCGACTTTAGTCGGGCAGGCGAAACGAGCCAAGTCAACCTCTTCCCCGCGCCCACAAGAGAAAAAATGCGCTCGAGTAATCCTTCCTACAAGGATCGAAATCCAATACGCCGGATAGTCGGCACACCTCCGAAAAACGACTCACTGTTAGTCTGACTAATAACTAGTTGGTGACTTACGTCGTGCCGACTCGCAGCTCGAGGGAGTGGGGATGGAGGAGAGGGGGTGGGGTGGGGTTGGAGAGGGGACGGGGGGGGTGCGTTCATTTCATATGCATAGCCGTAGTCGTATGACCGTGGACTCTCGCAGGAGGGAGGAGGGGGTGGAGGGGGACGGGGAGGGGGGGGTTACTCGTTTGTGACTTGCCTTGGTCCTTCGACCATCGACCACTTATCCCTTTCGAGACGGAGCACCGTTCCCGCTCCTAACAAAGACGCCACCATACGTTTTGGCGCTCAATGCGTTTCTCTCCTATAGTGCCTGAAAACGCTTTAGTTTTTATCTCATCTCCTTCCTGTTTGGCGTAGTCTGTGGCCACCGTTTGTCTCCTATTAGATAGGACGCGTGCTGCGATGGAATTTTGTTGTGGTGCCTGTGTTTTCGCGGTTAATAATTGTGCCGTCTTGGTAAAAGGAGTGGCCGGGGGGGGGGGGGGGGGTAGTGAGGGCACTGGGATTTTTTATTTTGTAGTTACTACCAGGTATACGAGTAGTGGTGTTGGTCTTGATATGTATCAGCTGTTGTGCGTGCTCGCGAAATTGAATGCGAGAAGAAGATACAAACTCCTCTCCCTCTCCCCCCGCTTCTCCTCGCCCCCTCCGTGGATAGCAAGATGAATCGCAAGAAGGGGTCTGAGAATATCCCCGGGGAGCGATCAACTAGACCCGACCTGTCCCCCTTCCCCCTCCCCCCCCCCCCCCCCCCCCCCCACTACCCCGTTCGGAAACCCCAAGTTTCAGGAGCGATCGCGTTACCCCGGTAGGCTCCTCTTCTGGGCGCCCAATTATCACCGGGGGTGGGGGTGGTGGGGTTGGCGGTGCTGGTGCAGGTGCTGGTATCGGTGGTGGTGGGGGTCAAGCGCGAATGACCCCCAGCATGCGATCGCAGTCCATGAGGACTACGGGTACCGGTGGGGTTTCGTCGGCGATGAGGGGGGGCGGTGCGGGGAGGGGACACCATAAGTCTTTTTCGTCGTCCGGGACTATGAATGGCAAGGGGGTGGGCGGGTCGGGCAAGCGGAGACGGTGGTATCTCGGCATTCAGTCCAGGAAGGAGGCGGCGCACGTTATGACTGAGGTGGGTGCGTGAGTTCGACCGGGGGGGTCCGTGGGGCGGGGGCGGGGAGGGGGGTCAGGAGCTTGCGGCGGTGTTAGGGGCGGGGGGGGGGGTGGGGGCGGGGAGGGAGGGGGCAGAGACCTTGTGGGAGGGAGCTTGTATGGGGAAGGGGGGGAGTGGTGGGTCGGCACCTTGTGGTGGTGGTAGGGGGTGGGGGAGGTGTACTCGATATTCATGCGTGGCCGTAGTCGTATGGTCATGTGGCATAGACCCTCGCATCTTCATTATTCCAGGATGCAGCACGTCGGGTTTTTCACCAACCAGGCAGGCATTGCTTGAACCAAGCGCCAAGCGCCGTGAGGTGTTCGGCGAGTCGCATAACGGGTGAGTTGCATCCTACTAGAAACCGCTTGTGAGGCGGACTTGCATATATGTGGATGACAGCTTCAATGAATTAACCCCTTTACAACTGGAAACCCGTTTTTGGGGAAAAAATTACTTGGGTTTAGTATAGGGAGTTGTTCGGGGGCTCTAAAGGGGTTAAGTTGATGTCCGGTATGGCTACTTCCAGAGACAGCAGTGAGAGTACGATGTAACTGCCTCGTGGGTGCCTTGCCGTAAACACTACGCGATAAGATAATTCCCCTTCTGCGGAGTAAAAGTTCCCCACCCCGGACAAATGATGTAACTCGACCGCCGGCTGTAATCGACCGCCAAAAAAAAAAAGAAAAACGGTACCTTGGTGGTCTACTTGTACAGTAGCTCATATCGTGAGCGGCATGTTTTACAGTGCCGTTGCCAACCCGACCTATTTTTTTTTTCTTCTCTTCACACTCCTACTCGCCAGCTTCTAGCTATTCTGGACAAGCCGTGGTCACAGGTGTCGTCCCTTCTTCCCCCCGGTTCTTGCCTTCAATTTTATCGCGCTTAGGGTTCAGCAATCCCACTGCTCGTCAATTTTTTCATCGAGTGTTGCTAACTCACGCTCTCGCGCTTTCCGCAAGTCATTTTGTGCACAAGCAAAAGTCCCCACGAATTTATACGAGTATGCTCTCGGGGGGATTCGAACTCACGAAACTGACCTATATCGGGCTTGAGGATAACCTGATACGCCACCGGGGCGACCGGGTGATATATATAATACCGACCAGGGGGGGGAAACTTGTATGGGGAACGGAGGAGGCGGTGGGTCAAGAGCTTGTGGTCGGGGTGGGGGGGGGAGGGGCTTGCGGGGGGAAGGAGAGGGGGGGGGAAGCATGCCGGGGGAGGGGAGGGCGGGAGGGAGCTAAGGAGGGGGGGGGGGGGGGGGGGGGGAGCTTGCGTTTGGTGTAAATGGTGTGTTCCTTGTATTTTTGTGTCAACGATGTGTTTCTTGTGTTTTTGTGCCAATCGATTTACGAAAAGGACAGCGTGGGGTGTTGCGAGGTCGGGGTGGGATCGAGGAGCGTTGGAGGCGTGGGTATGGGAGGGGGGGGAGGGGGGAGGGGGAGAGGTGGCAAAGGTTGTTTGCTTACGATAGAGACAGGTGAGGGGGGGGGTGGATGAAAGAGAGGGATTGTGCTGCCGTCAAGTACAAGGCGTGGTCCTAGTGAGGATAGGATTCCAAGAAAGGTTTTGAATGTAGAATACAGCAGGTCCCCACGGCCGCTACAGGAAGCCTTTTGACCTGTAGTTTTCTAACTCGCCCTTGTTTGCCTCTTCGTGGCATGCCGCGCTCCGGCTGCCCTGCCTTGTCAGTCGCCGCCTGTCCTTCCAAGTACCTAACTTTGTCGGTTTTTGTGTAGTTTTTCACAATCGTTGTTTTGTGCATGGGTTTGTGTGCACGCAGGTATATCGTGCGCTGATCCATCTCGGCTGTGACTGGAGGGTGTTGTCCTCATACAAGGTGCGTGTTTCAGTGTTCTGTGTGTCCGTGCTTTGTGTACGTGTGTGTACGTGTTTCGTGTATATGTGCATCCGCGATTTTACGATCGCCCAAAATTCGAAACGGAACTGAACGAACGACCACGGATGTTCTTGTTCCAGTCAAATCATTCAGAAGGCCAAGGAGAGTTTCAGTTGAGTGTTGTGTCTGCATTTTGGCGTGGGGGGTGTCTGATTTTGTGTGCTGGTTCGTGGTTTGTGGTTGTCTGGTCTCGCGTCGCAGGGAAAACGGGCTGCCCGCCCCCTCTCCTCAGCAGCAAGGTACCTACAGCCACCCCCTACCCCCACCCTCACCCCACGCCTATCCCCCAACTCCCACCACCACCATTACCCATCCGCACGCCCCACCCGCACCCCCCCACCGTCACCCAAACCCCCGCCCTCTATCCCCACCCTTCCCCCCCACCCGTAACCTCCCCGCTCCCACCCCTACCCCTCAATCCCCACCCCAACCCCCCACAACTACACGTTACCCCCAACTCCTACCCTCGCCCCCATCCCCCACCCACACCCCTCTACCCCCACGCCCGATCCCCCACCCTTCACCCCCACCCTTCACCCCCACCCCCCTACCCCTACCCTCACGCCCCAACCCCTACTCCACAACTCCTACCACTAACTCCATCCCCACGCCCTACCCCTACCCTTACCCCCTACCCCTACCCTAACCCCCTACCCATACCCTCACTCCCTACCCCTGCCCTAACCCTCTACCCTTCCCCCCTGCGCCTACCCTCGCCTCTTACCCCGACCCTCACTCCCTACCCTACCCTCACCCCTTACCCCTACCCTAACCCTCTACCCTCACCCCCTCCGCCTACCCTAACCCCCTACCCCTACCCTCACCCCCTACCCCTACCCTAACCCCCTACCCTCACCCCCTCCGCCTACCCTCGCCTCTTACCCCGACCCTCACCCCGTACCCTACCCTCACCCCCTACCCCTACCCTAACCCCCTACCCTCTCCCCCTTCGCCTACCCTCGCCCGTTACCCCGACCTTCACCCCCAACCCCGACCCTCACCCCCTACCCCTACCCTCACCCCTACCGCTATTCTGGGAGATAGATGGCCGCAGACGGCGAAACAAAACGGGGATAGGATGAGCAAACAGTTTCTATGTAGTACGTGGAAGAAGCGTAGAGAGCGCCCAAATGTTGGAGGTGTCCGTTAGGAGCAGGAACGGTGCCGTCTCGAAAGGGATGTGTGGTTAATGGTCCAATGACTAAAGGCAAGCAACAAATGGGTACGCCCCCCCCCCCCTCATCCTCTACCCCTACCCTCACGCCCTACCCCAGGGCAACCCTCACCCCTTACCCCTACCCTCTCACCCCCTGCCCCTAGCCTCACCCCCATTCCTACCTTCCCCACCCCCCACGGTCGCGAAACGCTTAACCCGTCCACAGATTCACTGCCGTTGGAAACCCAACGCGCCTCTGCCGCGCCAAGCTGTCACTGCCGCCACCGCCGCCACTACTACGTCGTCGTCATCACCATCATCTTTGTCGTCATCTTTGCCATCGCCTTCTTCTTTAGCATCGTTCGCTTCTGCGGCTGCTGCTGGTGGTGCTGGTGCTGGTGGTGCTGGTGTTGGTGTTGGTGCTGTGTCGCCTGGGGGAAGAATACCTAGTCGTTTTGCGGCACCCGGCAGCAGCAGCAGCGGGGGGGGGGGGGGGGGGGCTGAGGATTAACGGAAATGGGGCTGTGAGCGCGCTTTTCGCGCTCTTGGAAGGCGTGTCCGAGGGGGGCTCTTCTGTGTCGTCTTCTGTCGCCCCGAGCCCTACGCCTGCTGCAAGAGCTCTGTTGCGGCAGCAGCGGCGGCAGCAGCAGCAGGAGGAGGAACGGTCACAACAGCAGCCCTTGGGCAATCGATCGATGGATGAAGATTCCGGTGGTGGTGACTGTAGTTGTGGTGGTGATGGAGGGGGTGGTTGCGAGGGAGAAGGGGGAGGAGGGGACGGAAGGGGGAGGGGGCAACGGTCTGCCGGTTCGACTATGGCTTGTGGGCCTAGCTGTGTACGGACCGGGTGGCGTCGAGAGGGCGCCGATGACGGAAGAAGAGGCATTGGGAAGATGGGGGGGAGGGGAGGGGGCGGCCGTGGCGCCACACACGATGCTGGGAGCAATCCAAGTAATTTGGGTAATGGAGGAAGCACCGAGGGGTGTAGCAGTAGTAGGGCTGGGAAAAGTAGTGGGGGTGGTTGCGGGGAGGAGGAGGGGGAGGGAGCGGAGATGGGGGAGGCAGGGGGCGAGAAGGGGGGGCATGGGAGTGGGAATGGGAATGGGGCAGGGGATGGTGATGGCACCGAGGACAGCGATCGGAGGGCGGCGGCGGCGGTGGGAGAGGAGTCGCCGACGGCGGCTAAGAAAATCTCGAGGTTGCTGTGGGATGGGGGCAGGCCGGAGCAACAGGAGCAGCCGCCACAACTGCAGCCACAGCAGCGGCAAGAGCAACAGCAGCAACAGCAGCAGCAGCCGCGGCAACGGCCGAGCGGCAGCGGCAGCAGTAGTGTTAGCAGCGGTAGCGGTGGCGTCAACATGCAAGATGGCGAAGACAGCGGAATTTCCAGCATGACCTCGCCGGCGACTTCCCCCCTTCCTGCTGGCGGTGTCGATGCCGGTTTTCTTGCGGAGGTAGGGGCTTTAGCGGGAGCGGGGACGGCAGCGGTGGTCCCCCCGGGGGCGGGGGGGATGCCCCCCTCCCCGGGAACGGGAGCGGCGAGTGCCTCCCCCGGAGTGACAATGGAGGAGATGGAGGTGGAGGCGGGGGCAAAACCGGAAGAGGCCTGGGGGGGCGGGGATGGTGAACGAAAATACCCTGAAGTCGTGTCAGCAGGCGGCGCTGGCGAAGACCCCGAAGCAGGGGTTTCCACCGATGGACGAAGTAGCACGGATGGGAGGGGACGGGGGTGGGATCAGCCGCCGGGGGGGGACTTGGAATTGTCGCTGTCGGGGGAAGAAGGGGGAGTTCAGGCGGGGGAGGGGGAGGGAGGCAGGGACGGGGACGGGGACGGGGACGCTGTCAACGTGTTTCGAAAGCCGGAGTTCGTGGTGAAGATGTGCTTGACCTTGTACAAGGTGAGCGATGGGAGTTGTGGAGAGAAGAAGGAGAGTAATGGGCTTAATTTTTTTTTACCCATTGGACCGATAACAATAGGAAGCCGATAGTTTGACCAAAAAGTTTCCAAACTTTTTCGGGGGTTATTTGCGGAAATATTCCGGGTAACGTCGCTATGGGGAAAAAATGTTTCTTCTTTTTCTTTTCTGGGTCTTTTTTCGTCGTGGGTCCAACAGGGTCAAATTGTCTATTTTTCACCAAGCCTTGATCAACACTGCCCACCAAACAAGATTGACCTTCGATCTCGAGCTAGAGACACCCCATGGTCACTCCTCTTCATTCCGATGAGTGTAGGTGACAGCGCTGAAGACTTCATCTCGATCCATGCCCTAGGGCGTGAGAGGTTGCTATTGTTGTCCTGTGGTCTTCCGTCACATCCTCTCAAAATTCTGTTTTTCGCCCGTTGGGAGACGATAGAGAGTTTTGTCCCAGTTTTGTACACACTAGCCACCAAATGTGTTTCAAACAAAAGCCTGATCGGCGCCCGCCACAAATCACCGGCCGTAGAGTGAGCGCTGTACACCACGAGCCCCTAACGAGCTCGCCACGTTCAGAATTCACGACGCTTTCGTTGATTTCGTCGAACGAAGTGTGTGGAGAACACGAAATTGCGCCGCGCCTAATCCAAGATCTGCTTGAGAATTTCTCAGGCCGATGTTGGCCAAGATCGCCGCGAGAAATCGTTTTTTCCGGAATTCTGGAAAGTTGAGAAAAAAAATGTACCGAATTGGGTAGATTGGCGACCGTTCAGGCAAAGTTTGGCTGGGATCTTCGGGAATTTCAAACTTTTGGCCTTCCATTGTCACCGGTCTTAGGCTGACTTCTTTGGATTCTCATGAACCAGCGATAAGAATAAAGCTATACACATAAGTACATGGAGGACTATCCAGAGGTTGCACGAGAGCAGCCGAAGCTCCGATTTAGACCAGGTTTTGAGTTGTCTTTGAGATAACTCGAGCTGAGGTCCACCTATGGCCGCGCTGTTTCCTGGACACGCCTCACCTTGCTCGACTCTCCCGACCGTGCCGGGGTCGGCCTCGACCGTTCTCGCTTCGTGTCGCGACAGCTGATGCAAAATCGTATTTTTTTCGAACTTTCTGTTGCGATAAGTCAAGTGCGTAGTCGTAGGGATATAAACATAAAAAATTGGCTCATTAATAACTGTACAACAGAGGTAGCTTGAGGGGTAGCCCCGAACGATTGTTTATCGCCTTTGCGCGACTTCGAATCTTGGTCAAGAAAAAAAAAATCAAGTTTAGTGATGTTTTCTCTTTTCTCTGGGTTCGAGCCTCGGTGTGTACATTGTTCGATACTCTTTTACTTGTAGACTTGTTTTTCCCCTCCTTTTTCTGTTATTTTATGTGCCGACTTAAAGCAAAGTGAATATATTATTATATGCCTAATATTTGCTGGAAGTGCTGCTTGCCGTTGTCGAACTGCCGCAGCTTCCGCTCCAGCTGTTGCTTAAATTATACGTACGCGGTACTCAATAATTTTACACAATGAAAACGATGGGGCATGGTATATCTGGCTCAGCACTACTTGCTTTGTTGGTGTACACCGGCACAAACCCATGGCAGTTTTTGTGTTCGTTAGTACCGTGCTGCGCAGTTGCTTAGTTAAGATACGCTGGGTAGATAGCTCATATCTGGCACAGTAGTTGCTTTGTTGAGATGCGCTGGCGTACAGCAGTTGCTTACTTGATATACACGGGCATACAACTATGGCAGAGCTGGGGTTTCCGTTGGTACTACTGTGCTGCGCGACGGTGGGGCATAGGAATTTTGGCACAGCAGTTGTTTACGGCTGATTCTACGATAGCCCCTCTCAAAACCAGCGACTTTCTTTTATGAACGTTTCATGGCTGCCCGACACGAGGAAGGATGCTATTAACACAAGGTCTCCATATATTATTTTGCGTGCAGAGGTCCATCGAACGATGACATCGGGGTCTCAAGGGACACCGTATTTTAGAAGATACGACCGGGAGTTGGTTTTAAAACCGGCGTTTTCGTTAAAGAAAAGATGGGGGGGCTACCGTAGGACGACTCTTACTTGAGATACACCAGCACTACAGTAGCTCAGAACCATGAAGGTTTGGGGGGGTTGCATTTCAACCGTGCTGCGCGGCGATGGGGCATGGGATATCTGGCACCAGTAGTGGTTGTGTAGTTGGGATACCCTAGCACAAAACTATCGGCATTTTGGTGGTTGAAACCACCATGATCGCCACCATTGTCTACTACCGACCGTTCTTTTTCGCCAAGGAATATGCTGGCACAGTCATGAGCGGTGGTTTGGTTTTGATACGCGCGCATTGAAGTAGCAGCAGTTGTGGTCGTGGCGGTAGCAGTGGGAGTAGCAGTACTGTGTTAACGCATGCTGTGACTCACCGTGCATGGGATGTTCGGTGATAGTGTCGTGTCCATGCGGCATTTTCACATAAAAAAAAATACTCTGCTGCATTCCACTTTTCTTTTGGCTTTCGTGCCAGATTGGAGGTTGGTTGCACGTTTGAACTGAACTAATTGTTCCGGTGGTTAGTCACGTTCGGTACCTTCTGAACTCCCCATTCATTTGTTTACCGTACTATGTTAACCCTGTTTTTCTATTTCCCTCAACCAACTTGGCAGTACGTTTTGTCACTTTTTTTATTTTCCTAAACCCCTTGGCAGTACGTAGTGCCTTTTTTTTCCCTGTTTGCCTTTCACATCCCGGACCATGCCGGGCATGCGCGGAGCCGCAGGCGGGCGTCAGCCCGCCGCGGCGAAGCCCCCCTTGTGTACGAGTATCTTATTGTATGGTGTGTATTGCTATTATACCTCGCACTCGCTACGAAACACGAAACATACCAAACATTTGCTGCCACACATACCCTGGTACCCTGGTAACCAAACAGTACCATATTTGATAGTCGAGCGGGATACGTGGTCTCATATTTTGTATCGTCGCTGCGACCGCCTCCTTCTCTCCCTCCTTGCCCCGTCTCGAAAGGGATGCGTGGTCGATAGTCAAATCACTAAGGTGGGCAACAAATGAGTCCACCCTCCCCCCGCCCTTCGATGTGCTTTTTTAGGTGCAGAATCAGATTTATTTGCTGGATTTTCAGAAGCTGGAGGGAGACCCATTCGGCTTCATGAGCCTCTGTTCACAGGTAGGTCGTTTTCTTGGTTTGTCTTTTCCAGAGCTTTTCACGGTTCCGTTCCGTACCACCCCGCGATTCGGTTCGATTCGACTCGTTCGGGTACGGTACCGTACGGTACGGTACCGCACGGTACGGTACGGTACGGCACGGCAGGGTAGGGAAGGCTATGGTCGGGTATCGGGTAGGGTAGGGTGGGGTAGGGCCGGGTATCGGGTAGGGACGGGTCGGGTACGGATTCGGGTAGGGTTGGGTCGGGTCGGCCCCCGCGAATCCCAAATGTTTTGATCGCTTACGGATTTTATTGTCTACCATGTAGCGTTTGTACTTTCACGACTCGAACCCACGTTTTTTCAAGAGCGAGAGTATACTCACGGATTTGATTTGGTTCGGAACCGCACATGCAATATTCCACACTTCGGACAGATCATCGATCCCCACTTGATGATCTAGGTATGTCGCGAAGGACGCATGCTACGATGGAGGTACCAGCAGTTTTCGTCTGAAATGGATTGAGAATGACGGGGCTTCTTAACCCAAATTAGTCGGAAATACGACATTTTTTTTTGCATGATTCTATCCTTGTTGTGTACCTAGGCCATGGGATCTGTCCATCCGGTATATGTACTCGTAGCAGTTTTAGTTTTCTCTCGAACCAGTTTTTGGGAAAGGTCTTGAGCTCCGAAAGTGAGGGGTAGTATTAAGAAAAAAAGTGGTGCACCGCTATCGTAGTACGCGTCGAAGATCTACAGTAGGTCTAGCTCATGTTGCTGGGCGGGAGCCGTACGATCTGCGTCATGTAGGACGTGCTTCCGGGGTTGAATCTGTAAACCCACATATGCAGAGCCTGCGCAATATATCATAGCGGCAGCTGTAGGATCTACTGCAGATGATCTAGGTCGTGATCTGTCCGATGGGGATTATCTAGATCGTGATATGTCCGATGTTGAGATGATCTAGGTCGTGATCTGTCCGAGGTGTGCAATATTCCTACGATTCGGTCACCCCCCCCCTCCCAACCTGTCCTATCATCTCCATCCCTTGCCCTACCCCCCCCCCCCCCGCCCCCCCCGCATTCCCTCATCCCCCCCCCCTCCCAACACTCAACGACCAAAACTCATGTTTTTATTCCATACGTTGCCCCTTGGCATGCACTTATGCTATATACATGCACAGGTGATAACGCAGCTGAAGATGCTGAGCGCGCAGAACAAGCAGACCTCGACCGCCGCTCTCGAAGAAAGCCGCCCCGCCTCCCACCGCCGCTCTGCCAGCGACAGCAGCTTTGGTGGAGGGGTAGGGGGACGTAATATGGTTTGCGGTGGTGGTGGTGGTGGTGGAGGGGGTGGGGGGGGAGGGAGCGGAGGCGGGTCCTCGGCTGGGAGAAAGCATGCGGCGCATTCGTTGCTTACCCTGGCTCAGCTACAGTACAAGAGAGCCGCGGTTTCGAAGGTCAGGGGGGGGGGGAGGGATGTTAGAGACGGGTGGAGGGGGGGGAAGGGGGAGGGGGGGTGTTCTCATGGTTGTATGGCTATAATCTTGACACCATAAACCCTCGCATCACTACAATGCCGTGTGGGGGGAGGAAGAAAGGAGGGGGGGAGACGGGGAGGGAACCGGGGGGGGGGGGGGCGTTTATCTGCATGCCACCCACTTTTGGATAATGTTAATCATTTTTATCTAATTCCGATATTTCCGCCCAAGTCTGTAGCTACTGTATTTCCAACAGTTTACTCAACTTCTTGCCTCCTCGCTCGCCTCCCCCCCCCCCCTCCTGGGGATTCTGTTTGTGGCGTGTTTTTATTGTGCAGGACGATCCGGGGTCAGGGGGGAGCCCCGCCCCTCCTGTCAGGGCGGTTGCCCCTTCCGCCACGACCTCGCCTGTTGATCCAACAAAGCCAGTTACGGCTATGTCTCCAGTGAAAGGGGAGGGAGGCTGTGTTGGCGGGGGGGGGGTGGAGGGGATGGATACTTCCACGTAGCCTGCTCTTATTGTACTGCTGTACGACTATATGCTTTTTTGTTTTGTTTTTTGGTTGGACTGTTCGTTGGTTGGGTGATTGAGTGGCTGATTTGTTGGGTTTGCGGTTGTTTGGTGAGCTGATTGGTCGGTTGATTGGTTTGTCGACATTGATTGGTTGGCTGGCTGATGGATTGGTGGGTTGATTAATCAGTTGAGTTAATGGATTGATTTTTTTACTGTTCGGTTATTTCGTCCAGCGATTGATTTGTTGACTGATTGATCGATTGATTTTCCACCGGTCGGTTTATTCGTCCAGCAATTGATTGAGTGATTGATCGGTCGATGGATTGGTTGATTGATTGATTTTCTATTTTGATTGATTGACTGATTGATTGACGTTGGTGAATTGGTTGATGGATTGATTGGTCGCTGATCGGTTAATTCGTCCAGCATTGATCGATCGATTGATTGATTGACTGGTTGGTTGATTAGTTGATTGATCGATGAATGGGTTGATTGATTGATTGCCTCTTTGATAAGCTGTTTTTGTTGGCTCACTGATCGGTTGATTCGTTCGGCGATTGATTTTGATTGGTTGATCGTTTGATCGTTTGATTTGACTTGATTGATTATTTGATCAATCGTTTGATTAATTGGTTGGTTGGTTGGTTGATTGATTGACTGATGGATTGGCTGGCTGTGACGAGCTGATTTATCGATTCGCTGATCGGTTGGTTCCTTCAGCGACTGATTGATAGACTGGCCAATAGTTGGTTAGCTGATTGCTTGATGGCAAGGTTTGCCTGTCCGTGGTGTGCTGTTTTTACGCGCTCTGGTTGTGGGAGGTTTGGCCAAACGATATCCCCTCTTTGCGCCACTTTTGCTTTGTTGTGTGTTTTTGTGCAATTTTTGAGTTGTTTTTTCTTGACATTTTGTGCAATGTTTGCGTTCCTACCCTTTTCAATCCTTGTTTCTTGATCTCTTGTGCATTTATTTCATTGCTGCTTTTGAATTATTGTTTGTTGACTTGTTACCATTTGTTAGGCACACGCCTTTTCGGGATGCGCTGGCGCGCCAACGAAGCGTACGCCGCTCTTACGCCCTAAGCGTGGGAGAATATCTGCCGCGCGGGGGGCAGTGGGGCGGGGTTGGGGATGGGGATGGAAAGGGGGGAACCGGGGGGGGGGGGCTGGGTGCGGCATCTCTAGCAGGGCTTTTTCTCCTCGGAGGGGGCGGAGCCGAGCGGCCCGGCCGCTCCTCTCGTGTACATACTAGGCTGTTGAGGTTAGTCGGCTGCTGTGGTTGTGGTGTGACTGTACCTATGTTGGTCGTTGTGCCGACATGGAGGCGGAAGGCTACTTTTCGCCACATTGCCACCAGTTTTTGCCACCGGCAGATGGGTGCATTTTTTCTAAACGACCCCCCCCCCCCCCCCCCCCCCCTCAGTAGACACTCTCTCCAGCGACTCCCCTACACGCACCTCGATTGTTTGTTATATTTTCGGACATATCGATCGCTAAGATCGACCTTGTTAGCGACCAAAACCCATCGACCATATCGATCGCTGAGATCGACCTTGTTAGCGTCCAAAACCCATCGACCCATCGCGTTGTTAGGGACCATATACCGGTGGACCAATCGCACTGGTAGCGGCCAGACACATGGTAGAGGTTGATGCGCGTCGGGAGAGGGTATGTCCCAATCGAACTCTGTTCAGGCCTCCTCCCCGCTCACGACCTGGGTGGCGGAAGATGAGGACGGAACCGGGTCGCCCTGCATCGGGCTCGCAAAGGTGCTATGTCGACATGTTTGACGAGTGCGCGAAAAAGTTGTTGTATTGTAGAGGGCGAGGGAGAGGGGGGACATAATCCGCGGGGGGTGCGCGCGATTGTGTGGTGCTGGTGGTGTTGGAGCGCATGTGCGAAGGGGGGGGGTGGAGACGTCTGATGCTGTGATGTGGTGCTGCAGCAGGTAGACCCAGCACCACCACCGCTACCACCACAGAGATTGGAAATTGGTTGGTTTTATTACACGTGGCACCGCTTGTGATGCTCATCATGCGTTGCTTGTGGCGTCGGGCGGGGGACTAGGTCGAGGTGTGTTGTGCTCGAGTCGCGAAGACGCAATACCAGGTATGCTACAGCAGAGATACGCCCATGCCCACGGCCGCCACTACCGTAGCTTGAAAATGATTGTATTGAGCGCGGCGGCTGCCGGGGAGGGGGGAGGGGGCGGGAGGCACTCGTGTTATGGACGGATGTTTCGGCCGCTTTTCTTGCGCACCGGCCTTGGCGACCGAGAGAGACCTACCGTGTTCTTGTTTTCTTTTTTTTTCCGGGTCTGTGGACTCGCGTGGATGGATTTATGGGTGGATTGAATGGGTGGGTAGGTGCGTGCTGTTTTAAGCGTGATGTTGGGGCAGAGAAGAACGAAGGCAAGCATCTTTGTTGTTGTTGGAAGACATGGATGCCCAGGCAAGCATTTTTGTTTGGAGCAAATAACAAAGGGCGACTGCTGCTGAGGCATTGAAATATTAAGGTTGGAAAACGTGGGATGTTGAGGGATGCTGGACAACCTTGGGCACTGAGGCAAAGGATTTTGTAGGCAAACATTGTGTTGCGGAAATATGGATGTTGGAAGTAGTTTTTTGTTGGAACACGTGGATGTTGGATGTTCGGGCTTGCATTTGGTTGGATAACGTGGATGTGTTGAGGCAAACTTTTTTTTATGTTCAACCGTGGACGATGGGGCAAACATTTTTGTTGGAAAACCGTGCATGTTGATGAAGCAAAGACCTTGTTGGAGCCGAGAAGACTGAGATGGATGGGGAAAGGGTCGCGGATTGGAGGCATCTTCCCCGGGCATCCGGGGTTTTTGCTCGCGCACGCGGGGAGGGCTTTTTGCTTCTCTGCGTCGGAGGGATCGCGCAAAAGGGAGAGCGTGTGTGTTGTTTCGTTTCGTTTTGGTTGCGGTTTGTTTTGCGGTACGATTTCCGTTACACTGCGTTATGTTTTCCTTTCTTGTGTTTCGGTGCGATTGGTTTCGTTTCGTTTTTCGGTGCGATTCGTTATTCGTCCCAACTCATGTCCTTTCCTTGTCTCATGCCATTCTTTTTCGTGTCGCTTCCCGTTTCGTTAGGATATACGGTTCGGGTTTCGTTTCGTTTCAGGTTCATTATTCGCGCGTAAGCGGCCGGCGGAGGTTGGTTAGGTAACTCCTCGCAGTATTTTGTTTCCCCATGTTGCCCACATAATTTTGTTCCGTTTTGTGCTTGTTTCCCTTGTTACAATATTTTATTTTTTCTCTCGCGCTTTCTCTCTGGCGCGCGCATAGGTGTGTGTGCGCGTGCGCTAAACGCTGACTGTGTCAGCGCTGTGGTTGGTTTGATGATGCTTTGCGTTGGGAGCGGGGGGGGGGTTGCTAGGGTCGAGGTTGAGAGAGGACGCCGATTTCGGGTGGCGAGAGAAATGTACCGCGGTGTGCACTAGGCCACCATGATGTACCAGTCCATTTTATATTTTTATATCCCCTATTGGGGGGGGGGGGTGATGTTCTACAGTAGGTACTGACAACATAGGTAGTTGATGTGATTTGAAGTTAGTGTTTTGATCGTCAAGAATGGTCAAGAATGGTGCGGCGAGCGATCGAACCGTGGGATAGGGCGATTTCAAGAAGAGAGCGTTGAGGGAAAGGAAGATATGGATGGATTTTCGATAGTATTGTGTTTACTCCATTGCGGGCTTGTGCGTGCGTGTCGTGCGTGCGTACGGGCCATGCAAGTAGTTGTGTTGACTCAACGCGAGCTTGTGGCGTGCGTGTCACTGAAGTTGTATTCTCGTTTGTCGGCGTCGTGTTTTTGTTTAGGTTTTGCGACGCGGTCAAGGGCGACAAGCGAAGGCTTGCGCGTGCGTGTCCTGGATTTTGTTTATCGGTGTCTTGTGATACGTCGTCCCTTTGTTAAGGTTCGTGGCGCAGTCGAAAGGGCAACCACAGCAGGGACCCGCACGCACGGTTTGCGAAGAAAACCATGCGCAAGAGAATCATTTGGCGTCACCCCCGCGCGGTACGAGTAGCGTACGAGTAGTGGTTTGAAATAAAAGCCGTGCGAGAAGACGAAAAAAAAAATGTTGAATAATAGGTCCAGAGGGAACCCCGCGCGGGCGGGAGACGGCGCGGTAGTGTTTGCGAGTTGTAGGTGGGTGAGTGGGTGGGTCAAAAGAGAGAAAAAAACAAGAACTGAGTCCCTGTTTTTTTGTTTGCTCCGCCTGTAAGGCGATTTTGCTTTGTTTTTTGTGTGTCCGGTGGTGTTCGTAGCCGAGAGGCAGTCGTTTTTGTATGAGTACACTGGTTGGTCGTTATGTTTTTTTTTTGTGTAAGCCACCTTTGTTGCGGTGTTGTTGTGCTACTGCTGTCTTATGGCGGTCTCGGACGCTTTTTCTCGTCGCTTGCCAAAAGATGAGTATTGACCTGAAATTCGTCGAACTCACGGCTGACGTCCTTCAAATATTTTTGTAAAAATAATTGGAAGTGGTTACAACGTTTGTCCCTTCGATATTTCCCGCGTTTGTTTGACATGCCCTTCTTGCATCTGACACTGCTAAGCGGGGAAAAACTGAAACAAGTGTGTGACATTCCTTCTTGTCATGGTACAACTGCGGCTGCGGCTGCTGCTGCTGCTGCTGCTGCTGCTGCTGCTGCTGCTGCTGCTGCGGCTGCGGCTGCGGCTGCTGCTGCTGCTGCGGCTGCTGCTGCTGCTGCGGTCTCCTTGTCTGTGCATGGCAGTTTTTTCGCAGGGCACCAGATCAAAGCTGAACGTGGTTAGAAAAAAAAAATACGTCGTCGCCAGGGTTGACCCGATCTCTACGATTCATGTATAGGAGACACCTGAAACCACAACAGCAGACCTATCTACGCCGACCAATCGGCAGCGGGCAGTGTCGTGCCGTCCGCTCGTGCGCCTCTCCTGTACTTGCTCAGCTATGCACGAGAAGCTAGATAAACGCAAGAAGTCGTTCAAGAGTGGACACTCCTTTGGTTCTCCTTGCTTCTGACCATAATAAGCTACATATGTCCGCATAGCCATGACTACTTCCGTCATATATCAACCAAACTGGTATCTCGTTTGTTCTGCGAAACTTCACAGATACTACGCGTTTGGGACCAACATATAGATATCAATCGAAAATCACAAACAAGTACAAGTAGGACCTTCTCAACCGTGAAATGCTAAGACTTGCGGGCACAAAAATAGAGGCGACTTCGGCTCCTAATCACCAACTCAAGGTATATACACTGCAAAAATGGAGTTGCTTTTTACAGCGGCAGTACCCGGTACCTCGCAACATATGCACCCGCATACGTACGTACTGCCAAGACGTCAGTACCCGAAAAACTAACAACGTAAGCGTTCGCGCGAGCGAGGAGGGAAGGGTCCGACGGGTTTAACCCTCTTGAAACTGCAAAAACAAGCAGTCCACACAAAATTCCAAGCAGCACGTCCCCCAAGACGCGGGTGCCGCAGCTCTAAAGGGGTTAATTTACAAAGCGCCCGTCGATACCGACGAACGCGCGCGCGAATCGCGCGTTGAATCGCGCGTTAACGTGCTTCCTAGGAGCCTCAACGGCGCGAAACGCTTCGCAAAATATACATGCGGATCGCAACGCCGAAGGTGCCCGACAAAATGTACACCAGGTCTGGTAGCCTGGTAGCGGGTGCTGGTGACGCCAAACCACAGAAAGGGGACAAGACACAAGACACATTTTCAACGCACCGCGTCCCCTCCTGCTCCTCCTCCTTCGACCCCCTTTTACGCTCCAGAGGCGAAACCCCCTTCCTTTCCACCACCCCCCCCGGTAGGGCGTCCACCTACCCACCCTAGCACCCACCCAACCACCCTTTCCACCTATACACCCACCCAACCTCTCCTATCCACTCACCCAACAGCAACAACTAGTCACTGTTCGTCAAACGGGTCACGGTCAGCATCGCTAAATGCCCAAAACCGCAACGCAAAACCTTCCATGAAAGTCGCCGGACTATGAAACCCCGAGACCACAACGATCGTGGATTAGGCACCGCCAGCCTGGGTTAAATAAACACCACACTACGTCACACTACACCGTAGCGCCCGAATCCCCCAACCCTGCGTCACAATTCCCTCCCGCCGGCTTCTCTTCTCCAAACCCCGGCGCGGGAGGCTTGGAAGGGGGGGGGGGGCGTCGCGTCAACCCCCCCGCCGCGCGATGAGCCAACCCCCCAACCCAACCCCACGCATCCCCCCCCCCAGGTGCCCTACTATCCTCTCGCACACTTTGAGCGTCCGAGCGTTGATCTCCGCCGCCGCCGCCGCCGCTGCCGCTACCGCTACCGCCGGCCGGTGGCACGCTACCTGGGGCTGCTTTACGGCCAGGAGGAGCACCCGTAGCGGCAGAGGCTTGCCGCGCTTCGGCAAGGGTAGCCGGGAATTTGTTAGGGGTTGGAGCGGGGCCGGAGGTTGTGCTGGCGGTGCTGTCAATGCATCGCCGAAGAACTTTGAGCTCGTTTTCCGCCTGAAGCGCAGTCGGTTCGTTTGTCACAATGGCGGCACAGCAAAAAAAAAGATGAAGGACGGAGGCGGCGGGGGCGGGGGCGGCGGGCGGGGGAGGGGGGGAAGGGGGGGGGGGGAGGGGGGGAGGTAGCTGCTCGCTTCTAAAACAAGCTCAACAAACTGCCCAAGGGGGAGAGAGAAAAGGGGGCAAACTCCAGTGCGCTGAAATCAAGCCATCGACCGTACGTCGTCGCATAAACTTCAACTTTGCTATCTCGGGGTTCGCACAAGGTTAAGATGTACCCTCGTACAGGTTGACCGTCACTGCGCGATCAACCGTGACCAACATTGGCGCCTCACCTCAATGAGTTTTTTCTGGAACGCGTCTCCCCGCTGTCGGTCCATCCTTCCCAATTTGCAGGCTTGTCTCAGCTTAGGCTGCAGAGGGGCAAGAAAAGCAACCTGCCCTTCCATACCCGTCACCTTCACCAGCACGAGCGTAGGGTAGGAACGTGGGTGGGGGGAGAGGGGGCGCATTCATCACGCCCACATAACTTGTGAAAATACAAAAATTGTTTACAGCGTCCAGAGGGGTTGCTCTGCACGCGGGTCTGGGTGGCCCTCCTACGGTTAAGGGCATACAACATACACCCGACTCCCAGTGGTTGTGGCCTTCGTGCGAATTCATCCCGGAAAAAAAACAACGGAGTCGCAGGGGCCATTGTCCTTGGCACGCATACATACAATACGCGGATTTGTGGTATGTCCGCTGGGCGGGGAGCGGGGCGAGCCGCCGTCGCCGCCGCCGCCTGTTGAAAGCTACGAGTACAGAGCACAAAGCAATTAGTACGAGGTACAAAGTTCCCCTCCCGGAAGTGCCTAGGGGAGTGGCGCAAGAACGAAATCCAAGTATGCAACATCTGACTGCCTGAGCAAATAGGAGGTACCTAGTGGTAGTGAAAACTATGTTGTCCGCAGCTCGAGAAGCAGGGGGTAGGGAGGCGCCCTCCCGGGGACGGTTCGCTTTCTGCCCGTCGTGGTGGATGACCGTAAAGAAGTGGTAATCCCATCAGCACGTGTCCACCACGAGTACGATGAGGACTTTTTGTGCGGGCGACTCTTACGCAGTAAAATTTGCGTGGTGAAAAAATAAATGGATGCAAGGTAAATCTTCCAGGGATTTTCAACCGGCAAAAAACCGAAAAATAATAAATGCAGCCAGATGCAGCAGTTGTTCCGTGCGCGCTCTTTTATCGTGGTTTTGATGTTTTATTCTTTGTTTCACATGGAAATCAGCCATTTCAGATAGAACTCTAGTCTTGTTGAGCCAGTTTACATTTTGAACCCCATGACGAGTGATCCACGCCAGGATGGGCAATCATCCCCCTTCACCACCGGCTAGTCGCAGAAAGTGCACGGAATGAGGAACTGTCGGGCTTACAAGGGCTCCGCTCCGCGGGCGGCTGACGCCGCCCGCTACGTTCGCGGAAGGAAGATTTCAACTAATAAATGTAAAGGGAGCAGAAAGAAGAGGCCCATGATTAAGTGCACCTGGCGATTTGATAATGCCAAGAGCTACTTGTGGGGAGCTGATTGCCCTGTCTGCGCTGTGCTCTATGTTGGCGATGTCACGTTCTGATCGGCAGTGTGGAACGGGTGTAATTTGCGAAGAAAAAATCGCGAAGAGGACCGGGATGGAGAACGAAACCAACGACGAAAAAACAAAAAGCCGAGTACACACACGTACCAACGGTACCTGGTACCTGGTACTTCGCCCAATACCTGGTGGTACTCTGTGTGGTTCTAAAGAAAGCACAGGGCTCTGCTCCGCAAGGCTGCTGACGCCGCCCGCTACGCTCGCACAAGGGAAGAATGCAACTGACTGAAACATGTAAATAAATGGGGCAGGAAGAAGAGGCCCGCCATTATTTGGTGCGAACAGCGAATTGATAATAATGCCAAGAGGTGCTTGCGCAGAGCTAATTGCCATGCGCTGTGCTGTGTGCTTGATGTCACGTTCTGAACGGCAGTGCGTGCGATAATTGCGGGGGGGGGGGGGGGGCATGGGGACCGAGAGAGGGCAATCAACTGAAGAAAGCAAAAAGACGAGTACGCAAAAGACATACATAAACCTGGTATCTGTATCATACCTGGTACTACAACTACTACTAGTAACTGCTGCTGTATGCTCGAAGAACGCACAGAGCCGCACGACACAGGACCGCAAAACGAAGGGCAAGGCACGGAACCGCACTGCGCTGCGCTGCGCTGCCGAGCTATATATAGCCGAGCTAAACTGAGCTGGGCGTGCATTGTTTGTGATCCAATAACAACGTCATATGTACAAACCTGGTGTAGTAATAATAGTACCGGTACGTGGCATGATACTTGGAATACTGCTGGCATATACGAAATATAATAAAAAAGTACAGCAAAGCACGCAGCATGGAAAAGCACGGCAAAGCACGGCAAAGCACAGCGCTGCGTTGCTGTGAGCTATAGCGCTGCGGTGGGGTGCTGGGCGGCGTGGAGCTGGTGAGCCAAGCCCAGATCTCAGCTGATGAAATTTCGTCAAGTACAACACAATGGTGGGAATCAAAGAAAAGCTAAAACAAAGCGGGACCGTTCCGCAAGTAATGCACAGGCGGCAAATTAGCGGCAAATGGTGGGAAGTTCAACTTTCTAGACAAGAAGGAAGAAAAAATCGCGAAAAGGTTTAAAATCGTGTTGTTGACAGAAAACCAAATTTGCAGGAAGCAGCTGAAAAGTCCAGAAACAACTGACAAAGCGAGCAGAAACGAAAATAATGAAGGCCGAGCAAGAAACCAAAGAAAAGCTGGACCGTTCCGCAAGTAAGCTGGACCGTCCGACCTCGGAGATGCCAGGGATGCACCAACCGAGCGCTTTCAGCACAAATATATTAGTAAGTCTATATTGTCGCTGAGACAGAGAAGCCCGCCCTCATGGAGCATCAGCGCCCATCTTTATCTACTGCTGTTTGCTTTCTAGAGGCAAGAAAAATCACGCTGGGTTGTTTTGATCATCGTCCGATTAAAAATCGTCCTCTCGAGGAGACGAATTTACCAGGGCTTTTCACGGGTCGGGTCAAATCTCGCGGGTCGGGTCGGGTCGGGTCGGGTCAGCTGACCCGACCCGACCCGCGAGATTTTCGAGACGTCTTGACCCGACCCGACCCGACCCGCGAGATTTTCGAGACGCCTTGACCCGACCTGACCCGACCCGCGAGATTTTCGAGACGTCTTGACCCGACCCGACCCGACCCGCGAGATTTTCGAGACGTCTTGACCCGACCCGACCCGACCCGCGAGATTTTGAAATCGTCCTGACCCGACCCGACCCGCGACAATCCGGGTGACCCGCGAGATTCGGGTCGTCTGGCGGATCACGTTAACTTGACCCGTGACATTTCTCACGGGTCAAAGTTGAAAACTCACAGGTCAAAGTTGAAAACTCACGGGTCAAAGCATGTATACCTCGGTCGGTTGGTTGGTCCTTGGTCCCTCGTACTTTTCCCAGTATGTCGTGTTCTCTGCGTTTTTTACCGGTGTTTGCAGCTGATGATTATGTCATGTGGTGTGTGCGCGAGAAATACGAAAGAAACCGCAACCCACATGCATGGACATGCCCGTACCGCTAGACCACCGGGTCGACCCGACGAGCGACCCGACGAGCGAGCTAGTTATAAGTTATAAGTGCAATCTCCGGTCCCGGCAAGCAGCCTAGCTGAGCCGCCTCCGGCAGCAAGCCCACAACTGGGGCGGTGGATCTGTCAGCAGGGGCTGCGATCCGCGAGGATGCGTTGTCTGCTGCTGGCGCTTGCGGCTGCCAGGGTGCTGCTGCTGCTGCCGTGCTGCTGCTGCTGCTGCTGCTTGCTGCTGCTGCTGCTGCTGCTGCTTCGACAACGGGTGCTCTTCTTGCTTTTTTACGTTTGGTCACATTTCGTACTGGTATGATAATTCTCGAGCTAGCTACTACTACTACTACTAATACTACTACTGCTGTATCTTTCTTCTATCTGTGCAGTCTCCAGCCCCCGCAAGCAGCCTAGCTGAGCCGCCTCCGGCAGCAAGCCCACAACTGGGGCGATGGGTCTGTCAGCAGGGGCTGCGATCCGCGAGAATCCGGGGTCTGCTGCTGGTGCTTGCTGCTGCCAGTGCTGCTGCTGCTGCTGCTTCGACGACGACTGCCCTTCTTTGCCTTTTTACGTTTGGTCACATTTCGTACTGGTATGACCGTAATATTACTACTGTTGTTACGGCTTCAGTAGGTACGGGATTCGCATCACACTGCTGTATGCCTTGGTACGAGTAGCTGGGGGTACTGCCTGGTGATTGTTCTGCACGCTGTGATGATATACGATCGGAGCATCGGCACGAGGGAGGCAGGAAGCGGAAATGCTTGTATTTTATTGGCGGACCCGCGGGCCCGACCCGCGGGGCGCCTGCACGGCATCAATATGGCTCTCAGCTGGAAGTTTAAAAAAGGCGGATCCGCCGGCCAGATCCGCGGGTTTGACCCGCGGGTCAGCCTAAAACAACTCACGGGTCATTATTGCTTGACCCGCGAAGTGACCCGTATCTCGCGGGTCATGACCCGACCCGACCCGCGAGATTTTGAAAACCTCTTGACCCGACCCGACCCGCGAGATTTTGAAAACCTCTTGACCTGACCCGACCCGACCCGCGAGATTTTGGAGCCTCTTGACCCGACCCGACCCGACCCGCGAGATTTTGAAATCTCTTGACCCGACCCGACCCGACCCGTGAGATTTTAAAACGTAATGACCCGACCCGACCCGACCCGCGAGATTTTGAAACCCCCTTGACCCGACCCGCGGGTCGGGTCATGACCCGTGAAAAGCCCTGGAATTTACCTTGCCTACAGCGAAGTAGCGAGGCTCGAGTACGAACCAACGCATCGGTTTGCTGCTGTAAAACACTGCTGCACTGCTGTATGTAGCACATGATGTTGCCTGCTGCTGCTTGTGCTGCAGGGCACGGTTGTAGCGTTGTCTGTATTATCTGCAGGTTCTCTGTTGTCTACACATGGCTGGGTGTACTCGCGGGGGAAGAGACACAAATTGAGATGATCGGAAATATAATGATAAGAACCTCTTAATCCAAAGGGCCCTAATGTTTTCATCCAGATTGGCGATGCCGCCCACAGCAGCAGCGCAAGACAAGTCGTCGATTACAGATACGAAGCAGGCCTTGAAAAAACCAACTAGCCACAGCAGTACGGCGCAGATGGATGTGCCACACACGCACGGTGTTGCCTGCTGGTGGTGCTGCTGGGCGCTTGTCTTTTAACGTTGTGCTCTCTGGGTGTTGGCTGTGCTTTGGCTGTTTTCATGGGAGCGCAAAACACAGGCAAAACACAGACCGAATGTTACCTGTGGTACGCGCGCATGATTTGCACATACATTTTGGGTTTGCGTCAAAACATTACGTACGTGAAGTAATGGGAATAGGGGATGCGGATGTTGCGGAAACCCGGTTTTGCCTTAAATATGCCCAAGGCCAAAAAAGCTTAAAAGGCTTGCCACGCGCGACATACTGTACGGATGGCGCCCAAACCTCCGGCAACGTGAGCCCGACGGTCGAATTGTGCCCACCCCATCTGACGTTTCGGATGAAGGTGCGAGCACGAACATATGTATCCCAGAAAAGAAAAAAAAAACCCCGACAATTATACGTATACATACACTGCTGTACATTAAGGTTTCCCAATAAGGCGGTCTGAATAAGGCGGTATCCCGATATAAGGCGGTCAAAATCGCTTGGTACGACTGAAGAATTGCACTCATAACCTGGAATCAATAAGGCGGCTTCCCCCTACAAGGCGGTCACATTGCTCTGGCACACCACCGTCTTACTGGGGGGCCCCTGCTGCTGTAATCAACACTCGGAATGGTAGTTCTACTTCTTCTGACGACGGCGGACGTGGTTTTTCCGGAATGCGCCGTTACGACACCTGACCAGGTCCCATGGTCCCGCACCCAAAGACAACACGATTGGCGCGACCAAGGCCTAAATTTAATCAGCCAGGCGCAGTTTGGAATGGATGAGTCATTGGCGACGGAAAAGCTGCAGAGACGATTTCTGTAGGTCAGGTAAAATGTGGAGTAGATGGTTGAGGAAGTTATTGAGCTAACTCGTGTCTTACCTTGGTCTAAGAAAGGGTACGGGATGGCTAAAAATATGTGGTATTGCACTTGAATATAGGGTTGAAAAGAAGGGGATTTGGGGATTATGAAGGAGAACTCCGCGACAGAGCCCAGAGACTAAAGTCACTGGGAATACCGAAGACGCTCCAAACGACTGGCCGACGGCCTTGCGCAACAGCCAGACCGCGCACCAAAAGCATGCTCAACTCCTCACCTGACGATGCAGGGTGACCACTTGACGGCTGAGCTTCCGCACCAAGATTTCCAAGCTGCAGAGCCTGCAGACGTTTGACACGTCGAACACATCAGATCGCGGTACAGATCAAATAGATCATTTTCACGGATCTGGATCATCTGCGCAAGTTTTTCCCACTTGGCTGATATATCGACAGGATCTGAACGATCTATCTGCTCACGGATCAACAGTAGTGAGTTACGTTACAGGGTGTGGTCATGATACACTGCGTGTGCCTGGGCCCGTAAGGACGTTTCCTTATCCGGTACGATCTGTGTGATAAGCACGCGTCTTCATGTCATGGTCTGCAAAGTGTACATGAGCTATGCACATGCCTCAACCCACTGCTTTGTATCAGGTACGATCTAGCGCAAGAGGTAGATTGTGATCTGTCCGAGGTGCGAGACATTGACAGCAACACCGCGCGCTAAGGCGTCAGGCATACTTGAGGAGGCAGCTCCTGGTAACATAGCGACGGCAACACCATTGTTTCGGCAACCGAAATAGACTGACACCACACTCGCGTGGTGAAAGTGGAGACTTCAGTTTTACCCATACGACCCAAGACCAGAAGAATAAAAATAAAATAAAGCGGGAATCGGTAAATATTCCGTCACCCTTCATTCGGCAGCCCAGGCTAGCCACTACCTGCAACACATGAAGTAACTGAACCCCCCCCCCCGCCCCCCCGGTTCCCGTGCCTGACGCACGCCACGATATAGGTGCACCTAATTTTTTCCGAGGCTTGTCACTTGAAGAGCTCTACACCTCGCCCAAAAAATGTTTGTCTTGGAGTAAACAGAATGTGCAACTCGATCAACAGACTCATGGCCTAGAATTACCAAACGTTGAAGTTGCAAAACAAGAACGATATTCCAACGAATTTGGGTTATAACCCCTTCAGAGCCCCAAAACCCCTCTCAGTACTAAATCCTAGTAATATGTACCCCAAAATGGGTTTCCAGTTGTAAAGGAGATAAGCAGGCCCGTCATTCAGAAAACGTTTTCGCCAACATAAGGTATACCTCTATCGCCATAGCACGCGTTGTCTTTCTCGCCATAAGGCGCCTCTCCACTCACCGTCGCATCATCTCCAAAAACTTTCTCGTGCTTTCCCGAGCGCCGTCGACGCTTGTCACCATCCTCAATCTTGCAAGCCTCCTCCGCCTCAAAACCGCGCCCCCACCTGCGCCCCCTGCCCCCGCCGCCTTGCCCAACACACCCCCTCCTCCACCCGCCCTCTCGTACGCCCCACCTTCCGCAGTGCGGGTTGAAGTCGGATGAACGGGACCTTCCGCATCGCCTCCCGGTACACCGGCGTGCGGCACTCTCCCTACCGCCGCCGCTGCCGCCGCTGCGTGATTGCGCGGCCCTACCATCGATGCAAGACCCGGGCCTTCCCTGTTCCCGGAACCGACACCGCCCGATACCCCGCCGCGCCCCGCAAAGGAGAGAGCGGAGCCCGACGAGCCCGATTTCGCGGCGGCGCGTTCGAGGTCGTCGACGCTACTCGGGCGGCTGCGGCCGGTCGCGATGTCCGATATCTCCGTAGTCGTACGGCCGTAAACCCAGCCTTCCGGGTCGGCTGACGCCTCCGCCTCTGAGTCGATCATCCACCCGCCAACCCACTCCCAGTGGTCGCTCGGCAGACCGACGCTGCCCAGATTGAAGCGACTGCGCGAGGAATAGGGGGAAGGGGGGGGGGGCGGGGGGGGGAGGCAAGTCAGAGATGCGAGACTCGAGTAGTCGGAGATGCAGTAAGTTAATCGGAGATGCGAGATGTGATCATCAGGGGACATCCGGGATACATCCCCGGTTTTCCCATTATTTTCGTTTTCATTTTCATGGTAAAACGGATACTGCAGCTTGCTCTGAGATCATCGCGCACCGCCGTCAGCCTGCGGGAAAGGGTTTCCCCGCGGCTGCGGATCAGCAGTTAGTCGTCGGTCAGCCTCGGGTCTGAGGTATTGGGTCTGTCTCCCCGCGATTGCGAACTGACAGGTAATCCACGTTTCCTCTGGTGTCAACTCTCCTTAATTGGGTGACCATCTCACAACTTGAGATTGGTCAAACCCGATTAGTCCCAACAAAGTCTACAGTAGTTCAGTGGGTAATGCTATATGACCAACAATGAAAAAGTACCAGGTATCTTTTTCTATTATTCAACCCCATCAAAAACCCGCCGTGCGCGCTAACGACACCAATCGTCGCTCGAACACCCACGTGCCCGGCATCTAGAAAAGAGCAATAGCGCTTGCCAGGGGTGCATGTTACGCGCTACACGTACGCTCGCGTTCGCGAATCCACGCACCGTTCGCAGAATTCTTGCCGTTCGTGGAACTGTAAATATAACGCCTGGTAGGAAAAGCCTCCACACGTACTGAAAATCCCTACCGGTATGTTTTACCATTTTTCCCACGCAAGGGGGTGACAATGTTCCATCCCCTGTAGTAACGCCTTTCAAGACTTGCCGTTGCCATCTGCCGGTGCTGTTCGAACTTTTGGTCAAAATGAAGCGAACGGGCGCCGTTCGCACATTTTTTTAAGCCTTAACATAGATTCCTGGGGCTTACGGCTCGCTTGGCCAAGCTTCGACACTTGTTCATAGCCCACACTATCTCCTCATGGCACCTCCCCTCCTACACAACTTCGCAGGCGGAAGAGGTTAGGGGTAGGACTATATTAGGGTCAACGTTTAAAAAAACTTCAATGTATTTCAACAAATGTTGCCGAAGCTGGACCACATATCAATCAACAAAGCCCCCCCAAAAAAGAGGCGCAGACAACGAAACCGACGAGATCTCACTCACCAGGTAACACCCTCATCGGTGACGGCTTGCGCGTCCGGGGATGTCCCGCCCCATCCCCTTTCGGTCCCAAACGCCGACACCACACCTCCTATCTTCTCCCGCAAAGTCCCCTTCCCTGCCTGCTGCTGCTGCTGCCCCCCCGCGTCTCTTGATGCTTCCGAACTGTTTGACGACCCTAGTGAAGGCAACTTGCCGACCGCGTTACCGCTGGGGTTGGGGTCGGCGGCGGTAGAACGGGGGGAGGTATGGGAGGAGGCGTTTCCGTCTCGGGGGGGGGATGTTCTCGCTGAATACTGCGGTAGTGTAGGTGGCGGTGGCGGTGGTGGTCCCTCGGTAAGGTAAGGGAGAGAAGACAGCTCCGCGGGGAAACTGCTGGGCTTCGAGCTCCATTCTCCTCGGCTGTAGGGGGCATTTTCGGTTCGGGGTTTGGCGGGGGGGGGGGGGGGGGGGGGGGGGGGGGGGAGGGGGGAAGGGGAGGGGGAGGCGGGGAAGGTTATAAACCACGTCGTGATTGAGTGTAGTATTCGCGCCAAGACTACCAATGTAACGTGGAGTTTTACGTGTATGAATTTTGTTTCGTTTGCTCCGCTCGTTTCCATAGCGCAGCTTGTATTCAGTGTTGCTGCACAGTCAACGACACCGAACCCATGTCTGCGCCAAAAGCAAGCGCGACCCGGCAATATAGCGCTTCGATCTACCGCGACCACAGCCTGGCCATTGGGGAAAAGTCTTTGTCTTGGGTATTCGAGGTCGCGCACATCGTGACTCGAACGGCGATCGATGCCTGACGGCTGGTGGAGGCTTTACACGTCGAGCATGTTTCCGGGCGCGCCTACAAGTATCGCCCGCCGGACATGCAGTGCGCCACCCCACCAGGCTTATATTCCTGATGCTAGCAAATACTTGGGCATATTTGGGCGTGTTCAAGAGGACAAACGTGGCAAAATTGGTTTTTTTTTTGGGCGCAACGAATACAACCGGGGGGGGCACATATGGCGCTTTCCAAGAGCACAAAAGAAGATACTTCGTTTTTTTCGAGCACACACGAGCACAATTGGGGGACAACATGGCAAGTGAATAAATGGTATTAACAGGATATATGAGGGTTTGGGGTAACCCAGGTTCGACTCGCAACTTGCAACTACTTCTCTTCTTGTCTTTCGTAGCGTGGAGGACACGCCAGGTTGGGGCAAGGTTCGACGGCGAACCAAGCGACGGTAACGATAGAAGTGCCTCGAGGCAACGAGGGGTGCTTCAGAGGCAAAACAGAGAGTCGACAGTGATTACTCGTCAGCGGGAAACGTGACTACCCGCCTCTCTGTCATCAGAATCTACGGAGATTCCACGACCACTTTCAGTACAAGACACGATATCCAATACCTCTGGAACAGCTACCGTTCATAAAAATCTTCACGAGAAGATCTGCCTACGTAACGGTAGAAAGTGTACCTGTGACCCATACATATGTTGTTTTAATGCTCGTTGTCGAGAAAAAAAGAAAAACAGAAGACAGAAAAAAATCGAGCGGACTGGATATGCGCCTACACCCCACCCGACTCTCCTCCTCTCACCTGCCCAGGCTCTGCCACTCGAAGCACGTCTCTTCCTTGCGAACACCCTCGATCACACCTTCTGCCCACGGCGTTCGGTGCAGCAGCAGGAGCACCGATGGGTCCACGTCAGGGACACCGCGCAGGAGGGGACTGAAGTCTAGCGTCCCCGAAGCCTTCAGCGAGCAAAGAAGCCGGCAAAGCAAGCGCGAAAAAAAAAACGAAGTCGATAGAAAAAAACGAGATATTTTCTCTACAAAAATATGACGAGTCCACCTGTTGCACCGCAAGTGAAGGATACACGTATCGTCAAGGATACAGTTCGAACAGAAGGTAGATGGCGCCCTTGAACTTGTTGTTCGATGCTTGGCGTGTTGTTGTGGTTGTTCTCACAACAGTAGCTCATTGTCATAATGTATTTCGTGGTCACAGGACAGGCTCCAACCAATCGAAGCGTACGAACACCCCAGCGAAAACTAAGCAAGCCACAGCGGCGATATACCCAACCGAATAAAATCGTACATCAGATAATCGTACTGGTATATCAGACAGAAACAAAAGCGAAAGTCATCACCATGCGTACATATTTACACAGTTGGGGGACGCCAGTGGTGGAAAGCATGTTGCGCTAGTCGGACTACTCGTATTGTTACGCATAGTGCACTGTATCTGTCGCAGTCGGCAGGTGCAGAGGGAGCGACGGCTGCTATGCGTAGGGATGCAGACGCTATTCCAACGGGCAACGCACAAGTAGCAGCAGCAGCAGCATGCGCGAAGCGAGCGCGGTGGAACCTCGAGGGCCGGCTCTGGATCCTGCGCTCCGACACACATCCACCCCCCCCCCCCCCCTGTACGGTACGTACCCTGCACCCGAGGAATAATCGTACTGCTGCATTCACAGCAACTAATCGGCTGCCAGCGCGATCTCTACAGTTTCGGACGAGAGCGGTGACTGAATCCGGATCTCGACCGCATCATAATTTTGCAGCAGCACACAGAGCCAGATGGACACGGCCTCGGTATTTGCATTGGCACCAGCGCCAGCACTAACATCAGCCCACACCCCGTTGAGCGTAGCGCACCGCACCGCACCGCACCGAGCCGCACCGCGCGCGTGGACGCGGGCAAGTGTGCGTACAAGCGCTCCTTTCGCCCTTCGTCAGGTGTGACGCACACAATGCGCGGGGGGGGGGACGCTTTACGCACCAAGCGATTGAGCCACAGGCGGGCGGGGGGTGACAAGAATCCGATCCGACAAAAAATGTGCTTTCCGCAATCAACCTTGGGGGGTCAAGTTTTCGCTGCGGCCGCCCCGCGCGCCCGTCTACCCACGCGAAATGGCGTCACCCTCGAGAGAAGGAGTTCAAAGCAAGGATGCGTGTTACCGCAGATTGGCGTGCGATCCTACCGCTAATATGCCTATATTACGTGTGAACGCTCCCGTGCAAGCGGGCAATTCGTACTCTCAAAACAGTACACTTACAACTCTCCGCTCTACCGCTCGCCACTTGGCCCCTAGCGACCGCACGTCCGTGCCACGCCCGCCCCACACATCAGCCCTCGGTGTCCCCGGCGACACAACGGCCGACGAGTCCCAACTCCACGAGCGGGGGGCATGAAAAGCCTCTCCCGGGGACAACTCGCTCTCTCCCCCAGAAGGTGGAGAATCGTAAGAAAGTGTAAACCCCACCCAGCTCCTGCCGTACTGCTGTGCTGCCGTTGTGGATTGGTCGGTACGCACTGCTGTGGTAGTGCCGCTGTTGCTGCTGCTGCTGCTGCTGCTGCTGGACTACTGCGTTTGTTTTTAAAAGTCAAAAGTCGGCTTTCTGTGGTCATGACCTCGCCCCACCAGTGCCAGTGCTGTGTGTGTTCCTCCTGCCGGATGGCCTCTGGTGTAGACACTACTGCTGCTGTACCGCAACTCCTTGCCGGGCTATCGCTCGCCTCTGCGCCCGCCGCCGCCGCCGCCGCCGCTGCTGCTGCTGTGTGATGCTGCTGGTGCTGCTCTCACTCTCTTCAGCTCATGTTCCTAAAGTGTGCTGTGTTTGTTGTGCTTATCTCTGCCGTGCGTGGTTTTTTCACAACTCTCATGTTTCCCATACTGAGCCCTGTAGGCTTCTTTGCATGCCATAGCTGCGTAGATAGCCAGATGCCTCTGTGGATCTGTGCAATTTTTAGCATTATTTTTCGCCTTTTTTGTGTTTTTTTTATAACAATGTACCACGCAGCATGCAAAGTTGAGTTTCAACCATTCAATCGGTCGTACTCACAGCTTTTTTTCACATCATTTAATATAATCGTGTTTTTTTTGTGTAGTGAAATGTAGCTGCTGTGCTGCTGCTGCTGCCGCTGTTGGTGTCTCCAGTGAGTTCGCTTCTAAAAATAAAAAATCGGCTGTCTGTGGTCTTGAGCTCGCCGAGCCAGTGTGTGTGCCCCCTCGCCCTTGCCAGACGGCTGCTGCTGTAGACACTACTGCTGCTGTACCGCAATTCCTCGATGGGTCATCGGCCGCCTCTGCCCCCGCCGCTGCTGCTGCTGCTAAAATAATCGAAGGTCTGACTTCCGGAAAGGGTTTTGCATTTTTCGCGTACCTTAGTGTCAGGGACTTGGTCTGACTGCTTTAATTGACGTTGTGTTTTTTTCCTGCACTTGCGGTACGATTTTTCCACTTAACAAACAAGCGGAATTCGTCTCCCATCCTCAGCGCTCGCGGCGCATGTCATGCCGTCCGAATCCGTCTCCGGATTCAGGTAACGTCTGGCTACTATATTTGCCAATTGAGCTTTCCTTACATATATTACGTTCATCCACGGTTTATTTCTTTTTTTCAACCGCGGTTTTCTTTCCATTTTCTTTCATTTTTCGCCTACCCACAACACAGTTCTCCCTACTATCTATACACAACCTTCTTATTTGCGTTTTGTTTCGTCTTTCTAATTCCTCTATGCAGTGCACCAACACCTACCTTCACGTATGCCTGTGCGCAAAACCACTCCCGCCAAAACCCACAACCACTGTATTAATGGAACATGTTTCAAATGCATGTAGCACCTCAACCTCTTGGTACCGTCCATTACCTTCCCCTTCTCTTGGTCACGTCCTTTTCGCGCAACTACTTTGGAGGGTGGGGCCGCCGACCGCCTATCGGCGGCCCCACCCGATCCTTGTACAAATACAATATGAGCACTTCTGAGAACACCGCACTCACCGTCACGCTCGTTTTAGAGCCTTCTCCCAACCATTGGGTCTCGATACTCGTGGAGGAGTGGCTGAGAGACTGCACCACGTTTTTCAGCTGTTCCACCTGTTTTTTTTTGTGAATAGGCGAAGCGAGACTCGTCAGCACGACTATCCGGGGTATTAGCGAATACAAAACGGTCCCTATATTTATGTCCACCTACGATGAGGATGAGGCGACTTCACAGTCGCTACTAGGTACCTGCACTTCCAAGCGGATGCATCGGTCCGCCTTCTCCTTGAACATATCTGCCGCCTCCGCCCGTTGCAACTCCAGCTCCACAACGCGCGCCCTCAACGGCCCCGACCCCGACCCCCCCTTGCCTTTCGCAGAGCTCCCTCCACCTGTCCCTTCCCCGCTCCCTTCGGCCGTCAGCTCAGGCGGACTCTTGTCGAAACCCAGTTCATGGTGGCGAATTTCACCGCCGCCGCCACCACTACCGCTACCACTATCCGTGCCGTTGCGCCTTTCCGGGGACAGCACCGGTTGTGCCTGTGCCGCCCCCTCCCGCCCCCGCCCTAACCCCCACTCCGCAAAAAGTTCCGACGCGGCTCCGAGCGGTCTACCAACGCCCGCCGCTGCCGCCGCCACCGCCGCTGCCGCCGTCGCCTTTACTTTTTCCGCCCGGACGGGGGAGACTCTACCGTCGCCGTCCGTCTTCGCGTCATGCGCGTCTACTTTTTCGTTGCTGTTTTTCTCGGAGAACCTTTTTTCGCATTTGTCGGAGCGATTGATGTCCGCCGTTACGGCTGTTGCTGCGCCCGACTCGGCGGAACCGGCGGCGGAGAAGGAGTTGCAGGAGGCGTTTGGGAGGGGAGTGGTGCCCGTCACGATGGGGTCATCGGTCGCACCGGTGTCGTCGGTAGCCGTCGGTGGAAAGGTGCCGACGTTGGCCATGATGTCCCGAAGTTCGCCGGACAGGGCCTCGTCTTCCTCTACTCTCGCGCGCTCCAGGCGGTTTGCGCGTTCTCTCTCCTCGTCCAGCTTAACCTGTTTGTGAGCGGCTCGGCTAGTCAGTGCATATGATATGGGTTGACAAGCAATTAGACAAAATTGTCAATTACCTGGTAGTTGCAATAAAAAATAAAAAATAAAATAACTGAGGTTTGTACATACAATGAAACATTTTCGGGACTCGGGGAGACGCTGGTCTCGTTTCTTCTAGTCTCGCGACCTCAAGGCGCTTCGCACGTTCTCACTCCTCGTCCAGCTTGACCTGTTTCCTCGCTAGCGGGCCCGGCTGGTCCATATTGATGTTAACGTTCGGTACCGGTGCATGCATTCGGTAAAGGCAAGGTTACGCACAACAACTCTATGTACGGCTGGCCGATCGGGATATTTCGGCGTACAAACGTTGAGAAAAAAAAGAAGGCAAAATTACCCCCCCGGCATGTAGACGATTATTATAAAAATACCGTTCGCAATTCGAAGTATACTAACTATACCGTACTACTCTATGTCATATCATACAACAAAGAGGTTGCGGAACTGGCTTATCATTCTGGTTATACTCTCACCGTACACACAAATCTCGACAAAAAATTGTCTGGGGTTTATTTTTCTGTTGCCTTTCGTGACCACGGTCAAGATTATCCCGCCCGCTGTACAACATCAGTTCAATTGTTAGTTGCCCTCTCTGTTGTCTGTTACGACGCAGCTACATACAGCCAGCAGCAATAGCAGCAGAAGCACACCTGTCAAAAACCATACGTATATGTTGCACCTAGCCCTGTGACTTCAGTTGCACGCCTCGAACAGGACATGTAACACACCACGCCGGACAAAACTGCCCCCCTCCGTCCCTCTACCTGGGAGATTCGCCCCTAGCTACTGTTTCTCGAGTTTTGGTGTTCCTCGTACCTGAGAGGTAGTTGTGCCGGGCAAACTCACACGAGCAAGGCCCATACCGCCACCTGCCTCGTTTCGCCGAGCCACGCAGGGCACATCGAAACCCGTATGTTTCTGTGTTTTATCGATCTACTGCTACTGCGCTATGTACTGCATCACACATGGTCCTCGAGGCGCTGTACTTGTGGCATTCACGGTACAACAGCAGCCGCGTTGTGAGCTCTCTCCGTTGAGACAGCCACAGACAGTGCTTCTGTGTGTTGTTGTTCTCGCATCAACTACAGTAGTATAACCAAGTCCGTGGTCACAGGACAGGCTCCATTCACTCTGGAGTGGAAGAATACCCCAGGAAAACACACGCAAACCAAAGTGGTGCACGCATATATCATACGCTGAAGGAAATCATAAGCATGCATCCGCCAAGAAAAAAAAAACAACGAAATCGGAAGTCAGTCTACGTACGTGGCAGGCCCATACTGTTACTTGCGTCTCAGGACTCGCATCTGAAACCGACTGCACCGCATGCCACTCAGGGCACCCAACCAATGCCCAACATCCGAGGAGAGAAAAAAGGAACTCTTAGTAAGGAAGAAAGAAAAGAATAACGAAATAAATAGAAAACGACCCAAGGAAAACATTACATACGTGGCAGGTATCAAGTTACGTAGAGTCGCTAGCAGGGGAGTGTGTATGTGTATTTGTGTGCGCTACTGTACGTACCAGGTATCTGGCGTGTGAGAGTGGCGTGTGTGATGTCACAAAAACAGTATACAGCAGCACAGTAGAAGCAGTACAACGGCAGTCATGTTTCAAGGTCATGTCTCTGTGCCAGTAGTCACGACGTATGTGTGTGATTGGTGCACAGCTGGAGATCGAACCATGGCAACGTTTTCACGTCTATTGCAACAATGAAAACCACATCGTCGGGCCTCATACCAGGTATACTCCCTATTACGACTTTGCCACTTTTCGTGCTCTCGGGGCGTTCTCGCCCGGGCCGCGTGCCCAGCACCAAAAGCTCCGGGACGGGGACCGCCGCCAGGGCGGTCGGCGCATGCCCCGCCCGCCCCCGCGCCCGCCCGGCACCGACGGTCGGCGCGCTCGGCCCGCAAAGGCGTGCGCACCAGCTCAATTTTGCGGGGACACCTTAGCGCACACCCCGAACCGGGAAAGCCTACATATTTCTCCAGGCGCGTGCAGCAGCACACGCAAAACGCACCGGGCGCAGGGCCAGAGCGCACAGACACACCAGACACACCGCACGCCCAGCAGCAGCGCAGCCTCCTAGCAGCAGCAGCCTGCAACTCTTTCTTTTTTTCACACATCTACTTTCCAGCTTCTGGACAAGCCGCGGTCACAGGTGTCGTTCCTTCCGCCCCCCCGGTTCTTGCCTTCAATTTTATCATGCACAGGGTTCAGCAATCCAACTGCTCGTCGATTTTTCATCGAGTGTTGCTAACTAATGCTCTCGCGCTTTCCGCAAGTCAATTTGTGCACAAGAAAAAGTCCCCACGAATTTATATGAGTATGCACTCGTGGGGATTCGATCTCTCGAAACTGACCTATACCAGGCTCGAGGATAACCTGATACGCCACCGGGGCGACCGGTCGTACTCTATGCGCGTGTGGCTGTTGTAGCTGCTTGCTTTGGTCAGAGCCTGCGATGCCCTGCCCGACCATACGTCACCACCTATCTCGGGCGCTGCTGCTGCTGCTGCTGCCCGACCATACGCCACCACCTATCTCGGGTGCTGCTGCTGCTGCTGTCAAGTGAAGTGACGATGTAAAGTGCCACTCGGGTAAGGGCCGTTTGAATTTTATATTAGTACTTAAACGTTCATTATACTCTATGCGCGTGTGGTGTTCATCGTGCTCGAGTGCTCGTGCTCAATTTCTCGTCGTGCTGGACCACGAGCACGAGTCAAGCTTCCAATAGCCAGCTCAGTACATTATAATAGTGCAGTACAGAGCAGCAGTCACACCCAGGTTGAACAGCGGTTCAAATGTGTGTTCTGCTAGGACATGAGACGACGCATGGGGTTGAGTTACGTACGTAATATTGCTACTGCTGCTGTACCCGTAGTACGTATGTGTAGACCTTCTACTGCTACTGTATGACAACATATACCGGTACCTGGCCTTCGCGTGGGGGGATGCGGTGAAATCGAGTAACTTTGAATTTTCAAGACACCTTCAAATCCCGATATCATAAATGAAATATAGTAAAGATGTAACACGCACCTTGCAAAGTTGAGTTTCAACCATTCAATCGGCCGTGCTCACAGCTGACGTTTTTCCATTTTTTCAAAAATCCCGCCGAGAAGTTTCGCTTTTTTTTTTCCACTAAAACCCTTTTAGCACCGCACTGCTCCCGGTAAAGGGACAAAAGCACTTCGAGGTAGACTAGGATCGTCTTCGGAGCTGGAGAATGATAAGGGTTATTTTCGGTTGATAGTGCCGATTGCGCGCTACGATATTGTGCCTCTGCAATCGGTTAGCACCGATATGAAAGCAACCAGTAGTGTCAGTGTGCGGAGTGCTGCCGGTTGCCGCTATATTTCGGGTATTTTCAGCCGGCTCATGCCCGCACTATATAGAAGGACCAGTATAAGAGAAACCTATCTTATACCGAAGATATATATATATATGAGTTTTGAAAACGCGCTGCCCACTGCAAACGTCTGCGACGTTCTATACCACCCAGGTTCACAGCACTATTCCACCCGTCGGTACAGTAATTCTTAGGGAAACAAAACATATATTAAGCGGACTCTTGTGCTCACCGCACTCGTTTTTCCCCAAGGGAACCACGTCCCGGAGAGGAACCTAGTATGTTTACAGTCGACCCCGCTTTAAAGACACACCGCGTTTTTTTTTTGGGAGTGTCTGTAACGCGGGGAAGTGTCTTTAGGATTCCGGGGCCACTAACTCACCGTCCCCGGGGCCAATGGAGGTGTAACATATGTCAAAATACGCGCATTTGGAGCAGGAATGCGACCACGAAACTGTGTTGCTTAAAAACTACAACACGTGATATGAAAGGCCGCAACACTACTGCTGTAGTACACTCCAATACTTTACACATTTTGAATTTCCCTCCACCACCGAAACGCGGGAAGGAGTGCAGCACCACCTATTGTAATGTGTACGGCAGTGCGCTGTTGTTGATGCAGGCTCTTGCTGTAATGTGTACAGCAGTGCGCTGGTGTTGTTGCAGGCTTTTCTTATTGTCAAGGCGTTATCCTCACGGTGAACATCATGCCCGAGATATCGCGAACACACCTGTGAGACACATCAGTTCGTTGAAATTAGCTCTGATACGATACACGCAAGTTACCTGCCACATAGGGACGAAACAAACCCAGTCGACCCCTTAGAAGGACACTAGGGAACGGTCGGTAGCGCAGACCACAACATACAAAAAAATCGGGCAAATACACCGAAAAGAGGACACCGTTCTTCCCCAAAGGTCAACACGAGGCAAAAACACAAAACAAAAATACCAAAAATTAACTCCACGAGAAAAAATCCCAAACTTTGACTGCCTGACACGAGTCGAGACTTTGACTGGCACGTGGGTTCGCCACATGGCTTCAAGTCGGCAGCTGACGACCCGCCAGCAGATGGGAGGAATCTCTCCATACCCACACGCGGTAGTGCGGGCTGCAGCAGACCGCTGTCGATGTTATACAGCAGTGTGCTGCCCCAGCAAAAAAAATTGGGGGGGGTTCGCAAAGTGGAAAAGGTACCCCTCCCTTATTATTGTACATCTGCGGGGCACCATGTTCTGGGAAAAAAATGTGTCTTTATACCGGGGAGTTTCCTTAAGAAGAGTGTCTTTAAAGCGGGGACGACTGTAGATATAATTTCCATTTTTGCCTGTTTTCGGATATATCTCTTCGTGCTCGCACCTTTATCCGAAACACCACAGGGGCTGGACATAATTCGGACCCTGCGGTCACTGTCGTCGCGGTATGGGCGCGATCCGTGCAGTGCGTCGCGCGTCGCAGGCGTTTTTAACTTTTTTGGCCGTGGGCGTGGATAAGGCAAATCCCCGGGTTTCCGCAACACCCGCATCCCATATTCCCGTGAGAGGCCTTACTTTTACGCACGTAAGGTTATGATGTAAATCTCAAAAAAATGCGCACATCATGCATGCGTACCAGGTAACATTCGGTCAGTTATTGGCCCTGTCATGAACACAGCCATGAACACAGCCAACACGCAGAGATCACAACGCAAAGAAAAATGCCGCCCAGCAGCACCAGCAGGCAACACCGTGCGTGTGTGGCACACCCATCTGCGCCGTGCTGCTGTGGCTATTTGATTTTTTCGGCGCCTGCTTCGTATCTGTAATCGACGACCTGTCTTGTGCTGCTGCTGTGGGCGGCATCGCCATTCTGGGCAAAAATATTAGGACCGTTTGAATTTAAGACTTTGCATCAACGGTTCTTATCATTACATTTTCGATCATCCCGTGAGTACACCCAGCTATGTGTAGACAACAAAGAACATGCAGATAACACAGACAACGCTACAACCGTGCCCAGCAGCACAAGGAGCAGCAGGCAACATCATGCGCGTGTGCATATCCATACGTGGTGTACTGCTGTTGTGGTTATGTGCTACATACCGCAGTACAGCAGTACGTACAGCAACAAACAGATGCGTTGGTCCGTGCTCGAACTTCGCCAGGCCAGGCCGGTATTGGAGAGAAAAACAAGGTGCTGAACAAAAACAATAGAGCAGGGCCATCTCCAACTGGCACGAAAGCACTCACCCACATAAGAACCCAGTCAGCCACCCAACCACCCACCCAATCACCCACCCAATACCCGATCAACCCGCCCCCCCAATAAACAACCCAAGAAGCATGCGCTACAGCAGCGCAGCAGCAGTACGTTCAGCAGCAAAAGTATGCGCTTGGTTGAGCTTCAATCCCATACCTGGGGGGTGTTACTCTACGCATTAAATTGTCGGCATTTTTCGCGGGGGAGAGCTCGTCATTGCTTGGTTTTATGATGGATTTTAATATTTTCACGCAAACCGCTGCTTTGTGGCTTCGATTGAGTCGGCCTACAGGGGTTGCCCGCAACCGCAGCAGGCGCGAAGACCCGGGACCGCGGATGGTAATTTTTTGCCTGCTAGCGTTGCAGTCTGTTGAGGATGGTGGTGGTGGTGCTTCTGTGGAGTGGGTATATAGACGCAAGTAAACTCACAACATGTTGTGTCTCTCGTGGATCAGGCGAGGGTTCGAAATACAAGTTGATTCCAGACTGGGTTTTGGGCTTTTCATGTACGCACCGCGCCAACACACGGAGGAGTGCTGCTAGCAGCTGCTGCTTTGCAGATTGAGCCTTTGAACGAACTCCAGTAGTCTGCTGCTGATGGCAGCCGCGAGGGCCCGAGACCACGGAAACGAAACTGCTACTTGCGGGTGTTGTAGTCTGGTGGTGGTGGCGGCGGTGGTGGTGGTGGCGCTGTGGCATAGTCGATACAAGTACATGACCTGTGTCGAAAAACGGATGTTTCTCAGACTACAGTACGTCGGCCCTGACCTACCCACTACCCATCACATCGACAGATCGAGGGCTCCGAGAAACACAACTAGTCACACTACAGCGGGGATGCATGGTGTTGGGGCGCCGGCTGCGGCGTCAATAGTCTGAGCGTCTGAGTTGCGATCGTCTCTATCTCTCGCGTGTGAGCTGTGTACGTAGGCCACCTTTCAGCAAGTCTCCCAGCAGCGCCGCGATCGACGCGTCTAGCTCGGTGCAATCACCGCCAATATTAGTTATCTTGATAAATTCCTTACAAAAATCGTGTTTCATCATCTTATAAACATATTTTAAGGACGTCAGCTGAGAGATTCATTATTATTTGCCGAAAATGGCCAAAATTCTTTATATTAATAGTACTCGTGCTGGACTTGAGTTGGGATTACCACTCTTTTACGATTCTCTGCCACGACGGGGAGAGAGCGAACCGTCCCCGGCTGGGCGCCTTCCCCCACCCCCCGTTTCTCGAGCTTCGGATAAGAACGCAAGTGTCACCACCACCAGGTACATCTTCTTTGCTCAAGCATGTCAGGCAGTCAGATGTTGGATACTTCGATTTCGTTCTTGCGCCACACCCCTAGGCACTTCCCGGAGGGGAACCTTAACCTTGTACGAAGTAAACGTGTACAGAAGCATCAAAAGCAGCAGTAGCTCATATCATACCGGTACAAGTCATTGGAGCGCCTGTGTTCCCCCTTTTCGACTCGCGACGCCCCCCGGGATTATTCAGGTGCCTCCTCGCGTAATACTGGCTGCAGAGAAAGAGCAACAAGTCGAAATGTATGTGTCAACTCTGTCGCATGGATCTCATTATTTGTTGCAAGATTGGAGATTTGAGTTTGTGTGATCGATGTAGGTGCAGGTACACACAGCAGTACTTCGCGTAGCCCGTAGTACAACGTACACAAGCAGCAAACTGCATACTATGTCAAAAGGTACCCGAGGGTATACAATGCCATACCCAAGCACACCCTGCTCCTTGTTTTCCTTGCTATATCAGCAGCATGGTGGTATCATACCGGTACCAGGACACCAAGTAACCAATACCGGCAGTACAGGTACAAAGCAGGTACGAAGTACCCGCCCGTTCAAAAAATGATCGGTGCAGCTCTGCAAGCTTCGAGCGAAACATCGCGAATGTTTTGTTCGCAACTACGTTCGCAACATCGGCGAGGTAGACAGAGCAGCGTCGATCTAGCATCGCCGTGCCTCTGCGCACATAATGGCAGCAGTATGGCAACAACGCGACGGGTATTATACGTCTTGAGTATAATGGTGATTTCTACAGACTGCTGTCTGTTCGTATATTTGCGCCGCGCTCCGTGACTACTTCAATGTACAGCAAGCTGTAGATCTGAGACAGCTCTGGCACGTAATATGCCTGTTTCGGCTTGCTTGCGAGAACAGAACACTCTACCGGTCCCGACCATACCCTCTCCTTCCTTCCTACCTGCTACTCCCGCGCCAATGGCAAAACCCATCGAACACCGCCTACTTTCCACCACCTCCAATGGCTCGCTTTGAGCTGCCCCATGGAGACTCACCTCCAGCTCAATGATCCGATTGCATCTGCGCTGGAGCTCCTGGATGAGGCTTGACTCTGTCTCCGATTGCTGCTTCCGAGAAAGACGCAACGAGAGCACCTCTTCTCTGAGCGCCTGGAAATCATCATCACTTCTCGCTTCCCTTTCAACTTGTCCACGCACACCCTCCGATGTCACCATGGCAGCTCTCCCTGCACGAACTTACACTGCTCTAGCAAGAAGCAAGAGCGGAGAGCTGGACACAGGCATGCAACCGGCTAAAACTGCCCTTTTTACCCCCCCATTCACCACGCCCACGCAACTGTTGCAACTCCCCATACAGTTGAGTATTGATATAGTGCTGAAGTTATAGTGCTTGATTTCTTCATAGTGCGGTTAAAAGCGCTTGGCATGAAAGTAATTTTATTTATTAATATAAACATTACAAGTGATATTGCCCCTATCCGATATACTGCTGGTATTGCTGACCGGCATACACCAGCCCTATATCAAGACGACCGCTACAATACACATCACAGCGCACAGCTGCACCTGTGCTGGACAGCAAGAACAGCAAGGCCTTCTGACTGCTGTACACATCACAGATTCGCGATGAGCATAGCTTTCAATAGTGGTCCCGCGGGCGTGTCATTGGCGAGAGTGCTCGTAGCTTTCTTCGCGACCCGCAACGGACGGACTGCGACCAGACATCCTAGCTCGAGAACGCTTGCATCGACATCAACATCATCTCGTGACTCTTTCGGCGACCGATTTCATGACTTGTGGCGAGCGGATCGCCATGGCCTCGAACTTGACATCACGAGCGCGCAGAACTCTAAGGTCAAGCGGATGAGGTAGGAGAGGTTACCTTCTGGTGGTGATGTTATGTCGTATTGTCTCGTGGTGTAGTTTGCTGTGCTGTGTTGTTACAGCTGTGGTGTGCTGGGCTGTGCTGGACTGTGCTGGGCTGTGATGGGCTGTGATGGGCTGTGATGGGCTGTGCTACTGCTGCGCTGTGCTGCTGCGCTGTGCTGCTGAGGTGTGGTGGTTGTGGTGTGCCGTTTGCTGTGCTTTACTGCTGTGGTGTGCTGTGGTGTGCTGCCGTGGTGTGCTGCTTTGCTGTCGTCCTGCTGTGCTGTGCTGTTTTGTGTTGTGCTGTGGATTGCTGCTGTGTTCCTGGTCGGCGCATCGAAGGTATTATGGAGCTGTGTAGTCATATGGACTCATCATAAGCATCCTTACAAACAGCATTATCATACATACCATAGCCCCTAATCGAAGCGGACCATGTTTCACCTGGTGCGGGTGGACTATATACGGCTGTAGCAGGCTGTAGCGTAGACGGCCAGGCATGATGCACCTGGTACACCAACAGGTACACATCATATACCAGGTATAGCGCTTATTATAGCTCTATGGTGCCACTGGGTCAGATCGTTGTATGCCTGTATAGTCCCTCGATGGGGCACCTGGGACCTACCTGCCAGTGCGCAATTCGATGCGAGTCCACGAGGGAAGGGCTCAAGTCTTGTCGCGATAAAAACGAAGGCACGGATGTCTGTATAGTGCGGCTGGATGATGGAGAGTGCTCGGATGAGTTCGACGTGGTGCAAGGTCTCAGACAAGGATGCGTGCTCGCGCCACTGCTGTTCATGTTTTTCACGGCGGTGCTTCGTGTGGCCGAGAAACGCTTCCTCGCTGATGCAGCCATCACGGACAACATGGTACAGCTCCAACGAAAGGAGAAAGGCGAGAAGAAGGGCACTTCACGCATAGGCAAAGTCGACGGGCGGAGGGAGAAGGAGGGGGAGGAGGTGCAGAGATTCTGGGGTATGCTGTACGCGGACGATGCGGGCATCGTATCGCGATAATCAGAAGGGCCGGAGAGGATGATGACGGTGATCGTGACTGCGTGCTCGTCGTTCGGGCTTACGGTCTCCGTGGTTAAAACAGATATTATGTGCCTGCAAACCAAAGGCGGGGGGAAGGTGTCGTTTACAATCAATGCAGCCGGCCAGGTATACAAACAAACAAACGGGTTTGTGTACTTGGGCGGGGCTATCACCGCAGACAGAGACCTTAGCATTGAAATAACGCGGCGTCTTCCGAGGGCCTGGGCGTTCTTCCAGCGGTACAAGATGGAAATCTATGATCGCCCGGGTGTGCGCTTACGGTTGAAGGTGCGGTTGCTGAAAGCTGAGGTGGTCGAGACACTGCTTTACGGGTGCATGACGTGGAGCCCGAACAAGCCTGGCTATGACAGGCTACGACGGGTTCCCCACTCCATGCTCCTCCGATGCCTCGGATGGAAACGGAAGCGCGACGACCACACCCTATCGTACGCCGACGCGTTCGCCAAGACAGCTTCACACACTAACCGCTATTTAATAACACACACTGTTAGTACCACACAAGGCTACCACACACACTACCGCTCACACACCAGAACTCTTTTGAGAACAATTGTTTGCTTAACGCCTTTTACAAGGGAAAACCTGTTTCTAGGAGGAAAATTTACGTGGAATTAGTATAGGGAGGGGTTCGGGGGTTCTACAGATGGTTGACCTTTTTGGAGCTTCGGAGGGAAAACATGACGAATAAAAACTGACCCGTGCAGCATCCTTCAAACAGAGCAACCCGGGCTGCTACAGTTAGTAGATCGATTAGCAGGCGACGATTATGCTGTCTAACTCCAATGCAAGCACCTGTAAGACACACGACCATAGCTTGAGCCTACCGTGTGCTGCATGCCCGCGCCATGGTAAGACCGCCGCGCTTGCTTGTACCAGGTCCTTTGTACTGAGGGTGCGTGATACATGGAGTCCGGAAGGGTTAACTTGACCGCTGTCGAACTGCGCACAAGTTTTGGTCGACGAATTGCTCGCAGTTAGTGTAGGATAAAGTTTGCAGCGGTAAAAGCGTTAACCCCGGTGAAGAATCCCATGGCCTAGTAGGCATAGAAATACTAATATCCGAACCAAACACGCCTGTTATTGGTAAAAAAAAGGGCAGTTATGTAGGTTTTGCTGTATACTGTAGGTCCTACCTGGTATATTCTGTGGTTTCCCGTGATAGATACAGATAATGATGTGTCATTGTTGAAACGCGAGACGAGATAACCACGGACATTGAGGAGCCTCGGTAGCCACAAGTATACACCCATCATGCCAGAAATGACCTCCCCTATCATCCTATCATAAATTGTGTCTAATGATTGATAAGTTGCCGCGCCACCTTCCACGGGTTCTCAAACGCAAGTTTGGGGGTTTTGAAGTTGGCAGTACGGTTAGGGTTAGGTTTAGGATTAAATCATAGCAGATAGAGCCGAACACTAGCGTCCCAAGACCTTCAACGGGCTCTCAGCTGTGACTTCGGGGCTGGGGTTAGGGTTGGGGTTAGCGTTAGGGTTGGCGTTAGCGATAGGGTTGGCGTTAGGATTACTTCATGGATCCAAAAAACGGCTCTCTCAATATACCGGTCGATGCGGAATTTTGGGTGAGGTTTTCTTCGTGTTGATCCTACTGTAGGACGACCATGTACGATCTTGTACGATCGTGTCGAGATATGGATCAGGTGTAGGATGTATTCGTCTTTATATATATTATGGATCCAAAAACAATCGTCTCGAGTCTCGAGTATAGATTGCGGACTTGACGTTAGGTTTTGTTCATATCATAGATCAAATAACAACCATATCAAGATATGGAATTGCTCTACTAGCTGTCAATATACATGTAGTACCCCTTGAGATAGGACTTTACTGTTCCTCCAGGGAAAAAAAAATAGCGGGGGTACCCGGTGTACGTTCGTATGATATGTACCCCTTAAGAAAGACGTTGGGCGGGTGGGAAAGTCGATCAATTCTCATGGGCACGCTACTTGACTCCTTTCAATCCTACAGTGCTACGCGCTCTCGGTCCCCTGTGCCCGAGGCGGCCGTCTCTGGCAAGCGCGACTCCTATTCTGTCGCTGCTCTCTGGCTGTCCTATTTTTTCGTCTCTGGAAACGATCGACAAAATTTCGTCTGTTTAAATCAAAATCCCTTCCACGCCTCCACAAACACCACTTTCCTACGTAAAGTTACATTATTACTGTTCCAGGAAGACGAGCATATCGGGGGTGTACGTACGTGTGCGTCCCTTGAGAAAGACGTTGTTATTGCTCTTCCAGGCGAACGCAAATAATGTCTGGGGTGTACGTACGCACGTACCCCTTGAGACAGGCTTTATTGTTCCTCTAAGCGAACGAATACATATGTCGGGTGTGCCACGCTTTGAATGCCCGACAGCGTATGGACTCGACGGAAATACGTGTCACTGCTGCTGTTGCTGTGGTGTGGAAAAAAGGGAGGGGGAAGATAAAGAGCAGAACGAGCCGTTTGGTACGAGGAACTGCCCATCGAAGAGAGAGAACACGCACGCAACGAACGATAGATAGGGGTCGTAGTGAAGTCTTTCAGTGAGGGTGGTTACTTGAGGAGCTCTATAATAGTTTACCCGAAATCTGACTGAGAACAAATAAACCTAGCTGTGTTACCCCATGAACAACCGTAGTCCGTATAAAACAACATTTGAAGGTTTTTATGGTTTGCGGGGACAGATTGATGAAATGATTGATGACTGAACACCTTTGCATCACCCTGTTGACTGTTGACCTCGCTAGCTAGCACTATCAATAAGAGGAGTCGCCGACCTACGTCCTTTATGAGGACATACGTAACCCGTAACACGCGCGACGGAGTATTGCACACCGCTTAGAATACTTTCGTCGAAATCCTCGATCTCACAGCTGTATGTCGTGTAGCTTTATGTTTGTAGTAAAAGTATTGAAAACGCAGTCCACGTTCTTGTGCATAATAACTCCTCAGGTTTTGAACACCCGCCAGACAGCACCACCGTGTTGTTAAGCAAAATGCGGTACTGCTGTAAAACCCAGTCCTAACGTGATATGTTTCAGAGAAAGATAGAAAAGAGGGCTGTTCGTTACAAGGAACTACTTGTTGAGAGAGATGCATGCATATGTAGTAGTAGCTCGTATAAGGACAACGAGAGAGAGAGCTGTTCGTTACAAGGACATAGCTGTTGGGCTGTTACTAGTATGCTTGCCGGTAGTCAGCTTCTAACGCACCACGAACGAAATATAAATACACGGAGGCAGCAAGAGACCCGTTCGTTGGAACAACGACAGTGAGTGCCTCTTGGTCTTGTCTACTGCGTCTGCTTGTGACGAACTATTATTTGTTAATATGCGACACACCAATGACTAGTATCTTTATAGTCTCGGCATACCAGGTATAGTTACAAAAAAAACGAAACCACAACCCTGGCTTGGTCTTTTATTTGGGAAACCGTGCTTCTTATGCTAAATCTAGTGAAACGGCTCCCGAGATTCGTGTTTTGCTGTAAATCTCAGCCTGGTTTTCGACAAATACGTGTTCCTCGATTCTTAGAATAGAGTACGAAGGAGGCGTCCTGTACGGTTGCATATGAACAGCTGCCCTGTACAGCAGTATATGCGAGGGACCATCACAAAGCGAAATAGCACAATGGAGGGAGAGAAAAAAGTATATACATACATAAAGAAAGAGTTGCGGTTGGCCCGGCAAACCTGCACGAGATGTTTGAAGCGTATTTTGCTTCGTGCAGCTCTACTTAAAGTTGAACATCGGCGGTTGATTTCACAGCTGTCGTATTTGTACGTAGTTTGATACAAGCAGGTGGTCTGTACTACTTTCTCGCGAGCACAACAATACTTCCTCACGTGCGCGAGGAGGAGAATAAAACCGCCGCTCCACAAGGCTTATGTGTAGCCGGTGCAATAGGTTTACAGTCCGAACTGCACTACCTCCAGCAGCAGCTGCGCTCTTATGCTAAGTATTGGTGATCGTACCTGTGACACATGACGAGGACGGCAAGTAAATTGTTCAGTACGAATTGCCTAATTGCCTCCAGCAGCAGCTGCCCTTGCAAAAGGTGAATATTCCAAGGGTGTGCTTGTAAACCCACGTAACCCCGGAGTGTACACCCTGCTAAATACCCTAGCAACGTTCGTGTAAACCCTAGGGTTGGGCACTGGAAACCTCAATCCGTAGATATAGTACTGCCTTCGAGAGCAACCCGCATACTGGACCGCAGCAGTACACTGGGCACTGGCCCTCCCACAACGACTTTGATGGGTTTTCATAATATTATGTGATGCGTTTCTGTGGACGTGCGTGCGTAATATCAAACGCACTGCCGGTATCTACTGGCAGACTCAATCAGTAGATAGCTACTGCCAGTAGATTGCTGCTGCCAGTATAGATCGTGCCAGTGCCCAACCCGTAATGCCTGTGGTGCACGACGACGACGGCAGGTCTTTTCAGAAGCGAAGAACGCGAGACGACAAGGGGAAGGCATTGGTCGAAGGTCATCGCTTGGTGTGCGACCTCATCGAGGCCGGCCACAAGCCTTCCCTCGTTATCGTCTCCCATGAGGTGGGACATCGTGCTACGTTAGAGGTAGCGCTTTTGGCTTTTTTCTGAATGACGGGAGTCTTCCTTATAACCCTAGCTCATCGAAAGGTCATTACGGTTTCGCAATATTAGTATGTTTTATACCGAGGCCACAGGTTTGGCCATCGGGTTGCACTCAAAGGTGTCGGGAGACGGCACTTCAGCCCTTGACGGACGGTAGTCTTGCCCCAATAATGTGCCTTGACTGACGGTAAACTACTATGTTTTAGTGTGGAACGATCGATTTGACACCCTTGACCGCTGGGCGTTTTCCCTTGACTGACCGTCTCCTGACATCTCTGGTTGCACTTGCAGTTTACTCAAACATGTTTTTGTGTGTGAGGCATACAGCTCCTCAGTTGAGCCCCTGAAAAACTATAGTGCGCCTCTATCGCAGTACGCGTCGCCAAAAAAAATCAAAGCAAGGTGTACGATTGACGGCGTCGGGTAGAGGGGCCGGCAGGAGCGAGGGCTTTGTGTTACGCGCGGCGGGGGAGGAGAGGAGAGGGGGTGTGAGCCGCGTGAACCATAAACTTCGTGTAGGCGGAGCGTGGGTTGTGCGGCGGCCTGTAGTTTTTTCTTGTACCGCAATAGGGGGAAAAGGCCACGCTCAGGAGGTCTTTGTACTTTGATACCTGGTCCCCGCCTCCGCCTAAAAATGAAGAACGGCTATTTTTGTGGCAATTTCGTTTGTTGAGTAGTACGCCTAGCTTTTCGTTCGAATGGGCATTACTATACTGTAGGAGTAGCAGGAGGGAGAGGCTACAACCCGAGGCGGCTTGATGATTCCCACCCCACCCCACTCTACCCACGCACCCACGCGACCACGCACCCGCGCGTCCACGCACCCACGCGTCCGTGCACCCACGCATCCACCCACCCACCAACCCACACCCCTCTCACACCTTACCTCACCCAACCCCCACCCCATCCCTCCCCCCACCCACCCACCTCCACTCCCCCCCCCCCCCGCCGGTGCTTCTTTGTGTCTCGTTCGCACGACGAAGGCGCTCGGCGCGTCCCCAGGTCCCCGATTGCAGGCTGCATTGGAAACCCTCTCAGCCGACGTAGTTGCGGTAGCGTCTTCCGAGGTGGTTCAGCACTGCTGCGACACGGTTACGGCGCAGGGGGTGGTGGCGCTGGTGGCGAGGCCTGTAATCCCGCTACCTGCCGTCCTTCAAACGGTTTTGATTTGCGATGGGATTCAGGATCCAGGTGGGTACGGATACGGATGTGTGATTTTTTTGTAGCAGCAGCCTCCTTTGCTTATTGCTCTGTTGCTTTTTCCTATTCTGCCGTGCTCTGCTTTGCCTTGCTGTGTTTGTTATTTCGATCAGAAGGGTTTCTTTTCTTTGCTTTGCTTGTGCTGTGCCGTGTCGCCGTTTGCATGGGTTTGATTTGGTTTGGTTTGGACCAAAGGACACCAGGTACGGAGGGCTGGGACCAACGCATGCGTGTTGCCAGCGCGGCATGGGAGGAGACGAACCTGAATCGGCTGTGCGTTTTGTTTTTCCTGACCAACGGAAGCGTCGATGATTCCCCCCCACCCCCTCTTGGTGATCGCGATGTCTGCCTGGTCGGTGAAAACCCGACATACTCCATCCCGGCATTGTAGAAATGCGAGGGTCTACCGCCATACGACTACGGCTATGCACGAAATGAGTACACTCTCACCCCCCCATGAACTTGCGCTGTAGCTGTAACCGTTGCCCCTCCCCCCCCCCCCTGTGCCTGTGCCCAACGTTTTCGCACGCTTGACAGGGAACCTTGGGACGCTTGTGAGAACAGCGGCAGGACTGGGAGTTGACGCCGTGGTGAGATTTTTGGTTCGGGCACAAAACGACACACCAGTCTGACCGTGAAATATAGTGCTTTTTCACAAGACGCTTACGGCATACTCTAATGCTGGCTGGCGGATTTTCAAAGGAGCACTATATGTAAACATAGTGCTGCTTCTCAAGACTACGGAATATTCTCTAATGGGTTGGCGGACGTCCGAAACATGGCTATGTTCTTAAGATCAGACTGGTAGTAGTGATGAGGCGATGCCGCGCGAATTAACGGTCACGCCGCATCGGGAAAAGGCGGGTTTTCATCGATTCTGCTCATACGGTTGACTTCACGCCTTTTTGTTGTTGTTATTGTTGTTGTCGCTGTTGTTCTGACGCGTGTGCCACGATAGGGTACAGTACAGTACAGTACAGTACCTCTTTTTGGCGAAATATTGGTGACTGACCTCAAGTGAGGAATGACAGGGGTACAGTGCATGGTGCCTCTTTTTGGCCAAAATATTCGTGACTGACGGGGCTTCTCAAACAGACTAACAAAATACTCGATATTAGTGGCATTCCGGTTGGGCGTTACCATATTGACGCATGCTGCGATAGGGGTGCAGTACAGTACCTTTTTTTGGTCAACACCTTTCTGACCAAGTGAGGAATGATAGGGGCACAGTACAGTACCTCTTTTTGGCCAATATATATATATACATTGTGACTGACGCGCCTCCTCAAACAGACTTCCAAACTACCCAATGTCGGTGAAATACCACTTGGGTGTTACAATGTTGACGCGTGCTACGACAGGGGTGCAGTACAGTACCTCTTTTCAGCCGAAACCTTTATGACTGGCCTCTAGTGAGGAACGATAGGGGTACCGTACACAGTATCCCTTTTTGGCCAAATATTTGTGACTGACGGGGACCGACAAACTGCCCAATGTCGGTGGAACACCAATTGGGTGCTACAATATTGACGCGTGCTACCATAGGGGTGCAGTACAGTACCTCTATTTGGCCAAAACATTTCTGACTGACTGATTGATACTAATCAACGCGTGCTACGATAAGGGTGTAGTACCTTTTTTTGGCCAAATTACTTCTTACTGACGGGTGGGTCTCCTTGAACAACATACTATACCCAGTGTCGTCGGAATACCAATTGGATGTTGCAGATTTTTCGATATCATATGTACCTACAAAGTGGACCCTGAGATTGTTCATCCATTTTTCCAAGAAGTCAGTTCCTGTGTGAGTGTGAGTGTGAGTGTGAGGTATAGCCTCTTGAGTGAAGAGCCTCAAGACACGTTAGGGGCTTTTTTCCTTAGGTATTCTTCCGCTTCAGAGTGACTGGAGCCTGTTTTGTGACACGGACGGACTTGATTATAGCTTAATGTCAGAGCAACAACAACAACAGTCGCGCCCCCTACCGTATTGTTAGTACTATTACAGTAGTAGCATATGTAATAGCATATGCCTTCTTGTCGCCACGCTTAAGGAGGCGCTCCACTTGGAAACGCGACGTTCTGCAGTCAGGCACAATGCTAGTATTTTTCCCCGCCGTTTTGCTTTTTGGCTGAAGGGGTAGCACGTGCGTGCGCGTGTTTGGTAGGAGGGTGAGTAACCCCCCTTATTAGGAGTAAGAACGGTTCTCCGTCTCGAAAGGGATTCGTGGTTAATAATCAGATTACTTAGGCAAGGAAAAAATACCCCCCCCCCCCCGCTGACTATTATCGTTAGCGCGTCTCCCGGGTCGGACTTATGTTAAGACGATGATGATTGTGATGATGATGATGACGATGACGGCAATGATTATGACGATGTCGATGATGGTGATGGTGATGGCGATATGGCAATGATGACGATGATGATGATTATGATTATGATGGTGATTATGATGACGATGACGATGACGATGACGGTGATGATGATGACAATGATGATGATGATGATGATGATGATGATGATGATGATGATGATGATGATGATGATGATGATGACGTTCTCACATTGTGACAGGTGTTGACGGGAACGTGCGTAGATTACTGGGCGCCGAAGACGGTACGGTCGGCAATGGGAGCATCTTTTCGTGTTCCGTCGTTGAGATTGGAAACGTGGGATGAGGTTGTGGGTGAGTGCAATTCGTGGAAGGGGTGTACTGGCTGTCTGGCTGTCCTAAGTGACTGACTGGGCGACTGACTGACTGATCGTGTGACTGATGTGCTTAGGACCGTTATAAGTCATTAACGACACATAAACAGCGAAGTATTTTTCGTTCAGCGAGTTTAGGCAATGCTTGGTTTTGCATTATTTCCATGTATTTGCCAACTAGCTTGAAGGCTTGCTGCTTGTGTTCCTTCGTTGGCAAATTTACGGAAACATTTACTTGCCATTTGGGGAAAATTTAGAATGCCAAAACTTGCCCAAAATTGGGAAAAAAATGTATTTTGCCCCGTGTTGTTACTTGCAGTCCTTAGCGTCTGCCTGGCCATCTGACTAGCTGACTGGCTGACGTAAGGGCTGGCCGAGTACACCGAGACAGGTGGAATAAGCAGACAGACAAGAGGGTGACTACATAGACAGGCAGGCAGATTCCAGTTTCAAAAAAAATTAGGTAATAATCGGTGACCGACAGGTGGGCTGGCGGAGATAGTCGTGGGAGTGATGGCGAGGATACGCTTAAGAGTTACTCAACGAAAGCGTCTGCCGGCAGCAAAGAGAGAGGTCGGAGGAGGGCCTCACGGGAACGGTATGCCGACGCGAACCCCCCCCCCCCCCGGCCAAATAAAATACGAAACACCCTTCCCCCTTCAAATCTACTCGAGGCTGTCATCCATACGCAAGCAAGTACGCACAAGGTGCCTACATACGCAAGCAAGTGGTTCTTAGTAGGATGCAGCTCACCCTCCATGCGACTCGCCCAATCCCTCGAAGCGCTTCACGCTGAGTGCACGCGATCGATGTCTATCTAATCGGTGAAAAACTGACGTGCTCCGTCCCTGCATTGTAGGGATGCGAGGGTCTAATACCTACCATTAATAATAGCTACTATACCATATGTTCATACTTCTACGGCTATACATAAGATTAATATCCCCCCCGCCTAAGGCACTGTGAACACCACTGTTGTACCCTTAAGTATGCAGTAGGTGCCACGGGTGTACCCGGTTAATAAGACGTAGGGATGTCCGCTCACATCGGTATGGCAGTTCGAACTTGGTATAATACTTGCGGGCCTGCCTGCTCTCTGTAAAGCGACATTTGTACAGCAGTGCGCCGCCGGCTGCCTGCGAAATTGTAATATAGAACTGATTATCACTCTTTGGGGACACAGAGAGAGCGACCGATAAGCACGATGCGTTGTCAATGATCATGAAGTGCTCTCGCTGCATCACTGAGACAAGCAACAAACGACTACACCCCCCGCCCTCCCCCGCCCCCTCCCGCCCCGGCTCCCCTCACTCTTCCCCGCCTTTTCAGAACTGATGGGAAGTCGCGGTGTGCGGATGTACGCAGCCGAGGGGAGCGCCAGTGTCTCGTACTACGACGCCGACTGGACGTCGCCGAGCGCCCTTGTAGTAGGCGCGGAGGCGAGGGGGTTGGGGGATGCCGCTCGGCAAGGTCTCGAAAGCGGCGAGATTTTAGGGGTGAGCGTGCCTCTCGACGCCGGCGTCGAATCTCTGAATGCAGCGGTGGCGGGGGCGATTGTGCTCGCGGAATCCCAGCGGCAACGGGCGATGGCGCAGCGGCTCGCGGGTGGAGGTGGTGGGAGTGGGGGTGGTGGGGCTGTTGCGCAATAGCGACTGTTCGGATAGAGGGACGATGTGGGGATTCTCGCATCTCGCGTGTGTATTTGTGTGCTAGAGGTGTCACCCGCTGAGTACCCGTGGTCAACGAGTACCCTTCCATTTTGAGAGGGGATACCCGGGTAATGGCGGGTATTTAGGCCCTAGGTACTCGGGTACCCGGGTACCCGATATATTACCCTGAAAACCCCGAGGATGGAAATTTATCATCCCATAAATAGTTCCCTGGGCGTTGTTCCGTATATTCTCACGGCACGTTCGAAGTTAGGGTCAGATCGATTCAGCTGTGGGAACTCTCGCCTTCGTGTTCCTTTGAGGTGGACCCTTGGCTGCTGGACTGCTGTTGCGTAAATCAGAGCAAGTTCGGGTATTTCGTGCGATGTTGTAATGTGGGAGGGATATATGTGGTATTGATTCCGTGCGGAGTACTGCCCAGGGGACGAGGTTTAGCGGATGACAATTTTGCATCCCTGGGATTTAAACGGTACAATACATTGCCTGTGAGTAGAGTAGTGCGATGCTAATACAACACAAGTACATGATTGCTTCTTGGAGCGACATGGTCGGATTGATTTAGTGCAGAGGGCGGGATGCTGGTAGTTATTTTTTGCTTGGTTTGGGGGGGATTGCCTATGAGTGCGGTGTATCATGAAAATACCCTTCGCTTCGTGTGTATCAGAGTTCAATCGTTTGAGAGGGCATATCTCCGACGCTGTTATTGTTTGTTCTCGCAATAACTCATCGCCATGATCCAGTCCGTGATTACAGGACAGGCTCCAACTATTTACTACTTTAATACTATGATGCTGAGAATGTAGCAACCTGCACCGGTCGCGATCGATGCATCATGTGGAACACACGCCTTTCAGATTGCAAAGCTGAGTACCTAATACTGCGCCAATTTGACCGAACTCACAGCTGACGTACAGCAGCAAGCAGTGCGTACCAGAGGAAGACATTTGTGGTCTCCTCTGCTCCAACCCTGAAAACACTATTCCACGCTTCACACACCATGAGGGTTCAGCCTAAAAGCCGTTCCCACTCGTCGGCGATCGACCTCCACTCTTGACCCTACTTTCGTTGTCGAATCCACACCAATGGCATATCGCCGCTTCAGACGGCACCGCCTGTCAGCCTTAATTTGTGTGTTCGACCGTAGGCCACAGAACTGTACAAGGCCGTCTAAACGCACGTGGTCAAGTGTTTTCGGGAGTATATTGTCGTGTGCGTCGCGAAACCAACGTTTTCGGCGCCTAAAGCGGCCAAGTGGTTTTCGGTCATATAATCAAGCATATATCGCATTTTTTACTCTGGCGGCCCTCCAGGGTCCCGGGGGCTATAATAACACGCCTGTATTGTCCGCAACACGCCAGACGCCGATCTTGCGTTGCGCGCAACAGACGCCAGAGCCCTAATTAATGCCCTGCTGTGGTATCCGCGACGATGCTGATCTGCGTCCCCAGCACTGCCAATAGTTGCGCCGAACGACATGTGTCAGTAAACATGCCTGTCAATGGGAAACAACGTGTTCCATCATGGGCGGAGCGTAGGGGCGAGTCATCCCATCTAAAACCTACCAGGTAGGGCAATAGTTTGGCGTCGGTCAAGGAAAAATAAGGCAACAGTGCTCCCTGCCAAGGCGGGGTGAAAGTGCTCTCCTGAAATACGCATTTTCTCCCAACCGTCATGCGGCACCGAACCCGCGAGCCGCATTAAAAGTCACTGCTGCTCGTGTCGCCCCGTGTTGCTATTAATACTGCTGCTGCTGTGTCTGATATCCCGTCCCCCCAATGGCCATCGGGACCAAACTCACAACTGTTTAGTGTGTACCACCGTAATACAACTCCACTCATAGATTCCCAGCAGCCGCAGCAGATCCTGTTTATTGTAAACCGGCGTATTACAAGCCCGCTTCCCACTCTGCGCAAGGCGAAACCCGACAACCCACTTCTACGTCTGTTGGTCTTCTGGATTGATTAGCAGACAAGGTGGGGTGTAGTGGCCTTACTGCATCATGACTCGTTGGCTCGCTGGCTTGTCGGTCTCTTGGTGTCCGGCCTGTGAGATCGAGGATTTCGTCATGCAAGCTGCGTGGTGTGAAAATTCGATCGCGTGTGCTACGGGGTGTGTGCATGCCCTCACCATAGGTCGGTGACTCCCCCTGCATGACGTTTTGCGTAAATTTGCGTATCATAGATCGTAGCCGTTACGTTAGCCTCGTGCCTGTTTGTGCGTGTACCAGGTACCGGGTACCCGGTACCGGTATGTTTTTAGACACGCCGGTCACTGCCACAGGCAGGCACCCCGGAGCACAGAGACAGCAGTCTCGTTCATGGCCAATGACTCAAAGATTGACCACAGGCCAAGGGCTCGATCACTGCACACGTTTTCGAGATTGTGCATAGAGGTGCGCATGCTCTGGCTTCTGGCTGCCGGCTGAACGTAGCGCCACCTGGCCACCTGCCCAGCTACCAGCTACTAGCTGGGCTGGGCAGCCAGACACTAGCTGGGCAGCAACAGCCGCTCGGTCCGAGGACTGCTTGTGACTGAGGACGGAACAACTCTATTAGACCATTCCAAGAAATGCGGCGCAATTTCGGGCGGCGGGACTGTCATCAAAATTGTTTTTCCCCAAAATTATTATTTCTGTCTGCCTCTATCGTAGCCTTCCCAACGCAACGCAGAGCGAAAGGCAAAGGGCAGCCTTGCCACGTCGCAGTCAGGAGGTAGAGAGGCAAGCGACGCCCCTTCAACTAAACCTCCTGGGCGCGGCAGCATGTCGTCGTTAACGCTCCTTCCCGAAGTTTCATCGACTTACAGCGATTGCCTCAAACCCCAAGATTGCCTCACGGCAGTAGACCCTCTGGGACCCCGCTTGTGCGAGCTATGGCGCGATCTAGGCACCGAGTACGAGCTCGAGAAGGAGGCACCTCTAGCCCCTGCCGAGGCTGCAGCGGCTCCCGCCTCGGGAGACTTTGACGACCTCGCTTGGTCAAGCGATGGGGTGGCCGACGCAGCCGAAGAGGAGGCGAGGATTCTGGACGACCTGCTCCGCCTCGGGCTAGAGCTTGGGGACCTTGAGGATGTGTTCGGCAACACCGAGATTGACGCCACCACCTCTCGGGGAAAGCAGCAGGTTGAAGACAGCGATGAGGAGGAGGGGGTGGACGAAGAGGAGCAAGAGGAGCAGGAGGTTGATATCTGCGGTGTTGGCAGTGAGGTCGGTGTCGATGCTGACGAGGCTCACCAGGGCGTGGTGTCCGGTGCGCAGGATTCAGGAGATGACGACAAGGACCTTCTGCTGGATGAAGATTTGCAAGGTGCGGACTTTTTATTTTTTTCAATGAAGTTGTGTTATTTCAAAATGCGTCAGCTGTGAGTTCGACTATTAACACGATAATAGTTGAGGGGTCTACACTCAGCTTTGCAAGGGTGATGCTTGTGTGGTCAGTCAATCAGGTCACAAGGAGAGTGCCAGCTACCGGTATGTACGAGTACATCCGTACCCCCGCCGGCAGTATCATGCCAGGCACTCGTACTGTAACGCCTCCTTCCAGTCGCGCCGATCGTGCAAGCGTATGTCTAGATCTATCTGTAATCTGACGAACGCTCGTAACCCGTGCTGTAGAGCTGTCCTGGCCGATATGCGCCATAGGTAGCCAGCCCTTGCATAGGGGCAAGCGGACAAAGCATCACCACGCATGATTATGCGGCTTGGTGACAGGCGCAGGTTTTACTCGCCAAAAATATCGTGTTTCTGGTCCTGAGAGAGGGCAGAACAGCAGCCCGCAATTTTCGGGGGGGGACACAAAATTAGCTGCGCTTGTACCTTTGCAGCACAGGACACCTACGCTCGTAACAAGAAACAGGGTATTAAGAAAGGCAAGCTGGTACTTGTTCTCCATAGGATGAGTAATCCGGGAGTCGTTGTGCTGAAGTCAGTGTAGAACTAGCCCTCTCCCGAATAAGAAAATCTAGCCGGGGTCAACATTTATGTTTCCTGTTGGGTGTCCTGTGCTGTACTCCGAGTGGTGGACGCGCATCTCACGGCGGAGAGGGATAGAGAGGAATGGATGGATGCTGCTGTTTTGCTCTTTTGGCATAACGACCTGCAAGAGGTATGGTACATCGCCCCGCCAAAGAAGAGCGATCTGCAGCACAAATATCGTCACGCTGCACGCGTGTCCTGCGCCTCCTTTCGTTGTACTTCGTACGCGCCCCCTTGCCCAGCAGCCCGGGCATCTTTCTTTGCTAAGCAGATGCCGTACTCAAGTCACTTTTTTCCCAGGGCTTTGTACGGGTCATCACCCGTCGGGCCGTGAACTTCCCAAAGTCTCGCGGATCAAACCCTGTCGGATCAAGTGGTAGTTGAAACCCTTATGGGTCGGAACGGGACGGGCCAGGAGGTTTTCACATATCACGGGTCGGTTCGGGTCACCCTGACCCGACGTGACCCGCGAAAGGTGGTCCTACCCGTGAAGTTCCATATTTTTTCGACGTTTTTTTCCCCGCTCCGAAGTCCCGGAGGCAGAAGGGCTTCAAAGTACACAGAATAGCTGCTGCTACTGCCCGATACCGAGGTACTTCGGCTATATATGGCACAAGTTGGCTTGTGCGGTCGTCCTTCCACCCGCACATCAAGAATTTGAAATAGTCTAACGCTAAATAAATAACACAGCTTCCGCATGTCTTCATCAAGTTAACCGAGCGTTCGCTCCCACCACCCGACCCCATATTTCAAACAGCAGAGGTGAAGCATCTAGCGGATGCAGCTTTTGCCCCCCCCCCCCCCCGACTCCGTATTTCAAAGAGCAACAGTAGTGGCACGAAGTGGTTCTATTTACTACTTTCCCGTTTGGGGCATCAGAGGAAAGCGACGTCGAAATGTCCCACACTACCCAGAATGATGCCGTTCCGGGTGGCTAGAGTGGGGGGGGGGCTATGTAAGGCGGTTGTTATTGTTGTTGTTGTTATTGTTGTTGTTGTTGTTGTTGTTGTTGTTGTTGTTGTTGTTGTTGTTGTTGTTGTTGTTGTTGTTGTTGTTGTTGTTGTTGTTGTTGTTGTTGTTGTTGTTGTTGTTGTTCTCACATTAACTTGCATGATCAAGTCCGTGGTCACAGGACAGGCTCCGGTCACTCTGGAGCAGAGAAATACCCCAGGGAAAAAACACAAACAAACCAAAGGTGGTACACGCATATATCACAGCTGACGCAATTCATGCCTCCGCCAAAAACATATAAAAAGTGAATCGGGAGTCAACCTACGATGTGCCAGGTCCAAACTGGTGCATACGTCTCACTACTCGCGCCCGTAAAACCGACTATACCGCTTGCCACACAGGAAAGACCGCCACGTATATATTATACGACTTACCTATCATTACGCATACACACGTCAGACTCAAGCCAATTGAAAAACAGAAACAAAGAAAGCAAATAAGAGAAAGGAAAGGAAAGGAAAGAAACGACAGCGAAAAAAGAGAGGGAAGAAAAGAAAAGACAAACAAGCAAGAAAATACAAGACAAGAAGAGGAAGCAAGGAAAGGAAAAGAGAAGAAAATGTCATACTAGCAGACGCTAGGAACTGACTACAGGGCTCATACAGAGGGAATCAAATGCATCATCAATGGCACTGAGGAGAAACCGCAACAAGGCGAAGAAGTCAGGGCGGCCTTACGCGAACTTGTGACGGCCATTGGAAGGCCCACAAATGTGAAGGCGATGATGACCAGACCCAGACTTCAGTCTTTTGTGCGGGACGGCCCCCCCTCCCACCTCCCCCCTCCCCGCCTCCCCCCTCCCCCCCTCCGCCCCTCCCCCCCCTCCCCGCGGCCGTTTAGAGATGCCGACGGTGGATGGCGCTGCGGTGTAGTGCACCGACATTTCGACATCTCTATCTCGAAAGACCGCCTATTGGAGTTTGGGCGGTTGACCGCCCTGCCGGGCTTTTGGTGATATTCCTATGTCCTTATATAAGGCGGAAACCGCCCTGTTGAAAATACATAGCGTTTTAAGGTACAGCACAGAGTGCTCCTGGCCGAAAAAATTACAAAGATGAGGGCCCCACGAAGAGGGATATCATACTTGTGCTTGGAGAAGGAAGGCACAGTTTTGCAGCAGTACCAGTGCTGAACCCAGTGAACATTTGTGATGCCAAGCACACATCAAAGCACAGAAGAGCAGACGGGACAATAGGACAGCCGAGCAGACTGGTGCACGCACACACACACTTTGCAAGTTGAGAAGTATAATATTGCAGTACTGTAATTAAGCTGCGGGCGACAGGACCCGCCGAAGACACACACCACCCGCTGAAGACACACGCCGCCGTACTGTTGCACGGAGAGGGCTCTCCGCTTTGCTACGCACTCACCACAGAGCTCCAACCTGTACTACCGTACCGTACTACTGTACTGACTACTGTGCAATGCACTACAGTCTTCCGCTGTGCCCCCCCCCCTTGCCCTAGTTCAGGTTCACAAAATTGCCTCATGTCTGCCTGTTGCGTTGGGTTAGAGGCATGCACTTTGATGAACGACATCCTGGCCTTCTGCAGATATGAGGAGGCCTCGCCATTGCCGCATGCCTCCGCCGCGCTCTCCAGAGAACCAAAGCGCGACGAGAGTTGAACGTAGGGCGTGGGGGGACGATCCCCGCGCCCCATCGTATCATCATCGCTATCTTCGATCTCGTCAACGTTCACCTCGTTGACGTGAGTCCCTTTCAACGTTTCCATCATCTCGTCTACCGCATCGAGACGCGCTGCATTGATTTGGGTTGTAGCAGTCCGGGTCAGCTTCACCATAGCGTTCGTGCCGTGCAGTCGACCACCGCATATTCCGCGACATTCATGGCCGTCAGGGTGCTCGGGGGTGAGGGCTTGAACCAAACTTTGCCCCCTGCACAGGGCATCGTGCGTATCTCCTCTGTTCGTTGTGCGCTAGGGGTTAGAGCGTGTGTTATCGCAGTAGCAACAACAGTAGAGTGATACTGCCTAAACAGGGGTGCTATACTGCCTATCAATGTAAGGGTGTGATACTGCCTATGCAGGGGTGTGGTACTGCCTATACCTCTCGCTCAAAACAGCAACAGAGCGAAGTTTTGTACTGATGTGGAGGCGAAAGTGGGCCGCCCTGAATAAGGTGGTAGCCGCCCTGAATAGGGCTGTCGCCGCCCTGAATAGGCCGTATACCGCCTTAAATAGGGTCCGTTGCTATACAGAGCGGTAGCCGCCCTATTCGCGTCTTCTGTCGTGTCAAGCAGGTTTTGACCGCCGTATCTCGAATGACCGCCTTATTCAGACCGCTTTATATAGGCCCCCGTACTGTATCTCTACCGCACCTGATCCCCAGGGGTCAAGTCGGGTCGACATACCCACTCATCCTTATACAACCGTAACTTGCGCTGCCGGAGTAGTAATGGGGACCGTCGGTAGGGACTCGTGCTATCGCTATCACGGGAACTGAAGGACACGCCAGAAAACCAGCTGGATTGCGAATGCAATGGAGTTAAACTGACACACGACTTGTATGAAAATTCGTGGAAGTGTGGTGGGCGTAAGCTTTATTTTTCCCCATCCACCGGAGGATTAAAAGAAAACAAGAAGACGTCGAATTTGTGCAACGACAACGATTACAGCATCGACCGACCACACGACGCCATCCCGGCTGCTAGGGAAGGGGGTGCACCCGAACTGCAATGCCAGGAGGCAGACGCCACGCACGCAGCAGGCAGGCAGCATGGTGATAATCGTATGATATATCCCGCACGCTCTCCCTAGTTATAGACGCTTTGATGAGGCCGCCCTAGTTTTTTTTTTTCCTTATTTTTTGGTCAGGTGGGTCTCGAAGGCTCAAGTTAAAGTGCAAACAATACATGCAGCGGTTGTAAGGTCGGCAAGGCCTCGGCGGCGAGTTGTACAGGGAACGATACTATACCTTGAGCGCATCGCCTTTTTTTGCGTTGAACCCTCTGGTATATCGTTACCGTGCCCTTGAAGATGGACAGCGGCTTGTTTCCCGCTCGGGCTCCTGGGGCATCAATCTCATACTCATACGACCTCACGATACCAGAGGGGGGTCGCGGTTGTTGTTGTTGCCCTTATATGTTATGATATTAGCTTTACTAACTAACTCTACTGTGGAGCAGGGCATTAATTTGTGGTTCGGCGTTTGTTGCGCGCAGCGCAACAGACGACGCAAGGCGTGTTGCTCGACGCAGGCGCGCAAGCCCCCCGCAGGCGAATAAATTGCGATTTATGCGCGAATATACGCCTAAAAACCATGTAACGAACTGCGTTTAAACGCCTCCCGAACCTCGAAAAGGCGTGTATCAGGGTGCCTTGGGATGTCGCCCCCGGAGGGCCCCCCGGGAGGGCCCCCGGAGGGGCCTCCGAGGACCGGTGGAGACGAAAAAAATGTGATATATGCGCAAATATACACCTGAAAACCAAGTAACGAACTTAAACGCCTCCCGAACCTCGAAAAGGCGTGTATCAGGATGCGGTGGGATATCGCCCCCGGAGGGCCGCCGGAGTCGGAAAAAATGCGATATATGCGCGAATATACGCCTGAAAACCAAGTAGCGAACTGCATGTAAACGGTTTACGAACCTCGAAAGGCGAGTATCAGGATGCCTTGGGATGTCTTAAAGCTGATAACACTTATACGCCCGAAATCAGGAGCATCGCTGCACCCAGGTCACTCGATAAAAAAACATATTGATGCTGCATTCTTCGTCATTCGCCATTCGCCATGCATATGGTCGGTGATCGGTGACGTTCCCAATGCCCAGTCTCTATGTCGTTTCCATGTTACCGCTCGTAGTAGCACATCAGCAGCAGCAGCAAACCTGAGCATAGGCCGAAAACGCCACACCAGAAAGGGATGACTAAAAAAAAGAACCCTCCTCCCCTCCCTAGATATTTATTTGTGCTGCACGCAATATCTGCCTGGCCGGTGAAAGCCGACATGGCAGGTTATCTGCTCTAAATCCTCCCTTTCCGGTGCAAGGCTTATTTCACCCTACCGTACATCAGTACAGCGATACCGCATAAATATGCCTGAAAACGCCGCAGAAAGCGTCGTCGAAAAACAAAGGTGCCCAAAACAAAAAATTGCCTATTTCCGCCTTTTTGTAGGTCTTTGAAAAACCAGGTATTGTATTATCGCAAAGTGTAAGAGTTGCCTCACAAAGCCAGATCGACGAAGGCGAATAGCAAAACAAGAGAATAACACCTACGGCGAATACCACAAAACGTGCCAAACCAAACACACGTACGGCGAATACCGAAAAAAGAAGAAAGCCTTTTAATTTATTTTCGGCTACTATTTATACGGCGAATAGACAAAGGTGCCTAAAAAAGAGTAAAAGCCTGCGGCGAATGGCAAAAACTGTCTAGTGCCTAGTGCCTCCTGTTTATTTTCAACTATAACAAAAGAGGAAAATGGGCCTAAAAAATGTTCAACTACGGCCAACTGGACAAAAAGTGCTCAAAAAAAAAAAGTCGCCTCCGGTGATTTTAGAACAAAACGCCCCCTCCAAAAAAAAAACGCCTGCGGCGAAAAAAATACCCAAGTTTTTTTTGGGCCTGCGGCGAAAAAGAGACCTTCATTTTTTTTTCGCCTGACGCAACGAAAAAAAAATCGACCGCGACGAAAAATGTTGCGCGCCTAAAATCGTGTGTTGCGCTGCGTGCAACCAGCCTCGCAGCGACTGTTACGCAAAACGTTTTTTTGACCCAAAAACGCGCAAAACGTTTTTTTGACCCAAAAACGCGCGCGCAACAGTGCAACAGCTAAGTAATGGCCTGCTGTGGAGTGGAAGAATACCCCGCGGAAAAAATAAACCAAACCCAAAGTGCTACGATATGTATATAGACTAAGCGTATATATCATAGCTGAAGAAATTTCTGCATCCGCGACACAGTATAAAGAAGAAATCGGACTTCAGCCATACATACGTGCCAGGCCCGTACTGATACAACATACGTTCAAGACTCGCATCTGAAACCGACCCCACCGCATGCCAACCCAGGAAACCCAACCAATGTACAAATCCTAGGAGCAAAAATAGAAAAAAGGAACTAACAATAAGGAAGAAAAAAAGGAAAAAATCGAGACAAAACGAACCAAGTAAAATAATACGTACCAGGTACGTAATAAGTCACGTAGATTCGCCAGCAGGGGGAGTATAGCGAGGTATAGTAGCACGTGTCGGACAGCGATGTCGAGAAATAGACCTGCTGGTGTTTTTTACCATACCTGCTGCTCCTTAACAGCTAAAAAAAAGCTATGCCGAATCTTCCGATGGCTTTTCCTTGGATTTAGGGCGTTATAACTCACTGGCTGGGCAGCGATCTAGACGATCGCGAGCAACAGAGACAACGGGATATGCTTGGATTTGTCGTCGTAGTCTGCCATGGCCCTCGGGCGGAGGAACGAAGGACCATGGTGGGGACGGTCGATCATGGCTTCCTGTGATTTTGCGTTGTCGATATGTACAACCAATGATTGTCCCAACACATTGCGCAGGCGTTTTGCCAAAACCAATGTGGACTTTCGTGTCCCGCAGTTTTCAAGACCGCACAACACAACCGCCCACCCTCACGCACCGAGCTGCTGCTGCTGCTGCTGCTTCTGCTTCTCCTAGCTGCTACTGGATGCTGCTGGCTTCGCTGGCTTTGCGGCCTTCTGCTCCCTTCTGCTGCTGCTGTTGCTGCTATCTGCTGTTGGGTGTTGATACCCCTGCTGGCTGCTGCTGGCTAGTGCTGGCTTTGCTGCGTGCTGCTGCGTGCTGCTGATGGCTGCTGCTGTCTGGCTGCTGCTGGCTGCTGCTGGCTGCTGCTAGCTGCTGCTGCTGCTGCTGCTGCTTGCTGCTACCTTGCTAGCTAGTGCTGATGGCTGGTGCTACCTTGCTAGCTGCTGCCGCTGGCTGCTGGCTGCTGCTGACTGCTGCTGAGTTTCGTGCAACGACCGTCCATCATCCGCCAACGCAGACAACTTGGCGACAGTCGAAAACACCCTGCTGCGCGAGTCTCTAGCGACTCCTATCACCTATACTACGTTATATCTTGTGAACTGCATCCACCTCCAACAGCCCACAAGACTCACGGACTTATCAACCACGGTTTCAAAACTTTTTCTCCGGGACTCATACATTATTCTCCCATATAGCTATGATAGGGCCATCTATCTCCAACGACGTGGTACCGTATAACACGGAAGAAAGCACGCCCCCCTTAGATAACACCCCCCCTACATGAGCACACCCGGTAGTATATTGTTTGTTTCGTTTTTCGACCATCACTCTATCACCGGGGGTACGTTGAATACCACACCTCCTACGGGGAACGCCTGATACTATTACCAAACTCTATCATTATCACACCGTCTGGTGGATACCTTTCACCCACAACGGGCTACGGTTTGGACACCAGCATGGAGGCAACAACTGTGCGCCATCACAGTGATCCGAACGAGTCTGCGGCCCCAACCCCACCGGCACCTGTTGCTGCTGGTTGCGATTTATAATGGCATGGTGCACGAAACTTAGTACGCGTTACCGGTGGTACGGGTATCGCCGGTAAATTTGGTGTGGTGGAGCATCAGTAACACAATTTATTTGTGAACTAGCTTGTGATACGATCATATTTCCGTAGGTGACATACAATATCGGTACTTTTTCTGCAGGGGTTGAGAATGAGTACTGTTAGGTTTGAAAGGTCCTCGGGTGATGCCGCTACCGGTACCTGTGGCACCGATAAGCAGTGTCAGTAATATTATTATGTGCGTCCCTGCTTTCCTCGTTTGTTCCCTCTTCCTTTTACCGTTTTGGTTCCGCTTGTTTGTGTTTTTTGCTCATTTGGTTCGATGTTTTCAGCGGTAATAAAGTTGCGTCAACAACCAACCAGCGCGCACTGCGGTGGTAACGGTACGATACTGTTGTGCTGGGTTCGGGCTAGAAAGAAAGGGTTCATATCAAAGATGGCAGCAGACGATTCAGCATTGGGACAAGGCCTTTAACGTGCAATTGTCGGGAGTCTCATCATCGAATACCGGTATGTTCGCGTTTCCGGTAACCGTTTTTCGGTATCGCAGCAAGGCGGGGTTTTTGCTGTCATCCCCGGGTTTCAAACGTGTGCCTTACCATCACCGGCATTACGTGATAATGGAAAAAAAACTCTACTTTCAAATCTATACCTCTCATGTGTTAGCACACCCCTTGTTATCACACCCCCAGCAATATTGCCGCGGTCTGTTCACTCTCCGTAGCAATCATTGACACCGTTATCACATACCCTCGTTAGCACACCCCCTCGTTAGCACACCCCCTCGTTAGCACACCCCCTCGTTAGCACTACCCCTCTTGAGCACACCCCCTGTAATCTGGCCGGGGTTTGTTCACACTCCTTAGCAATCGTTAATAACGTTTGCACACATCCTCAATACCACACCCCCTAGCTACGGGGCTACCTTACATGGTTGCTATCACCGGAGATACGTTTGAAAACCACACCCCCCTACAACAGCACACCCGGTGATAATATTTTAAAACGCCAAATTGTTATCACCGGGGTGTGCTTTCTTCCGTTTTATACGGTATCCGGCATGTACTGCATGACAACCCGTTGATCTCTTAAGTTCCAAAACATGGCCCGTCCACCATTGGGCAGTTGTAGTTACTAGCTCGTTCGTATGAGATGGAAAATAGTACGAGTACAGCAGTAGTACTGGGCATCTAATCTAATAGGAAACAGGGCATTAGGAGAGGCAGGCTGATGTAATAATTATAGGAATGTGCAAGAAATCCGGGAGTTTTTTTACGGAAGATAGTAGAGCTGTGAGTCAACACGATTTTAGTAACGAACTAGTGATTGTTGTACTAATAGTTAGTTGTTACCCGCAGGAGCCGACTATCCGACTTATTGAGTTCCCATACTTGCGGGAGCTTTTGTCTAATACGGAATGTGTATTTTCCATTATTGAGCGGGAGGCCCCCTCGGTCGGTGGGACTTGATTTGGCTCGCTTCGCTCACCTGACTTAGGTCGGCTTGTCGGCTGGCTATACAGTTGGCCCCACCAGCCAACTTGCCAACTAAAGTCAATTCGTTGGCTAACTGCACCTACCGATTAGTTTTTGGTCATGAAATCCTGCCGACTTACAGCTCTAGAAGTTACGGCAGTGTAAAACACATCCTCTCCCAACTGAGAAACCCAGTAACGCATCCTCTCCCAACTGAGAAACTCAGACTGGGGTAGGCCAGTATCTCCGTTTTCCAGGTATCCTGCTCTCTTTACATGCGCGCCACGCAATATCCAGGTGGAACGACACGAGCTCACGGTAAAGTGACCGCACCTCCAAAGATTAAAAATACGTGAACGCTATAACGCTGCGGCTGCCCAGTCTGTCTATACATGCGCTCAACTCAGTACGCGACACGCGACACCAACCCCTGAAGAACTGCATCCACCGTTTTTAGGGACAAGAAACCAATCACATTTTGTGTGGAAAGATGTTTGCAGTAGTGCACGGGGTATGTAGAGGGTGCATCTTCAGTTCATTAGGGCCAAAGCTGCTCTGAAAATTGTATGTGAACATGTTTGCAGGAGTTAACGGGTTGTGTAGGGCGCATCCACAGTTTTTGGGACAAACCTAGCCAGACTAGGTGTATCCACAGTTTTTTAGGGACAAGCCTGGCCAAAATTAGTGTGAGATGTTTGCAATAGTTAACGGAGTAGGGTGCATCCACCGTTTTTTAGGGACAAAACTACAGTAGTCAGAATTTGTATGGGAAGATGTTTGTAGTAGTTACTGGATTGGGGTGCGTCCACCGTTTTTAGGGACAAGCCTAGTCAGAAGTTGTGTGGGAACATGTTTGCAGCCTGGTCAGAAGTTGTGTGGGAACAATTTTGCGATAGATAACTGGTTAGGGTTCATCCACCTTTTTTCAGGACAAAAACTAGTTACAAATAGATGTAAGTAGCGTGGGAACGTGTTTGCAGCAGTTAACTGGTTATAGGGCGCACCCGCCGTTTTGAAGCACACAACTACTCAGAATAGGTGCATCCACAGCAGTTTCAAGGAACAAAACTAGTCACGATTAGTGTGAGAACATGTTGGCAGTGGTTAACGGGTTAGGGTTAGGGTTATATGACAAGTTCGGGTAACCTTAGCGCTAGGGTTCGGGTAAGGTACCTACCTCCCGAGGGCAAGCTTCGAACGGAAAACATGCCGGAAGTCCATGACGATTATGGCTTGGCTACAGGAATGGTCACACGAAGTAAGCAGCCCGGGCCGCTGGACTATTTACGTGGGACCATACTGTGGTAATCAGGACCAAAAATGGGTTGGAGAAACAGGATAATATATATAGGTTCTTGTGTATATCGTGGGTCCTAGGGTCCTTCGTGAATAGCATATTAAATAGGTGATTTATCATATTTTAGCTGCAATGTAAGGAACACATTGTGGTAATGAGGGCCAAAAATGGCGAAGAAAAACATGGGAATTTATAGGTTTTTGTTTATGTAGTGGGTCCAAGTTGTTACTGTGGTCCTTCCTCCGTAATTAGGCAATTTTTCAGAACTGCAATGTAAAGAGGAGTAAGACACGCGCGCAGCAGGGTCATCGCACTCGTGCTGTACTGCTTGCTGCAAGCTCGTCCCAGACGCTTGGTGATTGATTAGATAGATCGCACTATCAACAGACGTGTTTTTGTTTGTTTGTTTGGGCTGGTATACACCGGTCCCAACAGGGCGGCTCGTATATGTGAAGCTTTTATTTTGATCCCCAAGGCTCAAAATCTCATATGAACCAGGGCGAGGGGCGTGGGTGGCCAACGCTAGCACTATCGATGGACGTGTTTTTTTGTTTGTTTTGGTTGGTATGCACGGATCCCACCAGGGCGGCTCGTATACACGAAGCTTTTATTTTTATCCCCAAGGCTCAAAATCTTATGTGAGGCAGGGCGAGGGCTTGGGTGGCCAGCGAGGGCTTGGGTGGCCAACGCTAAGTTATTTGCTGTGTTAAAAAATGCTGCTTCTAAAGTTTCGCGCAAAAGTCGGGCAAAATAGTCAAAAGCAGTGGGTTGAAAGCTGGCGTATTGTTTGTGATGTTTTCTCTATACATGTACGGGTTAACTAGTGCAAAATGACTATGGAGCAAAACCGCCCTAGTGAAATAGTCCTGTTGACCCTGGCAGCATCCAGTGGAATCTCTGACCCATATCCTTCACAGAGAATGAAGGTAGAACCCGTGTCAACAGCAGGCATACCTGGTATCACGCATCATGAAAAACTGGGCACCGACTGACTGTTCAATCGGTCGGCGTCACAGCTGCTTTACTTTTGTTCATTTTGGTGCATATCCTATTTTTTTCGTCAACTTGACGACAAGTATAGAAGATGCGCGGCCGCCGACGAATCACGCAGCTTGCAAAGCTGAGTATAGTATCGACCATTCAATCGGTCGAGCTCACAGCTGACATATGTACAACAATGTTATGAAACGAAATAAAATACAAGCGAAAAAACAGGGGGGCCCTCTGCTGGCGCGCGTAACACTAAAGACTTGCTATCCCTAGAAACTGATGATCCATGGCGGAAATTTGGATGAAGTGTACGAGTATTGATGCCGCATCGGGGGTCCAACCCGATCCCTTTCACTTCCACCTTCAATTTGACCCCAAAGATCTAATCGACTGCGTTGCCGCATCGAAATTTCTATGTCATGAACACTTGCACTGGTGCTACCTACGAATCAAGGTATCAAGTGGCGTTTCTTTTTCCTTTTTTTCGACCCCCAGCCGACAGAAAACTCGGAAGCTAGTTATTGTCTGCTTTCGACTTCTACTCTCTATCCTTCCTGAGCAAAGCTCCCCCGCAAGCAGCCATTAAACAGCTTACCGTGGCCTCAATTACTAGTGTACAGCAGTAGCACTAGTATTAATGTCACGATCATTTTGGCTTTGCACATGTTTATCGCTGGGCGATGTGTTTTCGCTGCGAGAAGTACCTCATGTCAGCCGGCGGCGCCAGTAACATGATCACTCGAGACAAGGCACTCGCAAAGATGCCCCGCTTATATTTTCCTCTCCCCGCCGCCCGCCGCCCCCATTGATTGGCATTTATATATCGCCCTCTCAACAGATGCGCTTCTCGCTTTTCCTGAAATTGACTTCGTGGAAGAGCAAGAAGGAGATGATGAAGAAGAAGAAGAAGAAGAAGAAGAAGAAGAAGACGACGACGACGACGACGACGACGCCGACGACGACGACTTTTCTTCTTCATGGACGTCTAGCACCGCTCTTCACCTGGAAAATAATCACTCCATGCCGTCGCCTTTGGCCGTCGAGCCTGGTTCCCCCCCCGCCGCCGCCGCCGCCACCGTCGCGGCCACCGGTACCGCAGCCGGCATTGTTGCGTGTCCGGATTACAGAGAGGCCGCGCCTGTTGACGCGGGGGAAGGTAAGACTAACAGCGTGGTGTTTCCCGCATACAGAGCTGCCGCGCCTGTTACTGCGGGGGGGGGTCAGGCCGGCAGCGTGAAAGATAATGTTGACGCGTCGGCCTTTTTCTCCACCGTCGATTCTGAACCCGCCAACGCCGCCATGACCGGCACTGTTGCGTGTCCAGCGTACGGTGAGGTCGCCCTCGCTGACACGGGGGAGGGTCAGGTTGGCAGAAGAGTCGTGGAAGTTGGTGATGGCGCGTCGACCACGCCGTACGCGTGTCCAGAATACGGAGAGGCGGCGTTCGCTGATGCGGGGGATCAGGCCAGCAGCGTGGAAGACGCTGTTGTCGTGTCGACCTCTTTCCCAGCGGCTGTCGAATGCTGTGCAACAGGCATTGCCGTTATTCGTAAAGGCAGTGGCGGTGGCGGTAGTAGTGATGGTGATGTTGGTGGCGGTGGCGGTGGCGGTGGCGGTGGCGGTGGCGATGGCGGTTGTAGTGGCGATGGCGGTGACCGCGGCGGCGGCGGTGGCGGCGGCGGTGTTGGCGGCGGCATTTGCAACAACGACTCCGACATCGCCGAGATCGAAAATCGCGACGACAACGAGATTCGGGACAACACATTTCGCGACGACAACACGAGCATGCCCCCCTCAACGGTTGCCGACAAGATCGACCCCCCCCTGCCGCCGGGGGTACCGACCCGCCTCCTCGACGCGATCGACCTCTGGGAGAGCGCACACGGCGACGGCGCTTTTCCGGAGGACCCTCCCGCGAGGTCCGACGACCACAGTAGCGCCGCGAAAAAACCGGCACGATCGGGGAGGAAAGTATCTGTAGGACACAAAAAGAAAAAAAACGAGTTCGGAAAACGCCGCCGGAGCAGCGGCGGGGGTAATGCCCCCGCCCCCGGTGGCATACTGAAGGATGCCACCGGTGGCAAGGGCAAGGTGGACCCCCTGACGGCCCTGAAAGACGTAAGGCGATTGTCGAGGAAGCCTTTGATCGTACAGTGGTTGAGGTCGGACGGGTGCGCGAGCGATGAAGAGGCCGAGGCTGCAGTCATCAAGGCTGTGGGGAGTCTATCGGCTATCGCGAGCTACTGGGGCAGCGGCGGCGGTTGATGCAACGCTTGTTAGGTCTTTGAATCTGGTAACCTGTTCCGTCGTGCGACCGTTCGACCTCCTATAAGTGAGTAACTGAGCAGTGCACTTGAAAAGTTGTCGTCTAGCGCAAGCTGCTGGGGCAGCAGCGGTGGTTGGCTGGGCTGGGAGGTGTGTCGGTCATCGCATGCTACTGGGGTAGCGGCGGTGGTTTTCTTGCATCCACGCAGGGGACGAATCAGTGATTGAAGCTTTGTGGAGTTTGTAATCTATATCGAGCTGAGGTCGAAACTGCGGTTGATTGGCGTCCATACGGGAGTGGGCGGATGAAGGGGCAAACTGACAGTAAGGCGTACTGGAGAAGACGAAGAGATTTTTTTAGCATGGTGGACGACTGAAAGGTTGCCCCACACGCCCGGTTATTACGGAGTTTTTTTTTTCTGAGAAAAGGGCGGTACTGATGCCTGTCTGTCTGCCTGCTTCCCTACCTGCGTGTGCAGCCTGTTTGTGTTGTGTTGAAATGTGCTGTTGTGCACTTGTGGCAAGGGTATATATTTATTGTCTTGATTGGGCGACGATAGTTTTTTATCGTTTGCCTGTCGTACTCTTCGATATGAATGTTATTGTGGTGTTCATTAGGTTGGTAGATTATCGATTCGACGTTGCTGAATACCGCTACCTGCTGTGTTCTTTCTCCGTTTTTGTTATTTTCGGAGAAAACATGCGGTACTGGCGTCTCTTGCCTTCCTACCTGCCTGCCTGGTTGCCTGCCTGCGTGTGCAGCCCGTCCGTATGGTGTTGCAGGCTTTCGCGCACTTGTGGCAACAGACTCGTCTTGATTGAACGAACGGTGACTTTTTTTCTTTAGGGGTTGCCTGCTGTACTCTTCGCTATATATACATGTCATAGTGGTGTTCGTTTGGTTGCTACATTATGGAGTAAACGATGTTGTCTGTTGGTATCTGCTCTAGCCTTTTTGTTTTTGTGAACTCCTTTGGAGACTTAACTTAACCCCTTCAGAGCTCCCAAACCCCTCCCTATACTAGTTAACCTTTTTTTTTCTGTGAACTCCTTTTGAACATGAGCCGTTCAGAGCCCCCAAACCCCTCCTTATACTAATTCCAAATAATTATCCCCCCCAAGCGGGTTACTGGTTGTGAAGGTGTTGCGTCAAGAAGGAAAGCATGTTGGTATCAAAGTGCGATGTTACAGATGGCACCGGCCGCACGGAGCAGCCTGGGCTGCTGGAGTAGAGGGTGTGTCCGAATTGGAACGTGTAAGGAGGTGGGCGACAATCACCCCGCCCGACCGCACTGCTGCACGATGTTCCAAGGTGCATGGCATGCATGCATGACATGATAATATCGCACTCGCGTTTTTTGTTTTGTTGCCATGTCGCCATCTATAGATAGGTCTCGAAACGGTTTTATGGTGTTTGTTGGGGTGGGGTAGGTATTTATAGTATTCCTTTCGACGGTGCTGTGCTGCCTATAGGTACATTTTGTGCTTTTGATACAGCAGGGGTCCCCCCGATAAGACGGTCTGACTTGAGTAAGGCGATGCTCCGACACAAGGCGCGGCCACAATCGCTTGGCGCGACTGGGGAATTGCACTCATAAGCCTGGGATGAGTGAGGCCGCTTCCCCCCGGTAAGGCGGTCATATTGCTGTGGCACACTACCTTACTGGGAGACCCCTGCTGTATACACGGCTGGTGGTTTTTATTAGGGTAGGACAATGTTAGTTTCGGAAGTACCCGCTTCATGCGTTTTTTTTCCGACGGTGCTGAGAATCAAAGTACCCTTATCGCTTCATGTGCCGTCGGGCGGGCTACAGTGTCATTTGTGCGGGCAAGTTGAGGCAAGGAAGCAAAGCGTTCTCGCTCGCAGCGGCAAGATTTGGCACTACCTCTTTGTGGCGTATGTATACAAAGCTGTGTGAAGCAGGCAAAGCTGTGTGATGTAAGCGAAAAAAAAGGGCTGAGTTTTCATGTGATCACGAACCACGAACACATGCCGAGCGAGCTTCAACTGAGGAGCATGGTCAAGCGTCGTATCCCTGGCGGCCAGCAAAACTTGTGCTTCTTCTGTATGTATGCCAAGATGGACCGTGGCGAGCCGGGATGGGTGGGTGCGTCAGTCAGTGGGTAGGGGGAGTGATCGAGTGTGCGCTTTTCTCCGGGGTAGTTAATGGATTCGTGTTGTTCTTACACTCTCGAACATCCATTAGAGCTACGCGAGCGTAGGGCGAGGGTGGGTAGGTGTGGGTGGGTGGGTGCGTTTCACCGGATTACCGGGGTCGCGGATTCGTGGTGTTGTTACAATCTCGAAAACACCTCAGAGCTACGCACACGTAGGCCGGGAGAAAGTGGTCAAGATGGTTAGTTAAGTTAGGTTCAGTTTATTAGTAGTTTCGTCTACGGTTTCGCGTTCAGACAGTGGCTCGACATCTCCAGCTCGCGGAAAGAGGGAACGTACCGTAGTTGTGCGAACTGGGAGGTGGGGGGCAGGAAGGCGTGTCTGGGTTCCCCCGCCTGTACGTATTCGCAGCGGGTATCATTGGCGCCACCGGTGTTCCGTGTGTCTTGTCTGCGCGTGTTTGTATGGAGTGCCCGCGTGTGTTTTTGTGTGGCGCTCGAGTACGCAGAAGGATGATATAATCAAAGCCACAGGTATAACAGGGGGACACTTTTTTGTAGTACATACCTGGACTACTCTGTAGTGCTTGCTCATTACAGGTTTCTTTTTTTTTTTTTTTTTTTGCTGACCATTGGAGTGTTTTGTGCCGGTTATCCGTCGTGCGACCCGCGTACAGCAAATGAAGTGTGTTATTTTACTGTAAACAAACCGTGCGTTGTTACCGCGCGATTTACGGTTAGTAGCACTATGCTGACGCGTGTTGTGTCGTCGTTCGTCTCACTCGAAAAAGCAAATCGGACATCGCCCCGATTCCTTTAGCCCGAGATTTTTGGTGTTACCGATGCGCGTTGCTTCCTCGAGGCATGACGAGCCATGAGTCGGGTGGGAGAGTGCAGAAGGCGGTGAGTGTATGGTGTCCTTGTCGAGATGGTGCTATCATACAATCGTCATTTTTTTTCCCTCCCGGTCTGGCCGCCCAAAAAGTGACCTTACGTCGGGTGCTACGATTGGGGATAACACTTTTTTCGCCCAAATATTTTCTGAATGACGGGGCTTCTTACCCCCAAGTCGTCGAAATGTTTTCTATTCTTGTGACAAGGCTACGTAGTAGGTGAGTCAAGTTTTTGCGGGGCCTTTCACGGGTCATGACTCGACCCGTGGATCATGCCAGGAGGTTATCGAAATCTCTCGGGTCGAGTGGGGTCGGGACAGGCGATGGCTGAAATACGATGGGGCGGATCGGGTCGGGTCAGGAGGTTTTAATAAGTGTCGCGGGTCGGGACGGGTTGCCCTCACTCGACCTGACCCGTGAAAAGCCCTGTTATTGGGGTGGCCTTTTTTTGCGGTGGCGCTGGTTCACTCGCGCAAGTGACTCACTCCCCTGTTCCTTCACGACCTTGAGCTTCCGTGCTGTTTTTACTTTTTTGCGAATTGAATCCGCAACGGAATGGCAAAAGCTACGCTGCGCCAAAAACAATAGCTCCTGAATTATCTTCGTCCGTGAGGTACAGAGTACAGAATCACTCGTGCGAGCGGTGAAAATCCGGTAGTAGTGAAAATGGGGGTATGGTACTACAATACCGTACGTAGCCTTGGTCTTGTTTTGCAATATAGGAATACTTTTTATACCTAGGCCATGGGTTCCTCCATCACCAATGCACTTTCAGTTTTACGTGATGCCGTTCCGGGTGGCTATCTCCACCGCACCTGATCCCCAGGGCCCAGGTCGGGTCGACACACTCACGCATCCGTACATCACGGCAGCCTGCGCTTCTGGAGTAGTAACGGGGACCGCCGGTGGGGACAGCTCGCGCTATCGCTATCTCGGGAACCGAAGGACACGCCAGAAAACCAGCTGGATTGCGAATATGCAATTGAGTCAAATTGACACGACGTGTATGAAAATACGTGAAAGTGTTGTGAGCTTGAGCTGTACTTTTCCCCATCCGCCGGAGGATCAAAAACAAGAAACATAAAAGTCAAAACCATTTTTTTGGGTGGGACATAGAGAGCTCTGCTCAGGTGAGTAGAGCCTCTGAAAAAATACGTTTGCACCCCTTCCGCAGCACGTGTCTTCTGGCGATATTGGGTTAACCCGTCGGCCACTTCGGAAACGAAAAAAGAGATTTTGCGACATTATCAACCTCTCTTTATGCAAGAAGAATCTGCGGCGGCAGTACTGTTATTAATAGTTTGAGAATACGGTGAGTGTGGTCGTATGGCTCCTACCGTTGCGCTTCCGGGCTGCTTCGCGCAACCAACTTCTGCATTCGTCCATGTTTTCGCCATTTTTTCCCTCTGAAGCCCCAAAAGCGGGTTAAGGGTTAATGCACGTCAGTTTTTTTTATTTCTAACCTATTTTTTTTCTTTGGCTGTTTGGCCTAGGGTCATTTTGGGACGTTCGTCGGTTTCAACCCTACTTATTTATTTATTCATTTTTCCTCCGACAATATATATGTAGCGTTTATACCGTTCCGATGTAAGTCGAGTGTCCTTCCATAAAGTCAGTGTTATCTCTCGTATGACCCTCTGCCAACCATTTCCCCATGTCCATTCCCCACGTTTTTCATTTTAGCTCATACTACCTGGACTAAACGGATTTTCGTTTTAATATTGCTATATTTTTTTCATCCCCAAAGAGTACGGAAATCTCGACCACCCTCTACGAATTGTAATCTAAGACCGTCCTGTTAGGCAATCTCATGTGCTATGGAAACCAACAAAGATAGTACCACGCCCACCTCGAGTCGACCGGCGAGGGCGTCGACTTCGCTCGCGTCGGGCCGTGACAGCCCGTTCGGGCCTTGCTTGAAGCTGAGGTATTTTCTATACCCACCGGATTCGTGCCAAAGTGGCGCGGGTCTACTTTCAGCTTCTTAGTTTTCGTGCACTTCGAAAACCGCAATTATTCGCCGCAGTGGCACGTCAAAAAAAAAATCTACGTGTTTACCTTTCGAGGGATACCATGGCTCCCCGTGGATCATATTGACGTTGCTTTCCTTCGCAAACATATCACTGTTCTGTAGCGACTGCAGCACCAATCAATGCTCGTGGTGTGTAGTGATATTGAGACTGAAGTTATAGACAGCAACATGTAGTCCGTAGACGTTAGGACTTCCGCGTGCTAGCTGCCAATGTGCTCCGTAGCAATATAACAGCCTTGCGATACTTTACCGTACGCACTCGTTTCGTCTCCCGGCCGTGTGGTAGGCACAGCGTCCTGATGAGGGACAACACTGCCACGCCGTCGCGGAATTAAAATTTGATTTTCTTGGGCTGTGGCTTTCCGCATCGTGAAAAATTCTGCAACCACCTACAGCTTGTTTTTTCTTAATCTCGGACTATCTTAACGTCGAAGCTTCTGCAACCACTACAGCTTGACTTTCTTGGCGTGTGTCTTTCTCGACAAATGAAATATGCTGCAACCACTACGACCACCATCACCACGTGGGCATACACAATTATCACTTCGAATACCTTTTGACTACCCCCCCGCTCGTCAGAAAGGTGTACCTTCAACAGGAGCGCAACGTGCGTGCTAGCGCACACGATCACATGCCCCATGTGACTGACCCACGCATCCCACCGCTACACGGACGGAGCCAAGCTTTCGGACACGACGAGAAAAAACACAGCGATCACAAGCGTTGCCGCGACCTTGGCGACCAAAATATTCAGATTGATTAACACCGCCAACCCGGAAAGAAAAACCCGGCGTCCACATTCCACCACCTCGTAGTAGAATCGGTAAGGTTTGTACGACATCAAGAGTTGGGAGAGCGCCCCAACGCTTAGATCGTCGGTTTCACGGCGAGCACCGTTCGTCAGCGTGCGACGGTTTCTAACTAAGAGAAGGCGTTAAACAACAAGGGAGTCCCTAATGTGTACGCTAGCACCATGAACCCTGCGTAAACCTGAAGGGCTGTGTGCCCAGGAAGGTCGCACTCGATGCGATAGTCCCCTCATAGGCAATTATTACCGTCGTCGTGCAGCTTCTCACAAGAAAAGTTTGTCACAGCACGGACGACTCTGGCCGAGTACATCACGAATAACACGAACAATATTGCAGACAGGGAGCTTCCGCCAAACGTGCCGGAGAGCGAAAGCTGACAATCGTTTCCTCTATACGGCCAGCGTGTATGTACCCCCCAGGTACGCTAAGGCGACAAGCGGCCCGATCGTTACTAGAAAGAGATGGCCGCACGAGTTTGTGTCGACGATGCACCCTGCTGAAGCCATCCACCTTAGGTCGATATTGAATACGTCTACGCTTCTCGGGAATTTTTCTGGTACACGTCTGGGTAGTCCACGTTTGCTATGGGAGCGGACTGTCACGACGGCAAAAAGAAGCAGCAAAACGGAAAAAAATAAGGGACGCGTTAGTAGTGACAAATCTGTAAACCAGGACAAAAGCCTAAGGCACCCAATACGATTGGTAGGTTTTAGAGGTGGCCCTGATAATTGCGCAAAACACGCACAAAAATCTAGCGTGCGAGCGTTGCACGCGACGCCATAAGGATCCCGGGTGTCGTACGTTTTGGAGTGGTCAACGCGTACTTAATCGACATGGATGGAAGGAAATATGAAAATCAGACGCCACAGCACAGCGTGCCCAAAATCGGCGGTTGTGTTACCATTCGGTGCGTCTATGCACAAAGAGTCATCGTGCCAAGCACGCACTCGACGATAACTTGTCCATTTTTTGACGTGATCTTAAAGTGCCCAAAGCATCTAGGAAAATGTTCTCGCCAGTCTACGTTTGGGTAACTGCCCCAGACTCCTCAACAATGCTTAGCTCGTACTCGACCATGCTATCTCCGACAACATGAACACGGAAGAAGTGAAGCGCGTCTCGCCGGAAACTCTGCTCACTTCAAGAATGATCCTCGCGTCGGTGCATATCTTGTCGACACCGTTTTTCGTTAGCTAGCAGGAAGTCTCGATCGTGGAGCGTTACCACTTCCGAGTGGTTTTCTTTGCTTCGACAGGTGGTGGGTCTGCAGTAGAACATAGAGCGTGTCAGGCGTTTCGCTTCAACCTGTTGTTTACATGCATTGCAGCTCATCAGCTAAGGTTGCACCGCATTTTGTACCGACCGAGGACAGGGTATCCGGTGGCCCCGATGATTTGAACGAACCGAGCGGATAGAGTATGCAACCTTAAATACTTTGACTTCTGGTACCGTTTACCCCCACAGAAGAAAAACAACAAATTTCTGGCCTGGTTTACCAAACCAGCGACTTCCTTACATCTGCTCACGTCCTCAGCCAGAACCCCCGCCCGATTCGCTCGCGTTCAGCGTGGGTTTGCTGGCCTATGATACACGTAAACCCTTCTCAACGAAGTCTGGTCGCCGACGTTTCTGTATCTGACCCACATCCCCGACAGAGACATGCGTAGCTGTTTACACAGAAAAACGCGCTTAGTCCGCTGTTACGTTTTGAGGCGACCGTACATTCGCCTACGGACAATATCTATAATTTTCTCCGACAAACTGGAAAGTATGGTGTTATTCTGGTATGTTTAAGGTTCGTGCAATCGAAAACATGCGGCCGACGGCGAAATAAACCCACCACAAGCAAGGACAGACTCGCCGGGCTCTGCTATCTATGTACGTAGCTAGTAAAGTTGAGTAGCAACCAATGAATGGGAAAACTACTCACAGCTGACGCGCAGTAGCCCACTCCCGACCTGCAGCAATTTCGAAGATCGAAAACAGAAAACTAGCCTGTTTCATAATCTGCCACATGACGATGGCGATCCTCACGGATTGAACCGACATGCGCCGAGTCAGATGAGCGATAATTTGCCGCCCTAAGCCGCCCCCTCCGGGTTTCCAGACACCAAGTTGGAGAAACGCGACGAGAGGGAGCGCCACGAGTACGACCACGATAGCCGCAACGACGAAGACCCCTTGCCTGTGTGCACTCACTACACGTGGACCCAAAAAAAAATCGTTTGCCCGTCGCTGCAGACGGGAACAATCTGCGAGCGGTGATGGGTCGGCATAGCCATAGAGGATTTTTAGTGCTAGAGTGTTCATCGCGTTGCATGTCCCCCCCCCCCCGAAGTCAGTGCTTTGGTGGAGTAGGGAGGTAGTTCCTCACGTGCGGCGACTTCCCCCCAAAAATGTGTTACCTTCTATCGTAGCTTGCGTTGGGTGTTTGTCCGGAAACCTTGCTGCAGCAGAGCATTCTGTACGCAGTAGTGGACCAGCATCGTACGATGCTGTTCATCGTCGAATATTGAAGTCACGCACGGGCTTATTAAATATACGGAGACACTGTTGCAGTAAAGAAAATTACGCAAGGGATAAGGGGAAAATATCCCTTTTCCTCGTCATTTCGTCTGAAAATGCTCCTCCGCCTTGATCATCAATGCGTCTCTCGAGGACGCGGTCCAAGTGTTTTGAGAGTGACGTGCCGTGTGACAACCCCTTTTAAATTTCGCACAAACTTCGGGAAAACCTCACGGTCGTCCTTGCGACCCGTTCGCACGAGGCCGTGCAGCAAGACGAACTTGACGCAATAATCTCAACCTAGGCTGCGGTGAGGGGAGCACTTCCATTTTCTCGGTTCTCATTACCGAGCATAGACAATTCCATGTCCATCCATATCACGAATCCGGAAAACACACATACTAAATGATGGAAAAATAAAACAAATTAATAATTCGCAGCTCTGAGGTGTTGAAAGACGAGGCGCTCAGCGTGACCTCCCCACCATAGCTTTGGTTTCTCACATGGGCATTCCTAACGCTTTGCGGCAACAGCCTCTTGTCCAGGTGACGCCCCCAAGACAAGCGCCCGTGTTGCATGTTTCTGCTCGTCGCGGTCGCACGTCAATACCCAGGGGGGCGATCTCGAGCGATTCCACGGCGGGAACGTTGCCGCCAGTGCTCCGAGAGTCCTCCAATTCCGGGACCGATTTCGCTCCCTCCATGGAGCATCCATCACACGGTGTACGGCACTTGCTGCAAGGAACGAATGTTCCGCCTGCAGAGCGGCAAAGGAACCCCTCCCCTCATCATCGGCAAATTAACCGAACAGACAGCGACAATCACTGCTCGTCTACATATTCGGTCTCCACGTCACTGCGCCCACAGGTCGATGTTCCAGAAATTCTGTCAACAACGACTTTGGTAGATCTTTCACGGGCGTTGATTTTAATTTTCAGTGAAATCGCTGTCCAAATGAGACGAATCCACATTTTGCGACAAGAACGGGTTACACTATTTGGTGCGGATCGCCACAAGAGTGAACGCGATCGCCGGTCACTCCGTTCAAGGCTAGCCTCCCTGCGAGAACAGGGAAATAGTCACAGGAAAAAATCGGACCTTTTCATCCTCCCTACAAGTCTAGTAGTCTTTGTTTGCACGGTCATTTCATGCCCAGGGACGGCACTGCGCTGAGGGCTGAGGGGGGACGCAGCGCGGAGTTTATCCGGGTCGAGGATCACTTGCCTCGGGGCAGGAGGCCTCATCTAACCCAATTCTTACATTGAATGATCGGCGGCAGCGTAAGAGAATGCTGTAGTAGGTTCTACATTGTGCATGAGTGTTGTCCTCCCATCAAAACGGTTTTTTCTACCCAATGTCATCAGTAGAACACCCAGCGTCCATCTCGATTGTTCACACTAGAAAGATGTAAATTATTCTGTGACCGCAGGGTGTAAAACAGACAAACCCAAAAACAAAGAATGACCAAGGAACAGTGGAAATCAAATGAAATGTCAGCGTACCGGGTACGAAAAACATAGCAAAAAACAACGCAAAGAAAAAACTAGAAAAACAATCAAAAATACTAGGAACAGAAGGACACCACCTGGAACCCCTACCATACAAAATAGAAAACACGCCTGTCTGTCTTCAGAGCGTTCCAGCACCATCTTACCGTTAGCGTAGGAAGGGTAAGTGTCACAACCAGCATAACACCGGCTCTCGTACCAGGTCGAGCCGTGGCCCTGGGTGGCGTGCTGAGCATTCCCGACAAATCGCGAGGCAACTCTGACAGCCATTAAATTATGCCAACCTTGCTGTTGCTGTACAACTTTGAATTCCGATCCTGGCCACCGATTGCGCTATCAAATGCCAGCCAGACGCCGACGGTTCGTTACAAAAGATCGATGGAGAGAAACATTCAAGTTATGGAGGAATCTATGTTTCACCGAACGCGGACAATAAAGGGGTCCATCGACGGTTCAGGAATCCATGATAAATGGCAGAGATGCGACTGTGCCCTGCCAATTCCAAATCTCCAACTCCCACCTCACGACCTAAAACATGAGCAAGGCATACGATTTCTGGCAAAGATTTGACTATGCCCTTCCAAGCCTCCGAAAAACAAAACAAAACAAATCATGGGCACGATGCACGACTAAAGTAGATTTGACTATGCCTTTCCAAATTCCCAAACCGAAAACCACTGAACACGCCTGCGAAAGCAACGTACCTCTAAAACAAATGAAACCAAAGCAGGAAACGGTAGATATATGCTACCCCCTTGTCCTGACCGCACCGCCTTCGGACCCAGGTAGTGCAAGACGACGACGCCCCCTCGAGACACGGGAAGAACATAACGACACATGTTCAAGGGGGCGGAGGGGACAGAGAAGGAATAAAAAAGACAAAAAGGGCAGGGAAGAAAATGGAAAGGGAAAGATGAGGGAGGGGAGGGCGGGAGGGAGCGAACCAGGAGCGAGCGGGCCTGAAAAAACCGAATGCCGCTCGCCCCGCCGCAAAAAGCCAATGAGGGAGGAAACATAGACTGACAAAAGCCCCAGAACCGAATCATCCCGTCTATCCAGAGCACAAATGAGCACAACGCACGATTTCTGGCGAACATTTGATTGCGCCCTCTCGAGCCTCCAATCACGAACTCGAATCCAACACTTCGAGCTACGGGGACGGCGATCGATTTCTAGCGAAAATTTGACTATGCCCATCTCAAGGCCCCAAACACGAAGTCAAGTCCAACACTTCGGGCATGGCGCACGATTTCTGGCGCAGATTTGACTATGCCCTCCAAAGACCCTGAACACGGAATAAAATACAACACACCGACCACGGCGCACGATTTCTAGCGCATTTCACTATGCCCTCAAGAACATCTGAAAAAAAAAGAAAAAAAAAGGGATGGGCACGGCCCACGATTTCTGGCGCAGATTTGACTATGCCCTCTGACGCCAACTAAAATCCAACACCGCGGGCACGGCGCTCGATTTCTGGCGCAGATTTGACTCTGCCCCTCTCAAGACCCCAAACACGAAGTCAAATCCCAACACACCGGGCACGGCGCTCGATTTCTGGCGCAGATTTGACTATGCCCTCCAAGGACTCCAAACGCCAACTCAAATCCAACACCTCGGGCACGGCGCACGATTTCTGGCGCAGATTTGACTGTGCCCTCCCAACTACCGAAACACGAACTCACATCCAACACCTCGGGCACGGCGCACGATTTCTGGCGGAGATTTGACTATGCCCTCCCAACAACCCGAACCGGAAGAGAAAAAAAAAAAAAAAGCATGGGCACGTTGCACGATTTCTGGCGCAGATTTGACTGCGCTCTGCAAAACCTCCAACGTAAGGAAATCAACTGAAACCGCCTGCAAAAGCAACCCTCCTACAAAACACACCAAAACGAAACAACCCGCGGAGCACTTATCTGCTAGATCTTCGTCCTGACGCCGCCCCCTCCAGACCCAGGTAGTACGTGGCGACGACGCCCCCTCCAGACCCAGGAAGAACATGACGGCCCCTGTGCAAGGGGACGGACGGGACAGAGGGGGTGGGAGGGGGACAAAAACGCGAGGACACGGGAGGGAAGGGAAGGGGAAAGGAGAAGGGGAAAGGGGAGGGAGGGGAGGGGGGAGGGGAGGGAGCCAGGAGCGAGCGGGCCTGGCGTGGCACTAATGCCACGGACTAAAGAAAAGAAAGCCCGCTCGCCCCACACCGCCAAAGAGGGAGGAAGGTTAGACTGACAGCAAGCCCTAGAACCAATCCATACCATCCACCCCAACCACATATCGGGCACGGCAGCACGATTTCTGGCGCAGATTTGACTGTGCCCTCCCAAGACTCCAAGCACGAACTCAAAAACAACACCTCGGGCACGGCGCACGATTTACTGGCGCAGATTTGACTATGCCCTCCAAAGACCCCAAACGCCAACTCATATCCAACACCTCGGGCACGGCGCACGATTTCTGGCGCAGATTTGACTATGCCCCTCTCAAGACCCCAAACACGAACTCAAAAACAACACACCGGGCACGGCGCACGATTTCTGGCGCAGATTTGACGATGCCCTCCAAAGACCCCAAACGCCAACTCAAATCCAACACCTCGGGCACGGCGCACGATTTCTGGCGCAGATTTGACGATGCCCTCCAAAGACCCCAAACGCCAACTCAAATCCAACACCTCGGGCACGGCGCACGATTTCTGGCGCAGATTTGACTATGCCCTCCAAAGACCCCAAACGCCAACTCAAATCCAACACCTCGGGCACGGCGCACGATTTCTGGCGCAGATTTGACTATGCCCTCCCGAAACTCCAAACCAAAAAAAAAAAAAAAAAAAAAAACATGGGCACGGCGCACGATTTTCTGGCGCAGATTTGACTATGCCCTCCCAAACCTCCAACACAAGAAGATCCACTCAAAACGCCTACGAAAAAAAACCTCCTACAAAACACACCAAAACGAAACAACCCGCGGAGCACTTATCTGCTAGATCTTCGTCCTGACGCCGCCCCCTCCAGACCCAGGTAGTACGTGGCGACGACGCCCCCTCCAGACCCAGGAAGAACATGACGGCCCCTGTGCAAGGGGACGGACGGGACAGAGGGGGTGGGAGGGGGACAAAAACGCGAGGACACGGGAGGGAAGGGAAGGGGAAAGGAGAAGGGGAAAGGGGAGGGAGGGGAGGGGGGAGGGGAGGGAGCCAGGAGCGAGCGGGCCTGGCGTGGCACTAATGCCACGGACTAAAGAAAAGAAAGCCCGCTCGCCCCACACCGCCAAAGAGGGAGGAAGGTTAGACTGACAGCAAGCCCTAGAACCAATCCATACCATCCACCCCAACCACATATCGGGCACGGCGCACGATTTCTGGCGCAGATTTGACTGTGCCCTCCCAAGACTCCAAGCACGAACTCAAAAACAACACCTCGGGCACGGCGCACGATTACTGGCGCAGATTTGACTATGCCCTCCAAAGACCCCAAACGCCAACTCATATCCAACACCTCGGGCACGGCGCACGATTTCTGGCGCAGATTTGACTATGCCCCTCTCAAGACCCCAAACACGAACTCAAAAACAACACACCGGGCACGGCGCACGATTTCTGGCGCAGATTTGACGATGCCCTCCAAAGACCCCAAACGCCAACTCAAATCCAACACCTCGGGCACGGCGCACGATTTCTGGCGCAGATTTGACGATGCCCTCCAAAGACCCCAAACGCCAACTCAAATCCAACACCTCGGGCACGGCGCACGATTTCTGGCGCAGATTTGACTATGCCCTCCAAAGACCCCAAACGCCAACTCAAATCCAACACCTCGGGCACGGCGCACGATTTCTGGCGCAGATTTGACGATGCCCTCCAAAGACCCCAAACGCCAACTCAAATGCAACACCTCGGGCACGGCGCACGATTTCTGTCGCAGATTTAACTATGCCCTCCAAAGACCCCAAACGCCAACTCAAATCCAACACCTCGGGCACGGCGCACGATTTCTGGCGCAGATTTGACAATGCCCTCCCAAAACTCCAAACCAAAAAAAAAAAAAAAAAAAAAAAAAAAAAAACATGGGCACGGCGCACGATTTCTTGGCGCAGATTTGTCTATGCCCTCCCAAACCTCCAACACAAGAAGATCCACTCAAAACGCCTACGAAAAAAACCCTCCTACAAAACACACCGAAACGAAACAACCCGCGGAGCACTTATCTGCTAGATCTTCGTCCTGACGCCGCCCCCTCCAGACCCAGGTAGTACGTGGCGACGACGCCCCCTCCAGACCCAGGAAGAACATGACGGCCCCTGTGCAAGGGGACGGACGGGACAGAGGGGGTGGGAGGGGGACAAAAACGCGAGGACACGGGAGGGAAGGGAAGGGGAAAGGAGAAGGGGAAAGGGGAGGGAGGGGAGGGGGGAGGGGAGGGAGCCAGGAGCGAGCGGGCCTGGCGTGGCACTAATGCCACGGACTAAAGAAAAGAAAGCCCGCTCGCCCCACACCGCCAAAGAGGGAGGAAGGTTAGACTGACAGCAAGCCCTAGAACCAATCCATACCATCCACCCCAACCACATATCGGGCACGGCGCACGATTTCTGGCGCAGATTTGACTGTGCCCTCCACCCAAGACTCCAAGCACGAACTCAAAAACAACACCTCGGGCACGGCGCACGATTTCTGGCGCAGATTTGACTATGCCCTCCAAAGACCCCAAACGCCAACTCATATCCAACACCTCGGGCACGGCGCACGATTTCTGGCGCAGATTTGACTATGCCCCTCTCAAGACCCCAAACACGAACTCAAAAACAACACACCGGGCACGGCGCACGATTTCTGGCGCAGATTTGACGATGCCCTCCAAAGACCCCAAACGCCAACTCAAATCCAACACCTCGGGCACGGCGCACGATTTCTGGCGCAGATTTGACGATGCCCTCCAAAGACCCCAAACGCCAACTCAAATCCAACACCTCGGGCACGGCGCACGATTTCTGGCGCAGATTTGACTATGCCCTCCAAAGACCCCAAACGCCAACTCAAATCCAACACCTCGGGCACGGCGCACGATTTCTGGCGCAGATTTGACTATGCCCTCCCAAAACTCCAAACCAAAAAAAAAAAAAAAAAAAAAAAACATGGGCACGGCGCACGATTTTCTGGCGCAGATTTGACTATGCCCTCCCAAACCTCCAACACAAGAAGATCCACTCAAAACGCCTACGAAAAAAAACCTCCTACAAAACACACCAAAACGAAACAACCCGCGGAGCACTTATCTGCTAGATCTTCGTCCTGACGCCGCCCCCTCCAGACCCAGGTAGTACGTGGCGACGACGCCCCCTCCAGACCCAGGAAGAACATGACGGCCCCTGTGCAAGGGGACGGACGGGACAGAGGGGGTGGGAGGGGGACAAAAACGCGAGGACACGGGAGGGAAGGGAAGGGGAAAGGAGAAGGGGAAAGGGGAGGGAGGGGAGGGGGGAGGGGAGGGAGCCAGGAGCGAGCGGGCCTGGCGTGGCACTAATGCCACGGACTAAAGAAAAGAAAGCCCGCTCGCCCCACACCGCCAAAGAGGGAGGAAGGTTAGACTGACAGCAAGCCCTAGAACCAATCCATACCATCCACCCCAACCACATATCGGGCACGGCGCACGATTTCTGGCGCAGATTTGACTGTGCCCTCCCAAGACCCCAAGACTCCAAGCACGAACTCAAAAACAACACCTCGGGCACGGCGCATGATTTCTGGCGCAGATTTGACTATGCCCTCCAAAGACCCCAAACGCCAACTCATATCCAACACCTCGGGCACGGCGCACGATTTCTGGCGCAGATTTGACTATGCCCTCCAAAGACCCCAAACGCCAACTCATATCCAACACCTCGGGCACGGCGCACGATTTCTGGCGCAGATTTGACTATGCCCCTCTCAAGACCCCAAACACGAACTCAAAAACAACACACCGGGCACGGCGCACGATTTCTGGCGCAGATTTGACGATGCCCTCCAAAGACCCCAAACGCCAACTCAAATCCAACACCTCGGGCACGGCGCACGATTTCTGGCGCAGATTTGACGATGCCCTCCAAAGACCCCAAACGCCAACTCAAATCCAACACCTCGGGCACGGCGCACGATTTCTGGCGCAGATTTGACTATGCCCTCCAAAGACCCCAAACGCCAACTCAAATCCAACACCTCGGGCACGGCGCACGATTTCTGGCGCAGATTTGACTATGCCCTCCCAAAACTCCAAACCAAAAAAAAAAAAAAAAAAAAAAAAACATGGGCACGGCGCACGATTTTCTGGCGCAGATTTGACTATGCCCTCCCAAACCTCCAGCACAAGAAGATCCACTCAAAACGCCTACGAAAAAAAACCTCCTACAAAACACACCAAAACGAAACAACCCGCGGAGCACTTATCTGCTAGATCTTCGTCCTGACGCCGCCCCCTCCAGACCCAGGTAGTACGTGGCGACGACGCCCCCTCCAGACCCAGGAAGAACATGACGGCCCCTGTGCAAGGGGACGGACGGGACAGAGGGGGTGGGAGGGGGACAAAAACGCGAGGACACGGGAGGGAAGGGAAGGGGAAAGGAGAAGGGGAAAGGGGAGGGAGGGGAGGGGGGAGGGGAGGGAGCCAGGAGCGAGCGGGCCTGGCGTGGCACTAATGCCACGGACTAAAGAAAAGAAAGCCCGCTCGCCCCACACCGCCAAAGAGGGAGGAAGGTTAGACTGACAGCAAGCCCTAGAACCAATCCATACCATCCACCCCAACCACATATCGGGCACGGCGCACGATTTCTGGCGCAGATTTGACTGTGCCCTCCCAAGACCCCAAGACTCCAAGCACGAACTCAAAAACAACACCTCGGGCACGGCGCACGATTTCTGGCGCAGATTTGACTATGCCCTCCAAAGACCCCAAACGCCAACTCATATCCAACACCTCGGGCACGGCGCACGATTTCTGGCGCAGATTTGACTATGCCCCTCTCAAGACCCCAAACACGAACTCAAAAACAACACACCGGGCACGGCGCACGATTTCTGGCGCAGATTTGACGATGCCCTCCAAAGACCCCAAACGCCAACTCAAATCCAACACCTCGGGCACGGCGCACGATTTCTGGCGCAGATTTGACGATGCCCTCCAAAGACCCCAAACGCCAACTCAAATCCAACACCTCGGGCACGGCGCACGATTTCTGGCGCAGATTTGACTATGCCCTCCAAAGACCCCAAACGCCAACTCAAATCCAACACCTCGGGCACGGCGCACGATTTCTGGCGCAGATTTGACTATGCCCTCCCAAAACTCCAAACCAAAAAAAAAAAAAAAAAAAAAAACATGGGCACGGCGCACGATTTTCTGGCGCAGATTTGACTATGCCCTCCCAAACCTCCAACACAAGAAGATCCACTCAAAACGCCTACGAAAAAAAACCTCCTACAAAACACACCAAAACGAAACAACCCGCGGAGCACTTATCTGCTAGATCTTCGTCCTGACGCCGCCCCCTCCAGACCCAGGTAGTACGTGGCGACGACGCCCCCTCCAGACCCAGGAAGAACATGACGGCCCCTGTGCAAGGGGACGGACGGGACAGAGGGGGTGGGAGGGGGACAAAAACGCGAGGACACGGGAGGGAAGGGAAGGGGAAAGGAGAAGGGGAAAGGGGAGGGAGGGGAGGGGGGAGGGGAGGGAGCCAGGAGCGAGCGGGCCTGGCGTGGCACTAATGCCACGGACTAAAGAAAAGAAAGCCCGCTCGCCCCACACCGCCAAAGAGGGAGGAAGGTTAGACTGACAGCAAGCCCTAGAACCAATCCATACCATCCACCCCAACCACATATCGGGCACGGCGCACGATTTCTGGCGCAGATTTGACTGTGCCCTCCCAAGACCCCAAGACTCCAAGCACGAACTCAAAAACAACACCTCGGGCACGGCGCACGATTTCTGGCGCAGATTTGACTATGCCCTCCAAAGACCCCAAACGCCAACTCATATCCAACACCTCGGGCACGGCGCACGATTTCTGGCGCAGATTTGACTATGCCCCTCTCAAGACCCCAAACACGAACTCAAAAACAACACACCGGGCACGGCGCACGATTTCTGGCGCAGATTTGACGATGCCCTCCAAAGACCCCAAACGCCAACTCAAATCCAACACCTCGGGCACGGCGCACGATTTCTGGCGCAGATTTGACGATGCCCTCCAAAGACCCCAAACGCCAACTCAAATCCAACACCTCGGGCACGGCGCACGATTTCTGGCGCAGATTTGACTATGCCCTCCAAAGACCCCAAACGCCAACTCAAATCCAACACCTCGGGCACGGCGCACGATTTCTGGCGCAGATTTGACTATGCCCTCCCAAAACTCCAAACCAAAAAAAAAAAAAAAAAAAAAAACATGGGCACGGCGCACGATTTTCTGGCGCAGATTTGACTATGCCCTCCCAAACCTCCAACACAAGAAGATCCACTCAAAACGCCTACGAAAAAAAACCTCCTACAAAACACACCAAAACGAAACAACCCGCGGAGCACTTATCTGCTAGATCTTCGTCCTGACGCCGCCCCCTCCAGACCCAGGTAGTACGTGGCGACGACGCCCCCTCCAGACCCAGGAAGAACATGACGGCCCCTGTGCAAGGGGACGGACGGGACAGAGGGGGTGGGAGGGGGACAAAAACGCGAGGACACGGGAGGGAAGGGAAGGGGAAAGGAGAAGGGGAAAGGGGAGGGAGGGGAGGGGGGAGGGGAGGGAGCCAGGAGCGAGCGGGCCTGGCGTGGCACTAATGCCACGGACTAAAGAAAAGAAAGCCCGCTCGCCCCACACCGCCAAAGAGGGAGGAAGGTTAGACTGACAGCAAGCCCTAGAACCAATCCATACCATCCACCCCAACCACATATCGGGCACGGCGCACGATTTCTGGCGCAGATTTGACTGTGCCCTCCCAAGACTCCAAGCACGAACTCAAAAACAACACCTCGGGCACGGCGCACGATTTCTGGCGCAGATTTGACTATGCCCTCCAAAGACCCCAAACGCCAACTCATATCCAACACCTCGGGCACGGCGCACGATTTCTGGCGCAGATTTGACTATGCCCCTCTCAAGACCCCAAACACGAACTCAAAAACAACACACCGGGCACGGCGCACGATTTCTGGCGCAGATTTGACGATGCCCTCCAAAGACCCCAAACGCCAACTCAAATCCAACACCTCGGGCACGGCGCACGATTTCTGGCGCAGATTTGACGATGCCCTCCAAAGACCCCAAACGCCAACTCAAATCCAACACCTCGGGCACGGCGCACGATTTCTGGCGCAGATTTGACTATGCCCTCCAAAGACCCCAAACGCCAACTCAAATCCAACACCTCGGGCACGGCGCACGATTTCTGGCGCAGATTTGACTATGCCCTCCCAAAACTCCAAACCAAAAAAAAAAAAAAAAAAAAAAACATGGGCACGGCGCACGATTTTCTGGCGCAGATTTGACTATGCCCTCCCAAACCTCCAACACAAGAAGATCCACTCAAAACGCCTACGAAAAAAAACCTCCTACAAAACACACCAAAACGAAACAACCCGCGGAGCACTTATCTGCTAGATCTTCGTCCTGACGCCGCCCCCTCCAGACCCAGGTAGTACGTGGCGACGACGCCCCCTCCAGACCCAGGAAGAACATGACGGCCCCTGTGCAAGGGGACGGACGGGACAGAGGGGGTGGGAGGGGGACAAAAACGCGAGGACACGGGAGGGAAGGGAAGGGGAAAGGAGAAGGGGAAAGGGGAGGGAGGGGAGGGGGGAGGGGAGGGAGCCAGGAGCGAGCGGGCCTGGCGTGGCACTAATGCCACGGACTAAAGAAAAGAAAGCCCGCTCGCCCCACACCGCCAAAGAGGGAGGAAGGTTAGACTGACAGCAAGCCCTAGAACCAATCCATACCATCCACCCCAACCACATATCGGGCACGGCGCACGATTTCTGGCGCAGATTTGACTGTGCCCTCCCAAGACCCCAAGACTCCAAGCACGAACTCAAAAACAACACCTCGGGCACGGCGCACGATTTCTGGCGCAGATTTGACTATGCCCTCCAAAGACCCCAAACGCCAACTCATATCCAACACCTCGGGCACGGCGCACGATTTCTGGCGCAGATTTGACTATGCCCCTCTCAAGACCCCAAACACGAACTCAAAAACAACACACCGGGCACGGCGCACGATTTCTGGCGCAGATTTGACGATGCCCTCCAAAGACCCCAAACGCCAACTCAAATCCAACACCTCGGGCACGGCGCACGATTTCTGGCGCAGATTTGACGATGCCCTCCAAAGACCCCAAACGCCAACTCAAATCCAACACCTCGGGCACGGCGCACGATTTCTGGCGCAGATTTGACTATGCCCTCCAAAGACCCCAAACGCCAACTCAAATCCAACACCTCGGGCACGGCGCACGATTTCTGGCGCAGATTTGACTATGCCCTCCCAAAACTCCAAACCAAAAAAAAAAAAAAAAAAAAAAACATGGGCACGGCGCACGATTTTCTGGCGCAGATTTGACTATGCCCTCCCAAACCTCCAACACAAGAAGATCCACTCAAAACGCCTACGAAAAAAAAACCTCCTACAAAACACACCAAAACGAAACAACCCGCGGAGCACTTATCTGCTAGATCTTCGTCCTGACGCCGCCCCCTCCAGACCCAGGTAGTACGTGGCGACGACGCCCCCTCCAGACCCAGGAAGAACATGACGGCCCCTGTGCAAGGGGACGGACGGGACAGAGGGGGTGGGAGGGGGACAAAAACGCGAGGACACGGGAGGGAAGGGAAGGGGAAAGGAGAAGGGGAAAGGGGAGGGAGGGGAGGGGGGAGGGGAGGGAGCCAGGAGCGAGCGGGCCTGGCGTGGCACTAATGCCACGGACTAAAGAAAAGAAAGCCCGCTCGCCCCACACCGCCAAAGAGGGAGGAAGGTTAGACTGACAGCAAGCCCTAGAACCAATCCATACCATCCACCCCAACCACATATCGGGCACGGCGCACGATTTCTGGCGCAGATTTGACTGTGCCCTCCCAAGACCCCAAGACTCCAAGCACGAACTCAAAAACAACACCTCGGGCACGGCGCACGATTTCTGGCGCAGATTTGACTATGCCCTCCAAAGACCCCAAACGCCAACTCATATCCAACACCTCGGGCACGGCGCACGATTTCTGGCGCAGATTTGACTATGCCCCTCTCAAGACCCCAAACACGAACTCAAAAACAACACACCGGGCACGGCGCACGATTTCTGGCGCAGATTTGACGATGCCCTCCAAAGACCCCAAACGCCAACTCAAATCCAACACCTCGGGCACGGCGCACGATTTCTGGCGCAGATTTGACGATGCCCTCCAAAGACCCCAAACGCCAACTCAAATCCAACACCTCGGGCACGGCGCACGATTTCTGGCGCAGATTTGACTATGCCCTCCAAAGACCCCAAACGCCAACTCAAATCCAACACCTCGGGCACGGCGCACGATTTCTGGCGCAGATTTGACTATGCCCTCCCAAAACTCCAAACCAAAAAAAAAAAAAAAAAAAAAAACATGGGCACGGCGCACGATTTTCTGGCGCAGATTTGACTATGCCCTCCCAAACCTCCAACACAAGAAGATCCACTCAAAACGCCTACGAAAAAAAAACCT